>ML978722.1:627366-668168 GCA_010015785.1 Saccharata proteae CBS 121410
CATCATCCATCACACCTGTCTTGGCTATCGCTCTTGTCATTCACCCTTGTCATGGCCTTGATCAACATCATCCATCACACCTGTCTTGACTATCGCTCTTGTCATGGCCTCGATCAACATCATCCATCACACCTGTCTTGGCTATCGCTCTTGTCATTCACCCTTGTCATTGCCTTCATCAATCATCATCTATCACACCTGGCCTGTCTTAACTGACCATGAATTGTATAGTCTCCTCCAGCGATGACTGCTCAGAAGAGGACCACCACTTCGTCCATGTCGTCTTCACAGGGCCAGCGCGCATCGGGCCAGCGGGACAATGGCGAAGGTCCATCCTCGCAGTACCTGACGTCGTACACTGGCAACCAGCATATCGGTGTCGGTGACAATTCCATCATCACGAGGGACTTCGCGACGACTCCTCGTGTTGTCCGGGACAACATGCGTGCATCTGGCCTTTCAGCGCAGGCTAGCGCCTTCGCTCCGTCGATTGGCGCGCCTCGAGCCGGATACAGCTCCACTTCGGGGCCTGCTGGTCAGCACGGCGCAATGGGCTACCATGCCTCGTATGCTCAACCTCAGAGCAGCCGCGCCGTTGCAGTTCG
Source organism: Saccharata proteae CBS 121410 (assembly GCA_010015785.1). Lineage (NCBI taxonomy): Eukaryota > Fungi > Ascomycota > Dothideomycetes > Botryosphaeriales > Saccharataceae > Saccharata > Saccharata proteae. The sequence continues at coordinate 627,972 of ML978722.1, forward strand.
TCCTCCGCCAGGAATGGAACCGAATAACCCGCCAGCGCACGAGCCGTTTGAGCACCCATTCACGGACGAGATTGAGGGAGGAGGCGTCTCAAGGTACATCGGTATCAACATCGACGCCGTCCGCCTGATGCGAGAAGGCCAGTCCCTCGACGATGTATACGCCGTGATTGACGTACGTGCACCTTCCCGGTGGTTTTGATTTGAAGAAGCTGACCAATCCAGGTTTCGGCCTTCAACAACGCTGTCGTCCATCCTGGAACGACCCGTCCCTTCGTTGTCGTCAACGGAGGTAATACCCTGGTCTTCGCTTTCGACGCTCTCAGCGACGCTGAACAGGCCATGGACGACCCAGTGATTAACGCTCTTGGTGTACGACGTTACTTAGAAGTCCACGAATACTTCCGGCTGGTCGGGACGCAGGACAGACGCGAAGTTGTTAACCGGTACGAGGGCCAGATCCTCCTGACGATCAGCCCGACCTCTGCCCAATGGGACAACCATATGAACTGGTCGGCTCTTCTCCACTGGTTCGACATTCTGCTTGGCTCGTCCGACCTCCGTGCAGTCCGGGTATTCTCGCGCACCGGAACGACCACCACTTTTCGAATCGAACTGGACAGGCTGATGACTGCAACATCCATTCTGACAATTGGTACCAACAATCGCCGCTACAACAACAACGGATGCGAGTATGTGGTCTCGATTGCCCAGTACTATCCAGAGGCGTACGACCCAATCGAACGCCGTCAGCGCGCTCTCGAGGCTCCTCATGCGCCGAACTTGCCGATCCGCCAGAACCACGCTCACAACGTCAATGTGGTTGACGAGGAGAAGATCTTGCTCGGTCAAGATGTACGCACTACCGTGATGGTCCGCAACATACCCAATCAAATGACCACGTACGAGCTGGAGGCAATTCTGAAGTCGTATGTCCCTGGCAAGTATGACTTCATATACCTCCGCATCGACTTCCATGCTATGTCGAATGTCGGATACGCGTTCGTCAATCTTGAGTCTCCCCTTGACATATACCATCTGAACGCGTGTCTCAAACGCAACGGCTGGGGTGCCGTCGAGACGAAGAAGTCGCCCGCACTATCATACGCGACCGTCCAGGGCCGAGAGGCTTTGATCGAGAAATTCAGGAACTCTTCGGTCATGGAGGAAGGTCTCGACTGCCGTCCAAGGTTGTTCTACACTCAGACTGAGGCGCAGAAGCACGCTGGTGACAGCTGGAAGAAACTGTCAGGCAAGGCGCAGTCGTTTCCTGGGGCAAATAACACATCAAAGCTTGAAAGGTCCCGGCAGAATGCGGAAACACAAGGGCTATGGGCCTCGAACCATCGCCAGAAGCCCGGTCAGCCTGCACACAACTTGGATCCTGGAAACCCACGGGCTCCGACTGGTGTTCCCCATCTTGCACGCGGTCAGATGCTTGGTCCTCGCAACCCGCCTGCTGCATTCGCTTCTCGACCGTACAACCAGCCGGGCCTTGGTGCTGCAATGAACGCCTTCAATGGCCAATTCGGAGGTCCGTATGGTCAACCAAGTCACATGGCGACTTGGCCGGTGATGAACTCGTACGCGGCTTCTTACCATGGGAACAACGGTCTGGCACTGGATGCGTTTGGAGGTTCCTTCAACCAGCCTGCACAATACCCGTACTACCCAGTGGGTGGTCAGATTGGCAACGGTCGATTCGGCGCTGCTCAGTACAACCACAACCAGTTCGGCAGCCGTACATTTGACCACGTCACCCAGTCCCATCCCGGCAACGGCCATGTTGGTTACCACCATGCCGTCCACAACAATGGCCATGTCGGTTACCAGCATCCGGTCAACAACAACGGCCTTGTCGGTTACCAGCATCCGGTCAACAACAATGTCCAGTACGGTGGTGTGCCTGGAGGACGTCCAATTTCGAACATGCAGCCCATGCGCCCTGTTGCACCAACTGCCACCGGTCCCAACAGGAATGACTCAGCACTTGCTGGGCGTCCATTCTCGTACCATCCAGCGGGTGACAGGAACACGTATGGCATCGGAGCAGCACGTGAACAACCGCGTAACACCAACCCATATGGCATCGGCGCAGGTGAATCTTCTGGCACTGCTAGGCTTGGAAATGGGCGCCCGACATTCCGCACTGAGCGTTCAGCCGATCTGGAGGCGCTCGCAAAGCAGTCGGAAAATGCCCACCGGGCAGCTGAGCGAGCTGCTCGGCAGCAAATGCGACAGGATGCTATGCAGCAGACCCAGTCGTATCCTGCAACCTTCCGTCCTTCGGGCGGACTGTCTTCGACTCCGGCTTTCGGCAACGCAGGAGCAAGCCCTCAGACTCCGCGTAATAACAACAACCGTGTCAACAATGTGTTCGCCACACCCGCGGGCCAGATTCAGCACGGAACTCCGGTGTGCCCCCCAAGGCCGGAGCATCCTCGTCGTCAAGGAGTGGGGATTGGTCCATCGATTGGCTCTCCGCAAAGCGAATCCGGTCGCACTGCTCAACGCCGTAACGATAGTGGCCTCCAGAGCCCTGGCGCATACCAGTTCGGTGGTCGCCTTCGCGGTCCATCGAACACGGATCGCGGCGGTCCACTGAATCGCTTCGGCGGCAATCTTGGTCAAGGCGATGAGGGACGATCGAACGACAACACTGATCGTTACCGCTTCGGCTGATTGGGATAGCCCTGCGATTGGCATTACCACTTGGTCGTCAACCGTGCGAGTCCTCCTTGGTTCGATGATTGGAACAAGTCTCGACCTGGACGCGTGCGTCTTTTTCAAGTGTTGGTGATCGACGTTTGATGGATGCCTTTTGACGGAACTTCCCTGTTGGCGCTGCCTATCTCCTTTTCTCTTTTACTTTCATTTGCGTTGCTCACACAAACATTGGTCAGCTTGACCATTTGCTACGATAACATGAACATGGTACGGATTGTCGACGGGATGTTTGCTTCTTCCAAGGGTTTCTTCGACTAGTGATCTGGCAACATGGCCCATCAAGATGTAGTCAAACATCAGTAGCTAAGCAGTAACATGAAGAGCATCGATTAATGATCGTGGATGAAGATGTCTGTGGTGATTGATACGGTGAAAGTCGAGGAGTGCAATCAACCTCTGCTGAGCCACGGTCGTGACCGTGATGCCTCGACAATGTGAGCCCCAGATGGGATCGAAGGGATGCTTGTTGTGGTCGCTGGTAAGATCTTGATGTTGAGCTTGGAGGACTGCGATTCAAGTGTGGTAGATTGAGGTCGATGGAACCCTGGCGCGCATGTCCACCGCATCCAAGTATCCGGCAGAATCCTCTATGACTGTGAAATCAGGGAAGGATGATTGCAACGGACGAGAATGCCTCCGGGTTGGCCCCAGCGTGCGACCCTGGGAGGAAGAGATTGCGGAGGAGAATGGAAGCATCGTTTGCTTGGGTCTTTAGATGCACCATGGGTGACGTGGGAGATCACTTGAAGGAGCGACAACAAGATCTTAGATCGTGTAGCCGACGACTGGAGACTGAAGCCTGTAAGGCAGGATCCAGAGAAAAACTAGCGGTAGTCCAGCGGAAAGGTCCAGCGGAAAGGTCCAGCGGAAAGATCCAGTGACTGTCAAGTAGTCCGTCCAGGGAAGAGATCCAGTGGAGGTCCATGTGTTCGGGCGGGTAGAGCAGCGAGGCGAAAGTGCAAAAGCGATAATGAGAGGAAGAAAAGGATGGGGAACATGCGAAAGGAAGAGGAGCGAGATATATGTAGGATCTTTCGACGGATCTGCATGACAATAGGACAGGGGTACAATAGGCTGAAAAGCTCAATGGGGCGAAGCATGTGAAAATTAGCAAACACAATTACAATAGAGGAAATACAAGACCAATGAAATTGATAAGAGGCATTCAAGCAACGAATCACAGTGGTGTTCCAGAGTTGGCAGATCTTGTAAGAGTGGCGTGAGCTTGACTTGTTTCGAGATCTTTGTCCGCTAGTGGAGACCCGGCGACAGGAGTGGGTGAATTTGGCATGTGTCACATCTCCCTTGCCCACTGCTATTGTAGTATCCTCTGGGGTTTCTCCATGCTCGGGATGGGGAAGGACCAGGAGGTGCCAAAGAGCCATGCTGTATCGATGTGGTTCTTGCCCTTTCGTCCATCTCTCAGGGGCACGGGTGGAGGTATGAGTGGCGATGTTCTTGGAATCCAAGCCAGAGGATCGGTCAAGCGCTATAATCGCAACGTCAGACACTGAGCAAGCTGAAACGAATCCCACAGAAGGTCCCACAGATGTGGTACGTACAGTGCCTGTGTTGGGTGTGATAGGTGATGCGTTGAGGTGGGATATCAGGAATAGGCATCCATGCCCAAGGTCTTGTCGTTGCTGGATTCGAATGTCTTTGGACACTTCCGACCATGAGAGTGAGCAGACGAGCAAAAAGGCAGCAGAGTTGCTGGCTCACCAGTCCTCGACGAGTGCCTACCAGTAAGGTGGCAAACTGCGTGGAAGGAGCATGTCAGGGCAGACCGGTAGCGAATCCAGGGTGACCTTGGGCATGTACGGATAACCCAGACCATATAGATAGGTCTGTCGGTCTAAAAGATGCTTCTTGTGTATATGGTGGTGGTGGAGAGGAGGAAGAGAGGCGGAAGAGAGGCGGCTTCAGGGGCTGGGGAAAGGGGTGAAAACTTGGATAGTTGGCACCTGACAGGCAAGAGCTGTGCTACCCACGTCACTGCACCATGCAGCGAGCGTTGCCGCCTGAGCAGAGTGATGCCATGGCAATCACGAAGACTCAATGGAGAATAGAAAGCGCGATGTATATGAAGCAGACACGAGCTGCCCTGGCCTGATTCTCTAGAGACAAGATACAATTTCTGGAGCAAGAGAGTCCCATGTCCGTTGTAGCAACGCAGACTGGTCAAGAACCGTCTAGCTCCCGATTTTCAGGGGATGCAAAGGACAGGACCATGATACACAGTCTAGCAACCCATCACTCCCATCCGTGAGGGATAAAGGTATAGATATTTGGGGAGTGCATGAGATGAGGACCAGCCGACCAAGCAAAAGCTGCGATGTGACTGTGACGCATACGCTCAAATCGTTGAGTTCGCGCGTCTGAGCTTTGCCATGTGACTTCAGGCAAGCCGGAGTCCACGGGCTCAACCAGGACACCGGCTCACAAAAAGACCTGGACGTGGCAAGAGTCCAGCTCGCGATGATTGATCAGCGGAGCGGAGAATGTAGATCCATTCAAGTTATGTTCTCAACGGGTGCTGAGTTCTTGCCAAGCAATAATTCCATTGTGGCGCCTGATGGAACGGCGTACGCATCGCGCAGCTTCTTTCTCTGCTCGACCTGCCAGTACCTGGGCAGTCATCCATTGCAGCGGCAAACGAGACGCTGTGCCCTGTAAGGTCTAGAGGCATGAGCAACTGCAAAAGCCAGGTCAATCGCTGCGTGAGTGCCAGCTGTCTCGAGGCAGCCAGCAGAGCGTTGCTGCGCGGATCATCTCCGTCAAGTCCGAGATTCTGCTGGAACACCGAGCCTGGGCTAGGACAAGAGCGGGATATGGCAAAAAAGACAATCGCTGTGCAAGCAGAATGTTTTTTTCGAGAGTCTTTCGAAATCCGTAGTGTGATGACGGCTGTACATCCATTCGTGGTGCCAGAGTACTCCTTGGTGGATAGAAAGGCCGACAAAGAGAGCCTGGCCAAAACAACGCACTGACGGTGCCCATGGCAGGAGTCGAACTGAAGTTGGCAAAAAAAAAAATCTTAGCGTCTCTTTGATTGAGCGTGTCATCCTTAGTGCAGGGGCCATGCTAATCTTCTCTGTACAGTTTCAAATTGACCAAATGCCCGAAGGCAAAAGCTGAACCTTTCGGACGGCTTATAAGCACCAAATCCGGGTGTTGGGTCTGACGGGCATACGGTCGTGGATCATAATTGCTTGTACCATTTACGCAAGGCAAATCATCTTGGAGATTGTGATGTTTGCTTCTTCTCGGTACTCCTTGCTGCGAGACGCTCATGGCTGACACTGGACGTCTGAATAGAGACATATCTGGTGATGTGCATTGTAGAGCCCTTGCGAAGGTGCCACAAGAAGCGACGCCTTCTTGTAGGTACTCTGAGAGCCACCACAGTCTTCACAGGGGCCTGCGTGGCGGCGGTATTGCAGGTCCAGTGATCGGGCTGTCCACTGAGTGTGCTCCAGCACAGGTAGCCTCTACACAGGTGGAATCTGTGGTGTGTACTTTTGCAGACTCGCTGCGGCGGCCATGAGATAAGGCAGCGCAACAACATGTAGCTCTGAGAAGCAAGCGCAGCTGGTACTACAGTTTGCACTGCCCGGATACTGTTGTCATATACAGGCCGGCCGTATAGAGTTCTTCAGAGAGGGCGGAGGCTGCGTTCTCGGCCAACACTTTTGGTGTTGCAGTCCTGCGGACGCAAAAGCACCCCACCGTTCTGCTCCACCAGACCTACTCCCCACACAAACGACAACGGGCGGAATCGCCACCAAGTCAGCCATCGCCAGGGCTCTGCCAGCTTCCGGTTGATGGATAGAGCGCTTGGAAATAGCGACGGTACGTTCCTTTCCAAACCGTCTGGAGGTTGTCGGTCCTGATAGCAGCCGCTGAAGGGCTTCCATCTCCTGGCGGGCAGCACTCGCAACTTGTCGTTGACTGGGATCAGACGTACAGGCTCCATTTGTCGCCGCCGTCAGTCCATTAACAAGCACGGCGACAGCTCCGAAAAGCGCTCCAAGAGATCCTCGTGGACCGGCTCTTTTGCAGACGACCCTAGGCGATAAACCTTCCGTTCGCACGGCCACAAGCGCAATAGCCATCCGCAGGATACAATTGGCTGCTCTGGCGATTCCCACGCATACGGCCAACGGTACGAATACTGAGTGGAAGGTCAGGAATAGCTCAGGTGGCGGCTCCGGACACCAACACCGCCAGCGGCGACCGTGCGGACAGGTATACCAGTAGAGCGCCTGAATCAATCATCAAGGTATGGTGACCACTGAGAATTGACGAGGAAGCTTAAGAGAATGGCTGTTCGAACGTCGTACTGCTTCGTTGCTGATCAAGGTCTTCTGCAGGTACTTTCACGTCTCCCAAAGCCCGGCGTTGCGACCCACTTCGAGCAGTCGTTACGTGATTCGACAACCAGCCACACCCGGAATAAGACGAGACGATTCTGAGAGATCTTCCTTGAGACTCGGTTTACCCAGACAACATAGGATATCGCCAAGTTGATTTGCACAATGCTCTTCTCCGTCGTTCTGATCTTGGGGCCCCGGATGTGGCTCCCAAGTCTATGTCACCAGTCTACCCTGGAGCATGCCGTCAGCAGTCGGCATCAACTTCGCCTGGGATGCAAGGCTTCGAGTCTGCCCGTGCGCATTGATCGCCTTTCAGGCCAGCGGCAGCGCAAAGAGTCTCCTTTCAGTCGAGTCCATGTCAGGAGCCTGGTTCTTAGTCGCAGTGTTTCGGTCTCTTTCCTCTTCCAACAGCACCTACACCAGGCCATACGTTGGAGAGATGTTGAAGAATTCGACTTCGTGCTCTTCAACTCTATCTGGGCGGGAAAGGGAGGTAACAAAGGAAGCAGTCGACGACAGGAGGACGAGAAGAGGAATGATGACGTTGATTGAGGAACCATTGAGCCCTACGGCACTAGCAGTCCCGACTGATGATGTTCTGGACGTTTGACCGGGAGAGCTGGCGTTGTTCAAGCCCGAGCACGGGCTCGATGCGGCAGATCAGATGGCTGAATTCCGTCCATCGAGAGAATATCGCATCAAGTGTCCTCGGAGGAAACGATTCCAAGCGCTTTCTAAAAAGCTAGCTCTCCTCGGCGCCCGATTTTGCGTTACTGGGTCTCCTAGGCTTCAGTTCCAGGTGGATATCTTTCGTACTGATTGATCCGAGTTGAACGGATCAGATGCGCTGGTGTGGGAGGCTTTTCGACTGTCGCAAGCAAGGCCATACCATACTGAAGAGTTTTTACGAGGTGTATTCGACAATCAGTGCGCTTCCAGGAGTCATCCAGAGTCATCAAAACAGCATCTTGACATGTCTTATGTGATAGGGAGTCTGAGAAACTCATTGACCCAAGGCCACCAGATGGTCGTTTTCGCCTTCGACCAGAAAAGGAGCATCACGTGATACACTCTTGTTGAAGGGTCGTCCTTGGATGCCAGATGGGATTAGCTTTGAATCGGAGCCAGATGTCTGCGGTTGGTGCTCCATACTTAGGGTAGGTCGGGTAGCCAGAGGGTTGCGACTTTGTCTTACATAGCGGCTCGCAGGAACGTCCAGATCTGGCTCTTCCAGCCCAGCGACATAGAGAACGTCGGTCGACCTTGGAGAGCAAGCGAGTACGACAAAATGCCGGCAGTCATGGGATGGTCGATAAATACATCGCTGGTGCGTATGTGTTGCCTTTGAGTATGGTAGCAGCTCCCCTGACTTGGCAGCGATCTCAAAACAAGCAGGGAATACCCAAGACGCGCCGGTTGGATACTCGGAAGCTGCCCAGAGTCGCTGTCGCTATCTCGTCTCTTTTTATGATCAGACCAGTCTTCGCTTCCGTCTTCGCCGGCTCAATCCGCATAAGGCTCGCCAACCATCCTGGAGAAACTGTGTGTTGGAGGGTTTCCTATGGCTCCATGCTTATACAGTTCCCTGCAGCAGCTGTTCGTCGGGCGCTTTTGGGTAAGAAAGATTGAACTGGACAAAGTGGCCGTATGGTATGGCCGTCCTTCGTCCAGCTTTCGAGGTACACCCGGCGCTTGGGAGAGTGACATCGGCTTTAACCTAGCTGTTCCCTCTTCGGCGGACGACATCCGGGATTGAGTCGGGTTTTCGAGCTGGTCTTCATCAAGTCTGTGTGGCACGGGAGTCCTTCTCGCGAAGGGTTCTTCGTTCCAGATCAGCGGTAAAAAAAAGCCTGTGTCTGTACCAAAGGAATCAGCGACGACCTTGATCCGGTCCGTCTATTCAAGGCATCATGAGTTGGCGTCCAAAAGCAAGCCATCAGGCCCTTGGTCTCATATCCCGCCGGCAGTCGTCCTGATGGTTATAATACCTAGGTCGTTTCCCCTCCGGTTAATGGCTGCGGTGCAAGCGGTGCAATCAGTAAAACGCAACGACCCTCATAGCGACAAGGCAACCGCGGCCTGCAAAATGAAGTTCATCTTTAGATGACTTCGCGTTCATTTGTGTGTCATGCTCAGCATGGTCGCGCGACATGGTGCGATCACCATGGGTGCTGAGCGGAATCGTTGTCCTCCACGGGTAAAAGGCAGCTCTGGGATTTCTGCAGCTTCAAATGACGATCTAGAGGAGGAGGACTCCTTTGCGAGGTCGTGCGCCGATGCGAGGTACATGAAGCCGATGAGGTGATGGATAGTGTTGGGGTAGAGGCAGAGTGTTCGCGCCGGCGAAGAGGCGCCCGGGCGGCGGCAGAGAGCGGCGCCACAGGAGCCACAGGAGCCACAGCTAGATTAAGCGACCCAGTCACCAAACAGTCTGATGCAAGACGAGCTTGCATGCCATCAAGGTGTGGGTGATACTGTATCAATGCTGGGTTCTAGCAACCCACATTGTACACAGAAGCCACTTTTTCTTCACGTCAGGACCCCTTGGACCATGGATGACGGCGGGACCACAGACGCCACACTGGAAAACCCCGCCCAAAGATTGTTCCGATTTGACAAACTTCCGTCCTGCTTAATCCCGTCTATCTACCCTGTAAACCAAAGGAGATTCACGGTGCATGGGTAGCTGCACATCAGCATACTTTCACTCGCAAACAGAGGCATATGTTTGCTCTTTCCACTAACGTTACGCACAAGGACACACTACGAACGAGCCAATCGCGCTACCGCCGGCGCGCTGCACTCCCAAGCACTTCCTGTATCACTTCGTTGGTGGATTTGGAGACAGCATCCTCTTCTGCGACCTAGATCTGCGACTGGTCCGTCGCTACACCAGGGGCTGGAGCAGAGAACCTCGGGCAAGCCGCGCTTGAGAGAAATTGTAAGCTTGAGATTCCCCAATCGCTTGGAGGTCATGAGCCAAAGAACACCCACATTGCCCTGGGATAAAAGGCTGGAAGGTGGCATCACCCAGCGCCAGCGTCAGCCCGTTGGCAACTCCATTGAAAATGATCACAAATCTTTTGTCTTCTACAATATTCCACCTGATCAAGCGCCTGCTTCATGCCCATTTTCAAACTACCACCCCAAGCGCCACAACAGAGCGTCAAAAATCAGGCTCGGAGTTTCAATTGGCCAACACCATTTCCATCGTTACCTTGTTCATTGTATCCCCAGTAGCCGCGCGTGTCTACGTACGTCGATCTCTTTGAAGACATGGCCAGCAAGCGGTTGTACCGGTGGCCGACCCGGGGGTGGTATCACAAGAGACGAGGCTGTCAACTTAAACTAGAGAGAGCTGACATACGTTGATAGTAGCTACCAGGCCCAGCGGAAGGAAGACGTCGAGCCCCAACGTCTGCCTGCCCCATTCATCCGCCGCAATGGCCACTGAATTGCAAGACCTCATCAATATCCTGCACCTCATCTTTCACCGCAATCGCAATCAGCATCGACAGCAGCTCTGGTGGCGGGATCTCAGCTCATTCCGGCGTCAGCTCCAGCAACACTTGACGGACACGGAAGTTCTTGACGGCAACGCCCGAAACCCTGGAGTGCGAGGCGGCAAATCTACCGTCAAGAAGAGATGCGATGAACGTCTTGGGTTCTGGGCAGCCGAATTGGTTCCACGGTGGTATCGGTAAGCACGCCTATCACATTTGCGGTCGCACGGTTTTATTCCTTTCCACTCTACGGCAACACAAAGCACCGAGCTGACAGATAACCTACAGTTCTTTCTCCCAGCTCGTGGCATCGACACAATTCGCAGCAATCGGTCTGGTCCTCATGGCAATTCTCGCGCGAGTGTCGCACCTCGTGGGTATCACGCGGCGATATGAGGACCAGGCCGACAAAGAGATGCAACGCGTCTTGCAAACCTTTGCTGAACAAGACGCACATACCTTGTTCGAGGAGAGACACCTCCACGGCGGCGCTTCCAGTTCGAAGAACGAGGACATGGGAGAAGTTGTGGCAAGGGACGAGCCGGAACAGGCACCACCACCAGCACCAAAATCAGTACCAGCGCCCGCATCCGAATCTACATCAACACCGTCATCCCCACCAGCCCCGGCCAAGAAGAAATCCAAGAAGCGCAAGAAAAATCCCATCGACGACTTGTTCGCAGGGCTGTAGGGCTCAGACTCCTCATTGCCGCACAGCCGGTCTGGACACACGTCGACCTCCTACCGCCTGTCGTCGCGCCTGATTTCGACTTATTCCAACACTTCTGGATGTGCTGTGGTGGTCGGATTCAGCCTTTATTCCTCGGCTTCGACGGTGCTTTTGCTTTTGCTTTCCTGAGCCTTCCATTCGCTTTACTGTGGATCGGCCGCGTTAGATGGGCTGTATTAATCGGATGCCCGCGATGAAGGGTCCAGGATTTTGCTTCCGGTGGCTTCCATCACCCATTCAATCGAGAATTTGTTATACATTCAAGAACGCTGCCATGTCGTGCCCAGAAGTGTCGCCATCATCGCAGAGGACAGAGAAAGAGAGAGAGACAATAAACAGGGGGGAAAAGGTCGTCCCATCTACCACCGTCACCACGTCATCACATTACCACGAACATGACACAAGAGGACGACGCTTTTCATCTCAAAAAACATGGACGCAAGGACAACTACGCTACGCCTAGCGGGGATATCTCGTGGTGCCGACAGCGCCAAAACACCAAAAGGCGATTAGGTCAGCACGAAATAAAAGCAGAGAAAAAGGGGCGGAAAACGCCAAGTCCGCCAGACACCATCGCTAAATCCTTCAAGGCGGTCGAAACAAGCCCAATTTCCACGGAACCCAAGCTTTTGCCGCGTCCATCGGCTGGCTTCGCTGAACGATACCAACGCACCCATCATGCCTCCTCCGGCAACACAACCAACTGTTTCTGCACCTCCCGAACCTTCTCCAGGAACAGCACCTTCTCGAGCTCGGTCGCGAACTCGATCCTCGCCCCCGTGATCCACTTCTTCCCCTTCTTTTGCCCGTCATTACTGGCACTCCTCCCCAAGCCCGCACTACCACTACCACCCTCCCCTCCATCTTTGCCCGCGCCTGTTGCCACCGATCCCGATCTCCCATTTCTTACACCACCCCTTCCACCCACCATACCCGTGGCAGCCCCATCGACCGGGATCTTCAACCCCTTGATCTTGACCTCCTTGCCCCCCTCGTCCTTCGCCCTGACACCCTCTCCCACCCCGTTCAACCAGAAGCACAACCAGCCATCGCGGAAGACGGGGCTGTAATGCAACATCGCCAGCACACCTCCAGTTTCTCCGTCCCTCCACAGCCTCAGCATCTCCATCCCGCACATCTGCTCCTGATACGCCAGGACCGAGGCAATCCCATCATGAACTCGTAGCGTTTTCTCGGTCTTGTAGGCGCCGACGAGGGTGCGAGCGTAGAGCTCGTTCTGGAAGAGGGTGGCGGATTTGGGAGAGTCGAAGATGTAGTTGATCCACGTTGTCTGGGGGGAGGTGAGAGTGTCGCCGCCGTAGATGTGGGGATGGAATTTAAGGGTGCTGGGCAAGGAGAGTGAGATTTTGGTGGGGGTGAAGTAGGATGGGTAGGGGATCAGAGGACCGGTGTCGGGAACTAAGCCAAGGGTACGTTAGCGAATCACTCTTTCGGTTCGTTCTTGTCCTTTTGCTTTTCACGTGACTCACGCTTTTGCTGCATGCGAACTTCGTGGTCATCGCTCAGGGCCCAGATGCTTGTGAGGAAGCGCGAGCTGCCATCGGGTCGGGTATCGCGTTTCCGGACGATGCAGATGCGGCAATCCTTCATCGCTTCGCCGAGGCCGGCTTCGAGCGGTCTTGACTCGTCATCCGGTGGTTTCAAGTATTCGACGGCCGTGCCGCGGAGGTCGCAGAGGATGGCCGAGTTTCTGAATGCCGCCCTCTCGAAGGCTTCGTGCTGACTAGCCGTAGTTTCCGCACGGTCAACGACGATCTTGTCTGAATCGTCAATGGATCTGAGCGAGAAGCTGCTCATCTGGTCGGCCGCCTCTATGCCAGGATCTGGATCTGGCGGCATGACTGGGGGCATGACTGGGGGAGGGAGCGCGGGAGCAGACATGGTGGACATGGCGAGGGAGGCAGAATCCCACTCGGCTTCGTCAGCGTCGTGCACCGCGGGAAGATCGGCATTACTCCATTTGGAATGTCTGAGGCCGGTTGTCGGCGAGCCTGGCGCAGTAAGGCGGGCAGAGCTTATGCTGGACCTGTGCTCTGAAATGTCGGAATACGAGGGATTAAGGCTGTAGTCGGATTCCCGTCTCGAAGCTGTCAAACGCATGGATTCACTTCTCCCCGAGTCTCGCCTGCGCGGGCTGAGTTCGTGAGGGTTCAGGTCGGGCGACAGATGCGGTGCTCTCGCATCCGCCCGCTGTTTCTCTACGCGAAGGGGCTCGGGAATTGGGCCGACGCCAGGACTCTCCGGCCACAGAGGAGTACTGCTGCCGGAGGCTTGACTGCCGGTCCGCAGTGAACGTGTTGGCAGGACGGGGCTGGCGCCTGCTATCTCCACGACTGCAGTATGAACCTGATCCAGCCTCTTGCTGAGGTCGGCAGCTCCAGCGCCATCCCCATGTACTTTCTCGACCTTCTCGCCGACTGGTAAGGCGATTTGCTGGAGGCGGGCAAGGGAATTACTGCGACGAGTCAGCTCCGGCAAGCGCAAGGTCGACGAGGAAAAGACCTTTGCATTGCTTGCATGACCAAGGTTATGGTGGACGTGTGCATGTGCAACGTGTCTCTCAATCCTTCGATGTTGCCGCCCTCGGTGGTCCAGATCATCTTCCGGTAGCTGGACAGGACGAGGTCGCTCCATGATCGCTCGATGCTGAAGCCGCCGCTGGTGCGGTGCTTCTTGATGACCTGGTACTGCTCGACGAGGGAGTCGAGGTCCTGGAGGGACTGCTTGCTGGACAGGATGATGGTGCCGACGGCATTCTGGGTGTCTTGGCCGGCGCGGTCGAGGGGGTTGTCGTGGGTGTCGGCGAAGAGAGCCTCGGCAAACAGCTTTAGAGCTTTGGCGAGGCCGTTGATCTCGGCCTCGACCTGGAGGAAAGCGGTTGGGGCACCGGACCGGCCAGAGGTAAAGGAACGACCGATCTTCCAGGCAAGCTGGGAGAGCATGAGTATGTCCCCGATAGACGGGACCCCTGCCATGACTTTGGACCACGAGCAGCAGCAGCAGCAGCAGTAGTAGTAGTACCCTTGTCAGCCTTAGAGCGGGGAGGCAGCGGGGAAGAGTGGCAGAGACGTAGGAGGTTGAGTGATGGGAGACTCAGGGCGTCAGGGTGTGCTACTGTGTGCTACTCATGACCTTCAGTTGAATTCATTGTCATGGTGGCTCGAGGCTAAGGAAGGCTGGGTCCGTGAGATTGGACAGTGGGTGTGGTGAAAGAAGAGGGCGTTGGCGGGCTTTTGGGCAGCCATTCGCGGACAGCATCCTGGGCAGGATCATGGGCTCTCAGCGACGATTGTGGTTCAGGCGTGTCGAGGGTGCGGCGCAGAGGGAAGAAGAAAAGACAAAGGCAGACACGGTGTTTGGCTGCCGGTCAAAGGCAATGAGCGCGCGAATAGAGCATCTGCCGGGGTCTTGCCTGCTCGAGAGCGACTATGAAAGCGCGATTGAGGGCGAGGGACAAGGAGCGAAAAGGAGCACGTGGGCGAGGGATTGGACGAGATGGTGAGGCCGGGGACGCCACCATATTTGGGCCATCCATGCCGCATAGTCATCGACGGGCCATGAGTTTATGGGTGAGATTTGGGAGAGATTTGGGTGAGATTTGGGAGAGATTTGGGTGAGATTTGGGTGAGATTTGGGTGATGAGATTTGGGTGAGATTGTCAGCCTGAGGCTCGCAGGTCGGCTGGCAGCGGTGCGCGCCGCCACAGAAGGCGGACGTTTGAGAGCCTCCTGAAGGTGGGAATGCAGCCACTACTGACTGTAGCCTGGCGACTGTAGCCTGAGGCTCGCAGCTCGGCAAGTCGCGGTCCGCACCGCCACAGATGTCCCGTTGAAGTGGCGCACGAGTACAAATTGGCCGGTCTAGTGAGAGCCTCCTGAAGGGGAATTCCACCAGCTAACTTATATGCGCAGATTGAGGTGCGCCACAGAAGCCCCTCAATCCCTCCGGATGCGGACGTTGAAGTGGCGTACGAACACAAATTGCCCGGTCCAGTGAGAGCGTCTGAAGGAAATTCCACCAGCTGTATGTGCCGTGTGCCGTGTGCCGCTGACTGCAGTTTATTAGACTGGTGGAGGAGGGTGGAGGCAGCAGCCACTACTGATGACTAGATTATGGCCTGAGGCTCGCAGCTCGGCAAGCAGCGGTCTGCACCGCCACAGACCTCCCGTTCGAGTGGCGCACGAGTACATGTGAGCCTGAGGCCGTCCTGACAGCAGGCAGCAGCCACTACTGATTATATGCCTGAGGCTCGCAGCTCGGCAAACGGCAAACGGCAAACGGCAAACGGCAAGCAGCGGTCCGCACCGCCACAGAATCCTCTCGGACGTCCAAGTGGCGCACGAATACACAAATGTGTGCCTTGTGCCGCGTGTGTGCCTTGTGCCGTGTGCCGTATGCCATGCCGTGTGCCCTGTGCCGCTGACTGCAGATTACAGACCTGCGCCTCCTCCACTGCTGCTCGTCCACTGCTACTCGTCCCCCTCTGTCCGGGTAGCTCTGAGGGTGCACCTCCAGCCGTCCAAGCTCCCACGCCCGACGCGACCTCCGACCTCCGTCCTGACCATCCGCCCTGCCCCATCACTCCCCGCCCACCACCCATGGACTGATAGCCTCGCCAGCCTGAGCTCCCGACATGAGCTCCACTCCCCGCCTCGCTCTCCTTGCCCTCGCCAACTTCCTCATCCCCGTCGCCGTGCTGACCTTCGCCGTCGGTTTCTTCCCCTACAAGCCCTTCCTGCCAGGTCTCGCAGAGTACGAACCTCTGGAATATGCCAGTCCACCGGAAGCGCCTTTTGACAAGGTCATCTTCATGGTCGTGGATGCGCTGCGAAGGTCGACCTAGTCCCCTTGCCCCAATGGCCGCGCTGACCGTCCCAGTGACTTTGTCTTTTCCAATGCTTCAGCATTCGCCTTCACGCAGAGGTATGCCGCTTGACCACTCCCACCTCTACTTCCGCTAACCCTCCTCCAGTCTGATCAGGTCCGGCAATGCGCTCCCCTTCACTGCCCATGCCACGTCCCCCACCATCACCATGCCCCGTGTCAAAGCCATGACCACAGGCTCCATTCCCTCCTTCCTCGACGTGATCCTCAACTTCGCCGAGTCAGACACGACCTCGACCCTCGCATATCAAGATACCTGGCTCGCGCAGTTGAAGGCCAAGGAGGACGGCAAGCTCGTCATGTACGGCGACGACACCTGGCTCAAGCTGTTCCCCGACACCTTCAGTCGATCAGACGGCACCTCTAGCTTCTTCGTTTCGGTCAGTGCTTGTCTGTCGTCGCACTGTGTACATAGGCTGTATAGAGCTGAGATGAAACATGCCAGGATTTTACAGAGGTTGACAACAATGTGACAAGACATGTTCCCGACGAGTTGAGGGCCAGTGATTGGAATGCCATGATTATGCATTATCTCGGTCTCGACCACATTGGTCACAAGGCTGGGCCGCTTAGGTATTGCCTCGTCTGAAGTTGCAAGACGAGTCAAGAGTACTGACCCTCGACCCAGCCCCAACATGATTCCCAAGCAAATCGAAATGGATGCTATCGTCCAGCAGATATACGAAGCCATTGAGTCACAGCCGCATCTGAGCTCCACGCTTCTCGTGCTGTGCGGGGACCATGGCATGAACGATGGCGGCAACCATGGCGGCTCGGCACCAGGAGAGACATCACCCGCTCTGGTTTTCATGTCGCCGAAGATGAAGGCAGTCTCGAACGGATTGCCTTCTCCAACGACCGCGAAGCAAGAGCTGGATTATTACGAGAAGATCGAGCAGTCGGACATTGCTCCCACGCTTGCAGGCTTGCTTGGCTTTCCCGTGCCATTGAACAATCTTGGCGTCTTTATCCCTGATTTTCTGCCCTTTTGGCCTGATGGTAGGTCCGCTCGACGCCGCACTCGACGGTTTTGGTCCGCCAACCCAATGCTGATTTCTGATTTAGGCAATGATAGAGTCCAACTATTGCTGAGGAATGCGCTTCAAATCCTAACAATCGTCAAAGCGACCTTTCCCAATCATGCCTTCACAAACCCTTTCGCCAATCTGAGCTGCGAATCTCCCGCCTCGAGCGGAGATGTATTGGCGTGCAAATGGCGGAGGGTGTCAGACATTTTTCAGGCCGCCGGCTCTTTCCACCCCCATCCTGACCATGTTCTGCCTGCTCTGATCGATGTAGGTTCTTGATCAACCGTTCTCTCACTCCTGCTGACAGCGCCAAGTTTTGCAAGGAAGCGCAAGAAATCATGAGCAGTACCGCAAGCAACTACAACGTCAACCTCCTCGCAGCTGGCATCGCTATATCCGCACTCAGCGCGGTCCTAACACTCCTAGCTCTCCGTCCTTTGGTTAGATCCATCACAGGACCCGGCGTCTTCTTTGCCGGGTCAATGCTTCTCTACGGCGTCATGATGTTCGCCAGCAGCTACGTGGAGGAAGAACAGCACTTCTGGTACTGGACGTCATCAGCTTGGTTCGCCTACATCGTCACCACTAGGTCAGTCTTCTTTTTCTTCTCTACATCTCCTGCCTCAACGATTGACAATTCGACCAGCGTCCGCACCTCTCCTTCAAGACGCCTCATTTCCCTCTCCCTCTCCCTCCTTGTCTGTCACCGCATCACCCGCCGCTGGAACCAGACGGGTCAAAAACACGCTGGCGCTCCGGATATCGTGCACTCGGCCTTTTTGACTGAACCAGTCGTGCTCTGGACACTAGTTTCGAGCACGTATCTCTACCTCATGACAAGGCTATATGCACATCTCGGGCACGCACTCCCCCGGATCCTGCCCCAGAAGCTCCGCGGCAATGGCAAAGGGGCAGGTAACAGGTACCCACAGCAACTTGACACACTCGCCATGTTCGCCGCCGCCCTTCTCTGCGCCGTCGCCTTCATCTTCAAGATTGCGTTCACTGCGAGGGATGCGCCGGAATTGGTGAGGGGCGCAAGTCCAGAGGCCATGAAGTTCCTGGAACATGTGAGTCTGGTGCGGCTGGCCAGGGTGGTATTTCTGGGTTGCGCCGGGTGTGTCGGGGTGGTAGTCTGGGCAGAGAGAAGGGCTGACGAGAGTACGTCTTTTCCCAGTGTCTGATCAGTTGATGTCGTGCATTTGGTGTGCTTCGGTTTTGACGCTGACCTGATCCCATCTTCTTCTGCAGCAACTCTGGCCGAAAAGATACAAGACATCCTGACTCTGGTGCTCATCACCCAAACCCGCGCCTCAAACATCCCCCTCTTCCTCCTATTCATCTTCCAGCACCACATCCTCTGTAGGCTCCCCTTCCCAAATGAGCAAAGTCACCCCACTAACCATCGTCCGTCAGCCTCCCTTCCAGCCGCCAGGACCCAGACAACAATAACCACGACAACCCTCCTCTTAGCTCAGACATCCTTCTTCGCCGTCGGCAACAGCAACGCCATCTCCAGCATCGACCTCTCCAACGCCTACAACGGCGTCTCCGGCTACAACATCGTCGCCGTCGGCGTCCTACTATTCCTCAGCAACTGGGCGGGCCCGATATGGTGGACTGGCGCAGGCGTTGTGGAGTTGGTCAAGTGCGCTGAGAGCACAACAGCAGGGTCACCAACGATGCCGAAACCGCCGAACTCAGAAGCGAGCGCCGACGACATGAACAGCGTCGCCACCACACCTTTTACAACGCACATTCTCCTCACAACACTATTTACAACTTTCTCCCTCCTTGCCACCATGGTCGCTTGCACACTTCTCCGCACCCATCTGTTCATCTGGACGGTTTTCAGTCCCAAGTATCTGTATGCTATGGCGTGGGGGGTTGGCTTTCATCTGTGCATGGTTTTGGCCTTAGGTGTCAGGGTAAGATTTTGGGTGAAGAGAAGCGGAGAGGAGAAGAAGGTAAAAGAAGGAGGTTGAGGAAAAGGACCGTGAGGGCGGACGGTGGTAAGGAAGTTGGAAAGAGAGATATGTGCAGAGCAAACGGGCTGATCAGAGGAGGTGGATCCCTGAGTTTCGCGAATAAAAGCAGCGGGATTGCTGCTCGGTTTGTCGATCACGTCCTCTATTTTTGAACGGTATGCGGAGAATTCTACATTGAAGGGCCCGACATGTATCAATGAATAATCGCGGAAGATGCGGTTTGGAACGGTGTCAGAACGAAGACGGAAGTAGCACGATGGATGGTTCTTCATTGTGGGTTCAGAATCAAACACATCATAGGATTAGAGATCACTTTGAGAGCTGGAAAGCCCAATCAAGGTTTTGAAAATACAGGAGCCGCGGGGGTTTGCAGCTTTGGAAGGTTTCGAGGGTTTGGAGGGCGGAATATCTCGAGCAGTGTAGCTTTTGGTAGGGTGGTACAGTATCAAGGGGTTTTTTGGGGTTTTCCTTCCTCAATGTACAAACGACTGCGGCTGGAAAACAAGTCGTACAAGTAATCAGTAGCTCCCACTTCCTCCCAATCCCCTTTTGGTTTCCTCCTTTGGACCGCTAGCAGCTGGCAACTGTTGTCGGCCTTTCGCTTCAACACGCTCTTGTATCGTGCATTCTTCTGATGACATTCTTCTTTTTTGGGCGATGATGATGATGACGATGATGATGATGATCAGCAGCTCCAACTGCTAATCGTCCTTGATGACAGGTTTTGAGAGTTGGCTCTACGAGTTTCAAATTTGGTATTCGGCGTTGAACTCTTCTTCCGTTTGTCTGCGGGGCCAGGGGTAGGTGCACTCCTTGGTCTTTTATCTCCTTCCTTTCCGTTGTTCGCTTTTCTCTGTCTTTCGTTTCCTTCCTTTCCGTTGTTCACTTTTCTCTGTCTCCCGATTTCTTGCTTTCCTGCTGTTACCGTTTTCGCTCCTGACCCTCTAAGATGTCATTCGAATCGTCTGTGATGGCCCATTACCTCCTCGCCTCTTCATGGACCCTTCTTATTCCATTCGATCTCCCTTAGTCATTCGCGCCGTCACCCCCCTTGTCCTTCTTCCGCGCATACTTGCGCTTTGGCTTGGCGTTCGGCGAAGGCGTAAGCTTCGGGAAGTCGGGCAACCCGTTCTCATCGTATCCGCGGCTCTTCGGAGGTTTCTTTGGACCCTGTTTGCGGGTCCTGCGCTTGGGACCCGGGGTTTCCAGTGTCGGAGCGGGTGAGAGGGTGGGTGGGTGAGGGTCTGGCATCCTTGGGATGTTGGGGGTAGCGATCGAAGCTGGAGAGGGGCCTGTGGAGGGGATGGTTGGGGTGAGGTTGATTATGGTGGCTCCTGTCTTGCATGCCGCAAGAAGTGCTGTGCTTGGAGAGAGTGGGTTTCGAGAGCTTGAAGGGAGCAAGTGCTCTGCTTTCTTGAAAGAGATCCCGGCCGGCGGAATGGTTGAGGCGATGATCTCGTCGTCTCCATCTTTATCCTCAATCACGGTGGTGTTTTGCGGTAGTCGAGGAGCGAATGGCTGCTCGGATCCCGGCGGTTCGTCATTTCCACGCCCAAGATTAGGCTCAGCAAAGTTGTTAAGTTCTCCCTCCTCCGGTGTTGCCACCGGGCTAACTCTTGGCTCACCAAAGCCCGCTGCCAGCGCTGCATTGAAATTGTAACTGCCAAGCGACTCCGCAGAGAATGATGACTGTGGTGTAGGATATCCAGACAGCGGCATGGCCTTTGGCATTGGTACCTGCCTATTTCCGGACATGGAAGCATCCTCCATCGGCTGCTGCTCAGTGATGATGCGAAGGCGCTTGTTGCGCCCAGCTTCGCGCCTGGACTCGATGTCTACCGGGACAGGCCGCTTGTTTCTCTTTTGCTCAAGCGGCACCGAGGCCGGAAATGCCGTCTTATCTGGGAAAGGCGATAGCAGGCCGCCTGTAACATCTTTCTGGGCTTGCTCCTGCTCCATGGCAGGCTCCATTGCAGGCTCTTTGGCCTGTCCCCCCAATTTTTCCTGGCCTTCGTGGTCAAGGTTGTTCTTGGACAGCTGAATCACCGGCTGAATAGTTTGTTCGGCCATGTAACCATCGGCCGCCTGTGTCGCCGGCTCGGCTGTTTCCCCCTCGTCTACACGCAGACGTTTCTTGGTCTGAATCTCTCCCATGGATGTAGCATCGATTGGCGCAGGGCGTTTGTTCGGGCGCCGCGTACTCGCGAGGATAGTGGAGGGAACGCTCGCTGGTCCTGACATGTGTTGATAAGACGGACCGGTTGTCAAGTACTGGATTCCTTCGGAGCCTTTTCCATACTCCGAGGCTAGCGGGGGCTCATCGCCAGTCAATGGGGTGTCAGTACTGCTTGTCGTTCCTTCTGAAGCCTTCCGTAGCATTGGATGAAATCCATTCCCTTCGTCACAAGGGACTGCGTCAGCCTTACTCGGCTGAACGGACTCGTTGCGTTCGTCGGAAGCGCTGTTCCTCAGTCCGCCCGCAACAACATGAGCTGGAGGTTGGGTGGCATCTTGCGAAGGAAGATGCGGCATAAGATTGTCCGAGCTGCTGGGGAACCACCATTGAAGCAGTTCCGGCACGATGTAGGCTAACGGTGCATCCGGATTCCATGACGGGTCAGGGTATGTGGGACGACATGGGTCAAGAATCGCGTTCGGGTATGGGTCGACAGCCTCAGCGCGAGGAGATTTCGGAAGAATCGTCCGGTACGCACGACTGGCCGGACCTTGGGTCGAGCCAGCGGACTGCTTTCTAGTGGTGCAGGCTTGCTTTTCCGGTGACAACGGTCGCGGTGGTGCAGCGTGTGCGCTCTTTCGAGACTTTCCGTCCTTGGGGTTCGTCATGATTGCGGATGTGGATGGTACGCAATTGCGCGTGGTTTGTGTGAAGATTTCTGTGTATGAGAGAAAGGGCAAGTGTGAGAGAAAGATGGCAGATGGTAAGAGGAAAAGAGGTAGAAGTTGGCGCGGTCGAGTACGTGTAGTTGTTGTTGTGAGTGTGGGTCCCGCCGTTTGTCGCTGTAGAGGACGAGTCACGCGCGGTCAAGATATACCAGAAGGCAAAACTGTGACCAGCGCGCTGACTTGAACCATTTACGAAGATGAAGCATACCTGTCAGTACTTTGCGGCATTTACAGACGAGGTCAGTGTCAATGGTGATGCACGGGCAGAGAATGATGAGACATTTGATACTCGACAACCTTTACATTGTGGTCAAAGATTTGGAAACCATGCTCTCGAAGAACGATCACCACAATCCATCGGTGCGCAACTTTACTCTCATGCCTTCGGCCGGTCTCACCGTAATTGCGAACAGAGGCTCCGGCTCATACCCAGGATCCTCCAGTTGTATCTCGAACCTGCCCACCAAAGCGGCAAGAAGCGCCATGAACTCGGCGCGCGCGAAACCCTGGCCGATACAATTTCGAGGACCTTGAGAGAAAGTCGAGAAGGCAAAGGCATCGGCAGCCCCTCCAGTATTGGCCAAGTCGCCCTCCATCCATCGCTCGGGCACGAAGTCTTCGGCATTTTTACCCCAGTGCAACTCCAGCTTGTTCGTCACCCAAGGAGAGAACATAACACTGGTTCCGGCTGGAACACTGTGGCCGCATATTGTTGTATCCTGCAACGCTTCTCTGCGCACGGATGGGACTGGGGTATAAAGCCTCAATATCTCGTTCGTGACAGCCTTCAGATACGGCAGAGATTCCAGCAAAGCCGGATCAACTGCATCCTCATTTTCGGCTGATGGCGACGGCAGCATGGAACGAATCTCGTGGCGGAGCTTCGCCTGCACATCCGGGTGCTTACAGAGTGCGAAAGTGCCCCAAGTCAGCGACAAGCTTGAAGTGTCATGACCCGCACTCAGGATAGACATCGTCTGATCGACAAGCGCCATATCATCGAAAGCACCTGACTTCATGGCCACACTGAGGATGTCTTTACTCTTTTCCAGCTCCTCGGGCTTTAGTTTCTTCTTCTCCTCTATCGCTTGTCTGCATCGGATCCGGGCCGCCGTCATTGCAGTTCGCAGGTCGCGCCCTGTCTTAGTGGGGAGCTTCAGGATTACAGAAATAGGCAACCTGAGAGCAACGTTTTTCATGAAGATGCCCCCCTTGTTCGGCTTGAATGGCCTTTCGTAGTCTTGAATGAACGGATCGTGTGGATTACGCAGAGCATTGAAATCGCGACCCCAGGCCGCAATACCTATGAATTCATGGTCAGATCAGACTGGCTCAAATATAGAGAGAATTTTCCTACCAATAATATCGAGCGTAACCTTAGTTGACCACTCTAAAACATCTATGTTCAGGGTTTTCCCGCCAGCGGCGACTTCTTGATGGAAGCGACTGGCTAGGAGACTAGAAAGTTCGCCCGCCTTAGTCCAATATACTGGATAGAGGTCCTTGATGATTCGGAAATTAAATGCCGGCAGAAGCTTTCGCTTTTGCATCTGCAAGAGCACAGGACTTTTAGCAACAATCTAATGGATCACCCCGTTTCTGAAGAAAATTTGCGAACCCCCGAAATACATACTTTGTGCGCCTCTCCACCAGAAGCCGGTAACCCGTACCCTGAGAGCGCACCAAGCCGTTGCCGGGCTAGCAAAGGCTTTTCAAAGGTGCTGTAATGTTTCGTAACCAAGACTTCTTTGATTGCTTCTGAACTTAGTAGCAATATTGTCGGGGTTCCACCTATGGAGGTATAGCGGATTATCCCATCGTTCGGGATAGACTTTGCCCACTGCAATAATTGTATTGGAGAAGGCTCAGTCCACAGCCACCGGTACAAGGAAGTCCGCCAATCTACCTGTGCAGCTGGAATTTTCCTCAGAGGACCTATATAGCGCGGATGAAGATAGATGGACCAAACCCCGGCGAAGAATGCCCAGCTGCAAAAGTAGAAGTATGCAGCGGGAACTCCCAGGAAATGAGATGGAGTAAAATAACGCGATGCACAGTAAGATAAAACTACCGCGACGGCAAAATTCACTGCCGCCATGTCGTAGGAGATATATGAGTGGAGTAAAAGTTGATTTTCAGGCTGTCCAGATGCGCTGAGCCTTTATGACTTGACCCTTAACTATGAAAATGACCGCCAGTTGCGGTAGACTTAATCTAGGGTCTTTTGAAATCTGGTCCGATAATAGTCGTGCCTTAGACTAGCGCCACGATCGTCAAGCCGGAAACAAAGACTGGTTCTGGGCTACTGGCTAATCACTGCATCCACAGTAAAATTGGCGTCAGCTAAAGACCGTGGATTTCAGTCTGACCGGACTACGTTCTCTCCACGCATCCGCTTGATCGGTCCTCGTGCTCCAGTATCAACTTAAGAACTATAGGCTTCTGTCTGGAACTTACCATCAACAATCAGAAACCCCAGGAAGGCTACTGAGCATCACTGAAAATCTTCTCAATCGGCTTTATGGACCTCGAAAAGCCACTCGATCTGGGAGGTCTCAGGCAAAAGGGTGTTATTATCACCGGAGGCAGTTCAGGCCTAGGAGAGGGTTTCAGCATTGCATTTGCCGAGGCGGGTGCATACCTTGTCATTGCAGACCTCAACAACGATATGGGAAGCTCACTTGAACAGGATCTCAAGAAGAAAGGGCTCATGTGAGTAAGAGACAATTACTTCTGCCATTGGATTCTTCTGTCTCATTATACTTACACGCTTTGCAAACAAATCAGTGCCAAATTCATTCAAGTTGATGTGGCATCGTGGGATTCCCAAGTCGCGATGTTCCAGACAGCTTTTGCTTGGTTCTCTGCCAAAAACACCGAGTTACACTGTGTGGTTACAAGCGCAGGTGTCGGAGGAACAGTTTTCGACCTTGAACCCTCTTCTCCAGATATGCTGTCTTCTGAAACCAAAGAGCCATGCTATGGAGCGATCCAGGTTGGACTTCTGGGCTCCCTGAATACCGTCCAACTTGCGGTCAAATATGGAATGAGTACCCCAAACGCCATGAACTGTGAAATAAACCAGATCGATAAGTCGATAATTTTGGTCGGATCGATGGCTGGATATACAGGTATACCCCAATCTTCCGATTACACCGCATCTAAGTACGGTATTCGGGGCATATTCAAGAGCATGCGGACGGAGCTTCCAAAGCTGGGCATCCGGTTGAACATGTTGGCTCCATGTTACATCAAAACGCCTATGACAGCTGCAAAAGTGGACAAGATTACAAGTCAGGGCTTTAGATTAGGAAAGATTGAAGATGCCGTCGAAGGGGTGCTGAGGTTCGCCACGGATCCAACTGTCAATGGTGAGTACTGAGTGATTTCCGTCTTTAGAGAAGACCATCTCGAGTAACATCTACAGGAAGATCATTGGCTGTAGTTGCGGACGGCCTCGTGGACCTTGAGGACGATTTCCCTGGGAAGAATGCTGGAGAATGTCTCAAGATTTTGAAAGAAAGACATTGTCTCATGGCGTTTACGCCAGCCCAGATAGGATAGTCGAATATGGAGTCGAACATAGACTATTGAAAGAGACGAATTTGCCTCAGATATTGTCTACGTTAAGCTTAAGCAGCATCACAGAGGATAACTTGACATTCGTACTGCGGGCCAAATTTCCCAGCAGTCAGTAAACAGCAATGATGAAGAGTGGTCTGTTACGCTAGACAAGTGCGCAATTTGCAGTAGTCCCTCCATCCTTCGTTCCTTCCTTCTGCTCATCGGGCTTAAGTAGTGAGCAGTGAGTACAGCGCGAATCACATGCATAAGTGTGGTTGACGGTCAGGTCTGGCAAGTGATACCGTAGCGCATCACTACTGTGCGCACTCGACCGTGGTTCGCGATCCGCAACCGGGCTCACAGCCCAACCAAACGCTAGTTATGCATGAAATCGGACCACCTGCGTAGCTGGTTGAAAATTTGTAGCCACCCAAGACTGCTATCTTGATTCAGCCGGCTATGCACAGTTCATGTTCTTCCTCCCTGATTTGCTGGAGCGTATCCGGCGCCAGTCACTAAAGGAGGGGGAAATAAAATAAGGCAGAACAACAATTATTGATGATAGAAACGTCTGCTAATTGGCTTGAGCTGCATCAAACCAAGACGCTGCAACTCAAAACCTTAAGATTCTATCTTCCGCTGCAAGATCAGAATCGATGTTCAACTGGCATACGAAAAGCTTCTTATGCACTCGTTTATCGAGATAGCATCGAAAGCGTAACGTAGCTCAGAGTCAATACTGCCAAGGTAAGATACAGCGTACGCTGGAAGATAGCACCGAGAGTAAGCAAAAGAGCTTTCTCGAACCGCTTGATGAACACATCTTTCTGGTTGCCTCTCGGAAACGGGACCCCCGGATCTGCGAGATCAAGAAATCTCAGGAGTGGATCCCATCCTTGCTTGACGTTGTACTCAAGCAGTCTCTCAGGCGGCACGAGTGACTTCACGTAAGCTGAGTGGCTCTCATACACATTTCGAGCATTGCGTCTGAAATCTCCCTTCATGAGGATGGACCAGGCCTTGATCCAAGTCGGGCGAGTAAATCGGGAGTGAAGCCGCAGTAGGTAAGTTATGGGAATGAGACTTTTGCTGAGTGGGTGATTAACCCGTGTCTCGATAGTGTCAAGACAAGAGCTGAAGCGAGTTTTAGAAAATTAAAGACCAGAGAGCGGACTAGTAATACTCACTCGTACCAAGTGTCAAAGTCTCGATGTGTAATGATGACCTTGGCTTCCGGATACGCTTGAATGAGGTCTTCGGCGAACAAGATAGCAGGAAGGTCGGACACTCCTTGGCAATCACCCAGCAATTTGTCCCACTCTTTTCGCGTATAGCGGTCACCTTTGTTGTCGAATTTCGCTTCCAATGCTTCGAGCCACATCTCGTTGTCACGTGGGTTGTTGAAGATCTGTTCACAACTCAGTGCTTCATCTTCAACACTGTTTTCCTAGACTTACGCTAAGCCATCCATGATAGAATTGGTAAATACCGAGTCTTTTGAGAGCGTTGGTCGTGGCTTTCCAAAGTAAGTAAAGCACAAAGGGGTCAGTTCTTTCTCGCAGGATGACTGACACTCAGTCCCGGTCCGTGGAAGACCTAACATCAGCACCTTCATCGGAACAATCCTCTGTCCATATTGCTTCTTGTTGACGTTTGATACGACACATTGCCAGTCATGGAAGTGCGTAGGTTTCGCCATGCTTTCTCTTCAAAACCAATATCTGTCGCGTGGTGAAGGTCGAAGTGAAGTTAGAATAGATGGGGTTGGAGTAACTTATTTAAGCGAGGTTCATCCATAACTTAACATTATCAGAACTGGTAAGCTAAGTTAACTAGTACTCAGCCCTGATTGGCTTCGCTGCTTAACTTACGTTAACGTTACAATCCTTCGACGCTGACCTGAGTTCGATGGGCCAGGTCAACCGTCTTAATGAGACAGTCTGTTCTCACAAGATGTGGCAACCCGTCTTTGACTATCCAAACGCGCGACTGCAAGGCTAGCATAAAGGTCAACTGGCGATCATGGTAGACTACAGCTAACTATGCTCCGCACACACATGGGCCAAAGCATGGTCGGTGTGGTTGCGGTTCAGCCTTTAATCCAGGCCAGGCATGAAACCTGCAGCTGTCGACGTTTCTGACGAAGGCGGCGGAAGACAGGTCAAGCCATGGTGGATCCGAAGTCTTACAGCTAAATGACGATCCTGGTCCTAAGTTGGACGGAATTTAATTCAAGCGATCAGGTGCTAGCGCTCAACAGTGGTTTGTTTGATCGACTGGTACGCTTGATGGTCTGGCTCGACCCGCGCTCTGCTAAACCGAACACAGCTCACCTTACCTGGTGTCTAATCTTCGCATTTCGATCTACACCGCACACCTGCCACATACGTCAAATTCCATGTCTCGCATCCATGGGGTAGCATCCGATTCAGGGAACCGAGTCGACAGAACCGAGAATTTCCGCTAAGTTAACTTACTGGAGTTAGCAAAGGATTGGCAATCGCTCGGTCGCCGGATTAACGACCGTGAAGAATCAGACATTTCGCAGGCGACGAGGCCATCTCTTTCAAGACTCAAGAGCCCGGGAAGAAAGTCTAAGTTATTTCCACAATGGATGATGTCGAAAAAGTCCACCAGAGTCAGACCCTCTGGAACGAAGACCCAAGCAACCCACGTAACTGGACGTTGTTCCAACGCAACTATCACACCTTCATGGCGGCAATGATATGTTTCTCAATGTATGACAATTGGACGCTTTTCAAGAACATACAGAGTAATGACTGTCCAGATCTTTCAGTTCGACGGTTTACATTCCTGGAAGTGAGCATGTAGCTACTGAGTTCGACGTATCTCGTGTCACATCTATCCTGCCTTTCTCTCTCTTTGTTCTTGGGATGAGTTTCGGACCCATCATCGGCGCGCCGCTTTCAGAATCCTTGGGCAGGCGTCCGGTGTATCTGGCATCGGTTCCCGGATCTGCATTGTTCCTTATTGGTGCTGGTTTCTCGAAAAGTGTTTCTTCCCTGGCGGTTTGCCGTTTTCTTGCAGGCTTGATAGGTAGTCCTGCACTTGCGATCAGTGCAGGCGGCACAGTCGCGGATTTGTGGGCGCCGGAAGATCGGCTCTTGCCTTTAAGTCTGATGCTTTTCGGCGCTTTCGTTGGTCCGGCCCTTGGGTAAGACTCTCCTCGAATAGCTTTGGTAAAGGCTTCATTGTACTGACTGGTGATCCTAAGTACCCTCGTGGGAGGGTTTGTCGCATCTGCCAGAGGCTGGCGGTGGACGATATGGACTGCTCTTTTTCTATCTGCCGCCACGACTGCACTGATAATATTAATGAGAGAAACGTATCATCCGGCCATAATGAAAAGACAGGATCGGAAACGTACCGGATTCACAAATCAGCCAAGACTGAGCCTCCTTGTCTCAAGAAACAATCAAAGCGCCATGGCGAACATCTTCAGACCAATCCATATGCTCATATCGTAAGTCATGCAATACACATCTGACGCGACGTAATGCAGAGTTTCTAAACATCCAAATAGGGAGCCCGTAGTTATATCATTTTCTTTCTACACAGGCGTCAACTTCGCCGTCATATACGGCTTCTACGCCTCGATCCCTTACACGTTTGCCAAAACCTACGACTTCAACCTCCAATCTCAAGGGTTGGTATTTGCAGCTATAGTCGCGGGTTGCGCCATCGCCGTACCTAGTCTTATATACAGTGGGCTGCTCTCTCAACGAGTCCTGCGTCGATCCCACCTACCAGAAGAGCGTGGAAAACAACGTCGTCCTGAGGATGTTTTATTCCCCGCCATGGTCGCAAGCCCTTTCCTCCCCACGAGCCTCTTCTGGTTTGGATGGAGCGCAGAAAAGCACGTTCACTGGATATGTCCGGTCATTGCAATCGCGGTTTACGGATGGGCTACCTTTTTGGTATTTAACTCGTGCCTGTTCTACCTTATCAATGTGTATGGACATTTATATGGAGCGTCGGCCGCGGCTGCAAATCGACTTCTAAGCCTTTTGCTGGGTATTGCTTTCCCCCTATTCGCGCTACCAAGTCAGTGTCCTTTTTCAAAATGCATCCTCCGGGCTTCTCTCCGTGTTGCTGACTCTAAAATAGTGTACAGAAATCTAGGGGTTGGTTGGGCGTCCAGCCTTCTGGGATTTATGGCTCTGATACTAGTACCAATGCCTTGGATTTTTTACAAGCACGGTGCTTATCTGACAGCTGTATCGAGTTACACACGCTCGACTTGATACTGGTAAACAGCACACTCAGATATTTCGGCACTCCCTGTGAGTGACCTGAATCGGCAACGAACTTGTAATAGTAGTGGAATCTGAGTGGACGTATCCGCCATGAAGATGATCTCGCTGTATATTCTATTCCTAAACTCGCAAGCATGACTTAACGTTCACACAAGACTCGGCAATTACCTACTTCTTTCTGAATCGTACCCTGGTACTATCCACCGGCGAGCACGTCAAAGTCAACATCTCCGTCCATGGAACTCCTCCATCCGCCTCTACGCCATCAAATTCCTGTAACAGTCTCACCGTCACATAGCTCGCCTCAGTCAGTGCAAGTTGCTGGCCTAAGCAGATCCGCGGGCCTCCATTAAACGGCAAGAACTCCCAGCCAGGACGCAATTCATCCCATCGCTCCGGCACAAAGGTCTCAGCATCGGGACCAAAGAAGTCGGGCCGTCGATGCATGGCATAGACGTTGTAGCCGACACGAGTTCCAGCTGGAACAAATATGGGAGATGAGCCGTCGTCGCCGCCCCCAACGGGTATGACTGTGTCAACGCGCGCTTGGCGGGTGTTTATTGGGACGGGAGGGTGAAGACGAAGGGCTGTAAAGAGTATCAGTGAAGGTCCCTTATTCTCAACATTCAAGAGTTGTTTGAA
Organism: Saccharata proteae CBS 121410; assembly: GCA_010015785.1. NCBI lineage: Eukaryota > Fungi > Ascomycota > Dothideomycetes > Botryosphaeriales > Saccharataceae > Saccharata > Saccharata proteae. Next base: position 658,613 of record ML978722.1, read on the forward strand.
TGGAAGACTTACACTCTTTCAAACACTGACGGAGGTATTTGAGCTCCTTCAAGTTAGTCAGGGTGATCTCAGTGCCCTGCAGCTGGCTGACCTCCTCTTTCAACTTTTCCCACACTCGCGGCTCGCGCGCCAATACGAACCAAAAATTTGACAACAAGCTCGCCGTGGTATCCCTACCCGCCACCAGGATATTGACTAGCTCGGACCGTACCTGCTTCCTATCGCTTGTCTGCTGACACAGCTCTTCCAGAAGAACTGACTTCTCCACTGTCTTACTGTTATCTCCACTCTCGCTCTTTTTCGGACCCAGTCGAGCCCTTTTACCAATGAAATTATTCACATATCCATCCACAAATGCATGAACACGCCTGCAGTCGTCCCTAAACTGCCCTCTCTTTCCCAGAAACTTTGCCCAAAATCCTACTACCACGTTATTTGCGATTGTCCTTTGTGCACGGTTGAATGCGTCCCTGAACTCAACCTCCTCGAATTTCCTCTCCTTGGTCCCAACCTGTAAACTGCAACAGCTCTCGCCAAAGAACAGCTCTGTCGCAACATCCAGTGTGAATTGAAAGAACAGTTCAGATAACTCCGTGTTGGCACTGATGCCGTCCACAGAAACAGGAACACATCTCAGCAAGGCCTGAAAATGTCTCTCAAAGAGTTCCATATCCGCGATTTGATCTCTTGCAAAATATGGTCTCAGCATCTTCCTTGAGCCGCTCCATGCATGCCCATCTGCACAAAAAATGCCCTTTCCCAGCAGCGGTTCAAATGCACTCCTGCGTTGTGAACCCAACTCCCAATCTCCAAAATTTCTGGCGAGTATGCTTTGAATATTTCTTGGATCGATGGTGTTGATGACGGGGTTGCCGCCAGGGAGTAGTGTTGCCGCGAAAGTGGTGCCGTGGTCGCGAAAACGCCGCTGGGAAAGTTGAAGGTAGGTATGGTTCTGATGGCTTGTATAGCTATGTTTGACAGTGTTGAGACCGAGAATGTCGCTGGTGGGGAGCTTGGGCGGTGGTTTGCAGGCATGGAGGCGAACAAGGTGGCGGCGGCGGACGAACGTGGTGGTAATCTTGGTGAGATAGAAGATCGTGGTAAGGATAAGGAGGAAGTAGACCAGGAACGGGGATGAGGAAGCTATCATTCTGGAGAGCTTCGGTGGAAAAGAAAGATAAGATGAAATTTCTACTCAGTTGAGATGGAAGGGGCACAGAAGTTGACCAAACAGGAGAAACAGGAGAAACATAAGACGTAAATGTCATGTCCCATATCCGCCATGAAAGTCCATCATCCGCAAAAAGCCTCCGGCTCGAAAACTCACCGCCCACAATGATTAACTAGCTACGTTGTATGTAGCATCCGGTCCATTCGCTACAGCTACCACGCTTGTCTACAGAGACGCTTATCTCAGGAGCCCGGGCATGGAGTCAGTGGCTTCTGTCATCGTAGTAACGTGGAATGCCTATAATTTAGGTAGGTACACGAACTCGATTTTCTCACGGTACTACTTCTCTAACACTCCCTTAAATGGCCAAGTATGCAGATAGTCTAGCTCTAACGCACATGCGTGCTCTATGGCACTTCCCACTATCTCATTGATCGGTATAGTGCATGTTCTGTGGCAGCACCAAGTGCAGAGCGCACGTCTGATCTTTTTGCAGCCACGCAGCCACGCAGCCACGGCAAGTAGGTAGCTGATATGTAGCGGTGATAATTACGGCTAGAGATTGAGTTATGATAATCTAGCCCCCGCCCGTGCCAGCGCCCATGGTTGGGAAGTTGCACCGGATTATTTTAACGTTAGCGGGACGAGCTTACTCTCTACCTAGTTACGTAGGTAACTTAAATTAGCAAAGCTCCGGCTTTACTAAGGCGGAGAGATTACCGCCTTCTGTTTCGGGCCACCTTTCGGGTTCATGTGAAACAAGAAGGCCGAAATCGAGTGGCTAGTTTCTCGGTGACAGACCCAGGCTCTCGATCGTATGTGCTCAGAAGCTCCTCGTCAGTCGAAGTTGTTGCAGTAAGCCCATATGCAAGTTTCTGCGACCAGTGGTATTCTTAGATTACTTCCACATTCGGAACATTTGGATAGAACGGGAGCAGGGATAGTCGAGGACTTTGAGCGTCATCGACAGCATATGAATAAACACATCTCCAGTCTCCACTAGCTCCTCAATATCCATCAAACCTATAGCTTCTCAATCCTCTTCTTCGTCCAAGGTGTCCCGTCCCACTTCCTGAGAACATCTACAACCTCTTTCCTCGTCATTAACTTCTCACTCTTTCCTATCCCTTGAACCCACTCCTTCTTCCACCTCTCCTCCTCTTCTATCCACCTCCTCCACTCTCCCTCCAACCACCCCGCTACCTCCCTTGCCGTTTCCTCCACATTCGTCATCGGTACAAAATGTCCCCCCACAATCTCCGTCGCCTTTACCCTTCCCAGCCGCACACCCCCTGACCCACCGGGCCCCGTCCCAGTCGTAGCAGTCCTCTCGGCTCGCATGTGCGGTGGCAGTATTTCAGATCCCTGGCCTAAGAGATAGAACACTGAGGGGCGTAGGGTGCGTAGTTTGTAGTAGTTTTGCCGGGAGATATGTGAATACACAGGGGCGCTGAGCGTGGCGTCGGGATCGAGGTCTGGATGAGTGGACAGTTCTTCTACCGTTGGAGCAGCTGTCATGGAGCGCATTTCCAGGTTAGGGCGCCCGTAAAGGACCATTTCCGAGTGCTTGGTCGTACGGAGCGTCACCTCGCCGACGGAATCCGGGTAGATGGCCGTAGGGGTGGTACGGAAGGCGGTGGCCAGGTACCTGTGGAGAGCGCGTTTGTCCCATTTCCTGAAGACAGGGGCTTTACTCACGGCGGTTACTGCTGTTTCGAGATCGGGATAAAGATCTCGTCGTGAGATGTTTATATGCAGCATGGTGGCGAGAGTCTTGCCGCTGTGTAGACTGATGGCTGGCTCTATGAGGGCAAGGGAAGAGAACAGGCGAGGATGGATGTGGGACAGGGAGACGAGCTGGCCGGCGCCTATGCTGTGGCCTACCCCGAAGATGGGTCTGGTTATCTGGTCCCGGAATTCATTGACCATCAGAAGGAGATCTCGGGATGTGTCTGTTACGTGATGGTCATTCCCGGCGATATCTTCATTGAGTACTCCGCTCGCGCCCTGAGTTGCTTCGTCCATGATCCATATGGCTCGAATGCGAAGTCCAACTTTAGCACCGTGTAGGAGGAACTGCTCCCACATCGGCTCGTAGACTTCTCGACAGAAGCCATTGGCATGAGTTGCTATGATTGTGGCATCGCCTGGCTGGGGTTGCTGGTTGTTGATGGGTACATACTGCTTGACGCTCAGTCGGATTCCATCATGCTGATCTTTAGCAAGGGCATTTGGATATTCGCGTATATGCTGCCCTTTGAAGATATGCTCCTGAATTAGGAATGGAGAATCCATAATAAGCCCGACGCAATACAGGAATAAGAGAGATTTTGGAAGAAAAGTTGCCCTGGCGATGTACGATGTCAAGTCATGGGTAACATTATGTTACAGATCCTCAACAGCGGCGTCCAAAAACCCCCACCGGCATAGGCATTCCCAACACCTGCTTAGTACGCCATTGATTGGAGGTACCCGATGTGGTACACTAAAAGGCTCGCCTGTAGCCGCCTCGCGATCCTCGGGACCCAAGGGGACGATCTGCACTAACGTTAAGTTAGCTCGATCCGAAAGGCGCTCGAAGTCTCGCATGAACGCGAATGCAGATTTGCTAGGGCATTCGGTTCCTGGTAGTTGGGACGATGGCGGCCATGCCCGATACGTAGCCAAGCTCAGTAGCACCGAAGAAGCGTCCCTGTGTGACTGTCCAACTATCCGCCTATCTTCGATCGCCGTTGGACAGATACTGAGTCGAATGCTGCTGTTTGGGCCCGCGAAACCCGTCGAACCTCTCAATTCCACCTTCTGGCAGGATTTTCCATTTTACTTTCTCTTCCATGAAGGTATGTTCAGACTTCAGGCCCTTCTCTAATAACGCCGCGATAACTTACTCTCCGTCATTCGGTCTACATTGCTGAGTGTGACACTCACCATGCCATCGTCTCTATATCGCATGAACAGCGGAGTGCCGGAAAAGGCACAAAAGTCTCGTTCCGCTGCTGCTGTCAATTTAACTGTCCGAAGCGCGTCAGCTTTCTTGACGTCAACAGTGAAGTCGGCGGAAGTTATCTGGAGGAAAGCCATATACCCAGACCCGCTGAGCTATTGACACGTTCGCCAATGGCAAAATGCCAACTCGGTCGGTAACGAGATACTCGGAAAGGCTATGGTACCGCAACGACAATTCCCAAGGACAACTTCGGTGCCGGAGAGGCCGTCTGGCAACGGCCACAAACACCTGGTCGACCTCCTTTACTGGCCGCTGCGGTCAGCTCGCTTCGACCACTCCTCGCGAAAGAGGGCACGCGCTTCGTTGTCGGCGGTCATACATTCGCACACCGTACCCAACCTGCTGAACGACTGTCACACTTTTTACTTGGAATCCAGAAGTCGTGAGCAGTTCTCGTAACTTAATGAGTCTTCGGATTGCGACCACGCGCGATGATACGGTATATGGATCTGAATTCGCCTGGCCACAGCCTCGAGGACAGAACCGACAAGCAAGTTATCCGGATGTGTCGAGTCAACAATGAACTTGACGCCTGGTTTGAAGTAGCCCGAAAAATAGCGTGCCGCAGCCAAAGGATCATGCATCAGCACAAACGCAGAAGCCATGGTGATGGCGTCAAATCCCGAGCCCCATTCTTGGACTTCTTTCGAATCGTCAAGTTGCAGGACATCTCCTCAGCGCAATGTGACATTTGCCCACGCCTCGAGGTCTAGGGACTGCTTCTTGCTTGTGACGGCAAGCATGTTTGTACTGGCGTCAACAGCGATGACCGAGCCTTGAAGACCCACGCCGGATACAGCAAGGACACTCACGAGGCCTGTACCGCAAGCGAGGTCGAGGACTTTTTGGGCTGGAGAGAGGCAGGAGAGGTCGACAAAGGTGCGTGCGAAGTCCGGATGCCACGACTTTTCGTAGTTTTCAGCACGGCTATCGTATAGGCGTTTTGCGGTGTGATCGAGGGCCAAGTTGGGCATAATGGATAAGTGCAATGGTCGATGTTCTTCCGACAGCGGTGCAATGCTCAAACCCCCGTGAAAGAGTAGGAATGGAATTGTAGTGGGCGAGGGAGAGGAAAGAAGTCAAAAAAAAGAGATCGGAGAAGACTCGAATGAGATGCTACGTCCATGAAGAACGTATCTCTGCTTATGCAGCGTTTGAGGTGCAAATAAGGTATCATAGTGACGCCGCCGCGGCAGAACCCGATATGGCTTGGTAACGTTACTGTAAGCAGATTGCAGGCCGCCACCTGCTTGGGGGCCGGCGAGAACAACTACAGCACCTCAAATCGGTGCAAATCCGGCGCCCCCGTCTAATACCTGGTATGTATATGAGCTCAGCTCATCCTTCGATTTCGTGAAATTGATCATGCTGCAGTACGGAGGAAATCTCAACTGACCAGAGGCAAGCCACGACCTCGATAAGCCACATCGTGGCTAGCCCTTTGGCTTTATCCAATACATCGTGGAGCTTTCCAGATTGTCTGAAGTGCACTTCACGTTTGTGTCGGAACCACTCGCCTCCCATCTTCCTTTGAAGATCCATGAATGTATGGATTGATGACTGCAGTCATATACCGCGCTCCACCTATCTACCTTCATCGTAGACGCACAGCTCCTGTTCCAACAGAGATACTAAATGAGATTTGAGTGATTAATATACTGCGAATGAGAGCAGGGATATGAAGGCACCAGTCATGCATAAGAATGATGCTGAAAGGTCTTGAGGGGTTACACACACATTTTAATGAGTGGTTAGTCAAAGCGTGCCTTTGATTTTTCGTCTCTTTTCACTACCGCAATTACTTTGCGCAGGCGGCATGTGCAAGCCGAACCTTGACAGACTCGGACATCCATAGAGGCCTTCGGGGGTACTGCATGCTCTGCAAAACGCCCCTGCTAAGCAAGCGAGAGGGTGAGTAAGTCATGAGGTTAGCAAAATGGAAGAACAATGAATCCATCGAGTAACGTAAGACGAAGAGCATTTGATGGTTGTTGACGAAAAGTGAGGAACGCCTCGGCTGCCGGCCCGCTTATGCACTTCACATGCTCTTCTTAGCGACTCGTCGTATTGCTCGACTACGCACCGTATTCAAGCCGCAGAGGGTCCGCTCTAGCAAAAGATCCGTACCCATTCAATCCCCGAACGACTTACCTTGCGCCATGTATCCAGATTCGCCGAACACCGTGCGAGAGCAAAGCAAATGGGAGATCCACAGTATGCATGACCTGGTCAAGTCTCCTCTCTCTCAGCCGTCCTCTCCTGCTCCTCACCTTGCTCCCCCACCCTCTTTGTCAGCCACGCCGCCAGCAGTGCACAGCAGCCTCCGAATCTCAGCACCCATGCCACGCTTTCGTCTCCTGGTGTTCCTCTCGGCTTTTGCAATGCCCTGAAGATCAGGCTACTGACCAGCGTGGCCAGCACCTGCGGTGCCGCGATAGCAACGTTGTGAATGCCAAGCACGACACCAGCCTGATCAGCTGCGTCGTCTTCTCCAGCAGCTAGAGCATTGCCGTCACGCGTTGACGGAGCGCGAATCAGACCTCGGCGCATAGCATCACGCTTGGAAATTTCAGCTGAGATGAGGGAGAACGGGGCCCAATTTGCGATTGCCCAGGGTAGCCCGACCAGGGCGATGAGTATGGTGGCGAAGGTAGTGTTGCGAACGAGAATGGTCATCCACATGAGAACCGCGAACATGACATGGGAGAGCAACCACGCGCGACGAAGAGTCAAAGAGGATATCTGGAGGTGGTGGAATATCGAACTCAGACGGTTCCACCGCTTTCTGGTGTTACTTTGATGGGGCCTGTAGTTGAAGTAGCCAGAGGCAGAGATTGAGCCAGGGGTTGTCGGAGTTAACGGAGTGGTAGGCTGCGCCGTTGGCGCCTTGAAGGTCGGAGCGACGACGAAGGGAAGAAATATAGACGAAGCAAAGGTCGTAATGGCGAAGATAAACAGGGCGAGGGTCCCATTCCTGACACCTTTATCCCAGATGGCAGTGATCTCAGCGTCGCTCATGTGTGGGTTGGCTTCGAAGAAGGGCTCCACGTATATCTCCGCGATGTAGGTGGTTGAGTAGAAAAGGAAAGGAAACCAGCCAATCCAGGCAGCGAGTTGTACCTCACAGACTTTCCTGACTTGTGGTGGGAGGCGCTGTACGGAGTTGTATAGGGATTTGAAGAATGCGATAATACCTTCCTGGCTGACAGGATCCCGTTCGGTGCGCGGATCTCGCTCCTGGACGGTGGAGCAACTAATGGTCACTGTGACTGCTAGCGCAAAGCAAGCAATCGCACACAGAACCTTCATCTGGGTGTCTCCTAGCCATGGAAATATCTTGGGCAAGTCGATGTATCCAGACAGGTAGCCCAAGATGTTACCTGTCCCGGTTGTCCTCATAATCCAGGCATTAGCTGTCTCTTGTTGGTGGGTTGGCGCGCAGTCGACAACGAAAGCCCGGATTCCAGCTTGGACTGCGTATCATTAGATGGGTCTAGTGTGGAGCATGATTTGGAAGGAGATACTTACTGACGTTGATAGCGAAGTCTAGGACGTACACCATTACTACAGCGAAGAATATGGTAGTGAATTTGGCGCCAGTGGAGGCAGAATCAACCCCAAAAATGGACAGAATACCAACAACGATTTCTTTGGCCCAAGCCAGAAGAAACAGTGATGCAATCGTAGCGATGGCGCCCCCAACAATGAAGGGCCTACGCTTACCCCACCGCAACCTGCAATTATCGCTCCGAATACCGACGTAAGGCTGGACAAGTGTTCCGGAGAGAGGACCGGCTATCCATACGAGTGCGAGGAATGATTTGCTGACACCAAGGGAGAGAAGATATGGCTAAGCAGTGGGGTCAGCAAATGAGAGTGAAGAACCAAGGGTCAGAATTGCATCACTCACGGAGCCATACGACAGCTCGACAGACCAGGCTATTTGAAGGCTGCAAAGCCGTCAGCTCCCGCTCCGGCTTGATTCGTCGTCACCTTACTGCCGGGACATCCAAACTCACCCACCACCGGCCAGGGTCAGCAGTAGCAAGTACCAGCTGCTCTTGGACTCCTCCCGCAGGTCCGGATACCAGTCGTCGCTGAGAGGCGAGATGACTTGCTTGAGGCCATGTTCGGCGTCTTCGGAGCGGCGGGGATCGATCAAGGGGGACTGCTCGTTCATGCCAGGCGGGGCTTCTCTGGAGCTGCTCGGACGGGAGTGGGAGGAAGAGTCGCGACGAAAGGAGACGACCTTGGGATGGTGGGCTCGAGCAGAGTGAAATAAGGCATTGGAGGCGGCGGGGTTGGAGGAAGAATGGTCTGGACTGGAGGACATTGCGGATGGAATGACTCGTGTCTCTGGCGAGAGGGCGCGTGAGTGGCTGTCCTGACCGGACAGGCTGAGTGGTGGAGCGCGGGGCAGGGCCCGGTAGAGAAGGGTGAGGGTAGAAGAGGACCAAGGGCGAGGCGGGAGTGGTGGTTAGGGAAGGCAGGTGATTGTTGGTTGCTTAGGGCATTCGGATAGCGTTGTTGTCGGAGTGAGCTTGATGAGGTAACGTTGCTGGGGCTGATGAAGCTGGAGAGGCTGAGGGGTCTCTCTCTGTCTCTCTCTCGTGGTGAGCACAAGTGATGCAAGCCTGCCAGGTGCGCAGTGGGTGAGAGATGGGTAACGTCACCAGCCTAGCGAGGCTGCATCGGGGAAAGTTCGAGACGGAGGCGCTGGCGGACGTGGCTGGCAACCGTTGGCAAGGCGGGCGGGCAGGGCAGGCAGGGCAGACTGGACAACGGGCAGTCAATGTCAACGAGCAGCAGATGATGATGATGATGATGATGATGATGGAGACAAAGGGTCTGCCGGGCGATCAGCAGTGCATCTCAGGAACGCCCAAGGGGGCAAGCGACGCCATCATCCACGCGCATGCGGCCGGCTCCAAGTCACCAGCTCACGCGACGCGTCGCCGTGATGCGTCCTGGGAAGAGCCGGCGGCAATGTTGGGCAGGTGCTCGCTGAACCGTGAATGTCCATGTTGGCTGGCAATCGGGAGTGGGCGTGGTCGATAGATGGATAGATGGATAGATGGATAGATGGATAGACAGTATTGCCCGTGGTGGATGGAGTGTTGTGTTGTGTCGAGAGATGTCCTGGTTGTTGGTCCCTCGGTCTCCAGCATCCCTGCGCGCCGAAGAAGCTGAGATGCACACCCCCGCCGCGCAATTGTTGGTACCACTGGTCCCACTGGCGTCAGTGCACTCCAGCCCCTGTCAGGTGGAGTTGTTACGTGATCCAGTATTCAAACTGTATCCACTGGTTATCGGATGAGATATCGGATGACGTCATCCTTTCCATCCGAAGTTTCGAGAACCGCGCGGTATTCCGCGCT
>ML978722.1:669843-692152 GCA_010015785.1 Saccharata proteae CBS 121410
TCTCGACTCTTTGGATGCAAAGATCTATGATCGTTCTGGCCGTGAGGTTGCTTTTGCTCCTCCGGACAATGGATTGTATGTTCTTCGCGCTGAACTATCTTAACATGTTGCTTTTCCAGCCACTAGCCATCACCCACCCAAGAAGGCTTCTCTTGAAGAATGGTATCGCATCATGGGGCACGTTAACAAGAGAACACTCCAGAGACTACCTTCCTTGGTCAATGGTTGTATCATCACTTCTCGAAAATTGCCTCCATGCGATTCTTGCTTGTCCAGCAATCCCACTCGAACTCACCAGCCTTCTGTTGGTCCAGATAGTAGGGCAAGTAGGCCATTCGAGAGACTCTTCATGGATTACTTTGGCATTGATCCTGAAGGTCTGCATGGCGAAAAATCCGTGCTTGTCATCACTAACGATTTTTCACGGTATCGCTGGATTATTTTTGTCTTAAAAGGATGGCTAATAGTCGAGGCATGGAACACCTGGTATCATGGAAGAAAGAAAGAGCATGGATAGCTTCGGATTTCACGTGTTCGCCTTGATGGGGACTCTTCCTGGTCCCCACTTACACGCTAGCTTGAAGCTTAAGGAACAACAGTTGAGACCATTATTCCTTACCATCTACAGCAGAACGGTGTTTCTGAGCGCGGTGTTCGCATAATCACAGAGTACACTCGCGCAACACTGCATCAGCTGTCCATGGAACTGATCAAGGATACTGGCTTGACAATCGAAAAATGGTAGGTTCTTTGGCCAGAAGCTATGCGGTATCATGTTCACGTCTATAATCGCACTCCCACATCCGCGAATCCGCACATGAAGACGCCTTTTGAGCTTCTGTATGGGAAGAAGCCATATGTGGGGAATTTCCAGCCATTTAGGGTTTTGACGTATGTTTTTGTGCCTCTAGACACTCGCAAACAGGACATTGCACTACTAGACAAGTCCTAGAAGATACTCCCGCGCGCTCAGTAGGCCCTGTTCATGGGCTATGAGGGTGATAGTATCTGGCGAGTTTATCTGATCAAACAGCGTCGAATTAAACGAACCCGGAGTGCTTAGTTTAATCCAGAAAAGCCGGTAGGCGAAATTTCGAACATTGATTTGGCGCTACTACTTGCCAGCACCAAGAATAAGCGCTACAATCCTGCCGTACACGAACCGGTTGTGCTACCGAGTTTAAAATTAAAGGAATCTTCGGATTTGCCGTCCCCTATAGACTTACACTGGCAACCGTCAGCTGTTCCATTGTTGCTACCAGTCCAGAGAGCCGTGGACCATGCAGCTGGCCCAGGAACCCGTGATATGCCGGCATCCGTTGACACTCCTGCTTCTACTTCTGTTCAAAATTCGGCTCCACCATCGACGAATTTTCCGCCACCCGACGATTCCGTTCCCTCTACTATCAATTACTCAGTTCCATCCGAACCCGCTGATGGCCATCCACCTGAAATGACTGTTAATCATGGCGTTCCAACCGGATCTATTGACGACCATCCATCCGAAATGGCTATCGACCATGACGTTCTATCCGAAGTTGTTGACCATCCAATGACTAATGCACTACCACTGCAATTCTTCCCCAATCAGCCTCTAAATTCGTTTTCTGGAAAGCCAGCAGCTCAACCTTTTGAATTGTCTGCGGATGCCCTTGGTCAGCATCGGTATGAGCCGCTCTTTGGCGTTTTAGTACCGCAAAAGAGGCCTACAACCGAATTTCCTAAGGACATTGCTGCTCCTAAGCGCAAAAAGGGCTTACTAGTAATCCTGGTTAACGAAACCTTTGCTTTTACAGTAACAGGAGGCAACATTGATCCTGCAGAAGCTGATCCAACCACTCTCAAGAAAGCACAGTCTTCTATCCACTGGCCTGAATGGCGAGCAGCTTACCAGCGTGAGCTCCAATCTCTGCGCGAGCTGAACTCTTGGACGCTTATACTATCACCACAAGGCGCTGCAGTCCTTCCAGGCAAGTGGGTGTTTCGCAGGAAAACAGATCAGAATGGTGTGGTTACACAGTTCAAAGCCCGCTGGGTGGTTTGCGGAAATTTTCAGGATGATAACTCTCTTAGTACTACTTATGCTAACACAGCACGCATGGCCTCTCTCCGCTTGTTCATTACCATCTGTACTTACAAGCGCTGGAGCATCATCCATAGCGACATTTCAACCGCTTTTCTTAATAGTCTGATGGGAGATCGGGAAGTTTTTGTGCAGCAACCACGCGGTTTCAAGGATAAGAGTCACCCAACCTGGGTATATCGCTTGAACAAGGCCTTATATAGCCTTAGGGAGGCTCCCCGACTGTGGTTTAAACGTCTTTCTTCATTCCTATTATCCCTTAGTTTTCGCCAGCTCACTAGTAACCCCTGTTTCTACACAAGACAAGACTGCTGGATTCTGGTTTATGTGGATGATCTCCTCATTGCCGGTCCGGCTCAGCAATCTGTTATGCAGGACATTGGCAAGGAGTTCAAAAGCAAGAACCTTGGACGTCTTTCACACTACTATGGCATGAAAATCAACTGGAATGAGGATAGGAGTATTAACATTCTCCAAGACGCTTACATCCGGTCTTTACTACAACGCTTCAACATGAATGGTTGCAAGCCAGTCAAACACCCCCTGGATCAAGCCTTTAAACCATCCGAATCCGATCCGTCTTCTTCTGAAGCTTCACAAAGGTATGCTGAACTGATTAGCTGCCTTATGTGGTTGTCTGTTGCAACTAGGCCGGACATTACCTTTGCTATCACTTATCTTGCAAGGTACACGTCGAAGCCCATAGAGCAGTTGTATTCGCAAGCCAAACATATACTACGATATTTGCAGGGCACACAGAACAAGGCTTTGCGTTTCTTTCCTGCTGTCTCATCAACAGCGGAACTTTTGGCTTATTCTAACGCTTCTTTTGGTGATGATCCAGTCACAAGGCGCAGTAGCCAAGGCACAGCATTCTTGCTCAATAGTTCACTAATCTTCTAGTAAGCAAAAAGGCAGGATTTAGTCACCCTGTCCTCTTTTGAAAGCGAATATATGGCTATGTCACACGCTGCCAGGGAGCTCAAAAGCACTGTTGTGCAGCTCGACGAATTAGGCATCAAAATTCCGAAGCCTGTCCGCCTGCTAGGTGACAATTAAAAGGCAGTGGAATTTGCAAATGACCTATCAATGAGTAACTCGCGAACCCGTTATATTGATATTAAGTATCACTTTACACGTGAACAGATTCTTGGAGGATTACTAACCGTTCACTGGATACCGACGGAGCAGATACTAGCAGATAGTTTCACAAAAGCACTCAAAGGTGCTGTATTTGATCGATACATGAAGCTTTTGCTAATAGTCGACATTTGAGCTATTACAGAGCTTAACATTTAAGCGGCAACACGGTTTGAGCAGTTACAGAGCTCAAGATTTGAGCGGCTAGGCTCGACATTTTCCTTACAGGTTTTCATCTGATCTTGCTTTTCCTTTTAGCTGCGCGCCCACACACATTCTTTTGCTATTTTCCTTTGTCCTTTTCCCGTCAGGAGCTGGATTGAGGGGGCGTGTTAGTACCACTAGTCCCACTAGCGTCAGTGCACTCCAGCCCCTGTCAGGTGGAGTTATTACGTGATCCAGTATTCAAACTATATCCACTAGTTATCGGATGAGATATCGGATAACGTTATCCTTTCCATCCGAAGTTTCGAGAACCGCGCGGTATTCCGCGCTGACAGCACATTCCCTGTCTATATATACCTTGCAGTACATAGAACATCGAATGCCAGCGATCGTTATCCGCTTGTGTTCTAGCAGCAATCCGCCCCGGATAGGCCTAGCAGCCCTCCGTCCCCCGTTAGAGCCACCTAGCCGTCCTTGTCGCTGCCATAGTCCTTGGTCCACCACAGCCAGCTCCACCTCCACCTCCACCTCCAACATTCGAGTACACACCCTCCCATACCAGACAGAACTCATCACCGCGACTCCGTGACCCCCCATACGCGCGACAATCTCCAGCTCCTCTCCCGCGCCCTCGCCCTCGCCTACCCCACCCCACCCCCGACCCGGCTGCGCACCAGCTCCACCGTCTCAACCTGCAACTCTCCACTTGATCCTGCTATCGCCGTCTCGCAGATGTCCAGATAACCACCATCCTCCACCATGGCCTCCTCTCTTGGCTGGGCCGCCGTCAACCTCCTGAGTAAGCCGCAGCCGCCGAAGCCCAGACGCAGTCCTCCCGCTGACCCTGCCTTTCCCCCAGCACGAGAAGCAACCGATGCCGATCCTGACGGTCAGTCCCAGCACCCGCACTCCGTCCTGCCACCCAATCCCTGACCGAATCGTAGAACCCGAGGCGGGACAGAAGGAAATATACGCCTCATGGTCCCTCTTCATCCTCATCGTCCTGCTCATCGTAGCCCTCTTCACCAGCTATGTCCTGCAGACACGCAAGATCCAAGCCGTCCATGAGACCGTCATCTCCATCTTCGCCGGTCAGTACAACGGAATCGCCCGCCGATTGCACACTGGCTTATTCGCTTGCAGGTATGGTCGTCGGACTGGTCCTGCGCTTGACCGCCAACCAGGCCGTCTTGGGCGTTGTCAGCTTCAACTACCAATTCTTCTTCAACCTCCTGCTCCCGCCCATCATCCTCGCCTCCGGATATGAATTGCACCAGGTCCGTCGAACCCATCCGCGAACACAGCGTGGGCATGCTGACCGCCGCCCAGGCGAATTTCTTCCGCAACATTGGCACCATCCTCACCTTTGCCTTCGCAGGCACTTTCATCTCTGCCATGGTCCTCGGCATCCTGCTTTGGCTTTGGACTCGGCTGCAATTAGATGGTGTGTCCATCAACTTTGTTGAGGCCATTTCCGTCGGAGCCACGCTTTCTGCCACCGATCCGGTCACCATCCTCGCCATTTTCAACACCTACAAGGTCGACCCCAAGCTCTACACCGTCATTTTCGGCGAGTCCATCCTAAACGATGCCATTGCTATCGTGCTATTTGAGACGGCTCAAAGATACAAAAGCGGCGCCGCCGAGGGCGGTTTAACCATATTGACCTTGTTTGAGTCCATTGGTGTTTTCCTGCTCGTCTTCTTTGGCAGCTTGGTCATCGGCCTCGTCGTCGGTGTCATGACTTCTTTGCTCCTGAAGTTCACGTACGTTCGCCGATACCCCAAGATAGAGAGTTGCCTGGTCGTCTTGATCGCCTACGCTAGCTATTTCTTCTCCAATGCCATTCACATGTCTGGTATGCTTCCTTCGCTCTCCTCCCCACTTTTTTGCAGCTGATATCAGACAGGCATCGTCTCGCTCCTCTTCTGCGGAATCTGCCTAAAGCATTACGCCTATCACAACATGTCGCGCCGCACACAGCTGACCACCAAGTTTGTATTCCAAGTCATGGCGCAGCTGTCTGAAAACTTCATATTCATCTATCTCGGCTTATCACTCTTCACCGAGACCGAACTGGACTACAAGCCCCTGTTCATCCTCATGACCGTCATCGGCATCTGCGTCGCCCGCTACTGCGCCGTCTTTCCGCTATCGCGACTCATCAACTTCATCATCCGCTACCGTGCACGGCGTCGCGGCCGTGAAGTCGCCGAGGAACTTCCCTGGTCTCACCAAGCCATGCTCTTCTGGGCCGGTCTCCGCGGAGCTGTTGGCGTTGCTTTGGCAGCCGGCCTCACCGGCAGCAACGGCTTCACGCTGCGCGCTACCGTCCTCGTGGTCGTCGTCTTGACTGTCATCATCTTTGGTGGCACAACGGCACGTATGCTCGAGATTCTGCAGATTCGAACCGGAGTCGTCGAAGAGATTGACTCGGATGACGAATTTGACATTGAGGTCGTGCCCGGTGGTGGCAATGCTGACACAGGACTTACTTACACGTCCAAAGCTGGTCGTGGTTTGGGTCACATGCCACGCCCGAGCGCGAACGGCTTCGTCCTCGCGCCTGTTGACTTCCAGAATTCGGCCAATGCAAGACCAAATGGCGGCGTTGGCTTCTCAAGCGGGACGATCAATGGCGGTAGCACGCCACCTAGCAACGGCCAGAGGCCAGACGGCATGGCTAGTCGGCGAAGTTCGAGCAGACACCAAATCTTGCGCCGTGACAACGACCTGGCGGAGCAGGGTCTTCTCTCTCCTCATGATAGCGGCAGCAATGACTCTGACGATGGGGCCGACGATCTGGGCCTGCCGCCCACAGCACGCAGAGTCTCCCCACCGAGGAGCCACAGCGCTTCTGTTCCGGCTGCGGGAACGCCGGACGCAGCTGCGTCTTCCGGATCTCCAGTGGCACGGGTTGGACGCGTGGCAGGCGCTACGGCTGCGGCTCGACAGCTCTTCAATGGCCTAAGTGAAGACCCAGCGGGTGCATTTAGACAGATTGATGAAGGTTTTATCAAGCCACATCTGCTGTTAGATCCAGGTAGCGGCCGCGGGCACGGAGGTCATCCGCCTGGGTAGTCTAAACATTATTGCTGTTCGCTAGGCATGGGGTTGACCATGAATAGCATGGGCGGCACTTAGGAACTTCATTTTGGCTCGTCCAAAAGAAGCGTCGCCTTCTCTACACCTCGCCGGGTAAGAAGGTCGCTTATCTTCATCGCCGATTTGTTGTCTCGCTTGAATGGACTTCGATGAGGCCGCCAGTGCGTTCAATGTTTGTATATTCCCCCAGTACAGCCCTTGGTACGTACGCGTATGTGTACGAATAATAGCTGGGGCCGCAGCACGGTTCTATTGGTAGCTGGAGACGGCTAAACTGAGATAATACCGAATTGCTGAATGGGACAGCTTGTTTGGCTATGACGCCTTCCAAGCCACTTGCCGTGACTATCGAGCGCATCATCTGCCATGTTTATGTCTGCAGCGAGCTTATCAAACGTTGACGTGGACACCAACTCAAGGTCTTCGCCATAGTCCCGCCAACATCGGCAACCCTAATTCGATATCTCTCGCTATCTTTCACCCTGGCACACGTGGGCTCATTAGCCTCGTGTCTTCAAAGTTGAGTACTTGCTGGTCTCTCAACGATCGGATCGAACTGAACACCCATTAGCTGTTAACCGCCTGAAGCGAGCCTACGCATCCTCGAGCGGTATAACCCATTTCTTCCTGCAACTTGACAGTGGCAGCTTTGTGGTCAATAACGATACCGAATGCCTTACGCAGTCGCAGGTACAGACTGTAGTGATAGGCAAGGAGCAAAATAAAAATAAATATTCAGATACAGTATGACGAGAAACAGTGAAAAGATAAGAAAAAGATATACACTAAGCGGTCGTCGTAACGACACATGAGTAAACAAATCAACTTTGCTGACCATGGAAAAAGTAGTCTCTAAGAACGGGGTTCGGACCTGTACGCCGAGGACTCCCTTATGCAAATCCGGCCTTTGTACAGAATAGGTATCAAAAGAACGTGAAAATACTCTCCGAGATTAGTGTTTGGGTCAGTCTCAACGACCTCCTCTTCTCACTTGGTCCGCCTCCGAATCCTCGAATTATCCACCCCGCTCTTCCGCAATGGATGCTCGTTCAGTCGTGGCATCAGCGTCGGCTTCCTTTTTCCCATTCTCTCTACTCCTTACTCTTCCTAGCAGGCCTCCGAAGGCCCCACTGTAACTCCTCCCCCTGTTCTTAACTGTCTCCCCTGGTCTTTGCGTCCTGTCGCCCCCCACTCCTTCACCATTTTCACTCTCTTCAACAAACAACGCATTGCCCTCGCCAGTGACCCTTCTCCTCTCTCCGCCTTCGGACACGACTTCCAACCCACTTTTGCTCTCCCTTCTCCGGCCAATACTCCTGATATCAACCCCTCGCCGTAAAGAATCTGCCACTACAGCACTCAGACTGCTACTTAGAGGACTGGTAAGAGGGGCACCGAGCAACGGGATGTTGGACAAGGAGCCACGGCTACTGCGCTGTGGTGTTTTAGGACTGTTACTATGACCAACACGAGGAAGCTGATAGGTGGCTGCGCCGCCGGGTGTCAACGGGCGGGCTGAATTTGGAGCGCCAGTTGCGCCACTACGATCTGGACTGCAAGGCGAGGGGGAACCGGGAGGAGGAGCATCGCTCTTACCGCGAGGTGTGCGTGGACGCTGGTGCGTAGCAAGAGAGTGAGCCTCGGATGGTAGGATAGGGGCTGAGGCGGTCGTGTAGAGTGGCGGTATGATATGTCGAGGGACATTCTCTTCGTCGCCCTGTATGATAGGTATGGAAGCCCATGGATTGGCGGTCAGCGAGGATGGTGTGGCTGGCGTGATAATTGGCGAGGGATTCTCGGGTGTCTCTAGAATGGGAATGGATTTGCGACGTTTCTTTGCTGAAGACGAACGGGAGTATGTGGCGGCCGTTCCTTGGGGGGTATTGCTTTGAGCAGATAGAGTAGAGGGGCGGCGGCTTGTGTTAGTGTCGATCTCGGCGTCGTAGGTTTCGCCGTTTATGAGATTTATGGAGTCTTCAGCCTCGGGCGCCCGCGCTTCCTCGTCTTCATCATGGTTCGGACGGCCAGAAGTTATCAGCCATACGCCCAAGAATGTCAATGCACAGCCTCCAATGAACTTTCCTGCATCCTGGGCAGAAGTCCTTTCAAAGTCCCGATACAGGATAGCACTACCAAGAATGACCGATAGTGTAAACAGTACGAACTGAACCGGGATGACTTGCGTACTGTCGAATCGTTGCAGGGCACGATTGACGTATTTGATCTGCAAGACCGCCGTAACAAGAAGCACTCCTACCAGGATATAGGCGACGGGAAAGGTTAACGCCTTGAGAAGAGTATATGAGAGCATGGAAGCAACGCCCTTAGTCGAGAGCGCAGTATAACCGCCTTAGTAAGCATTAGTATCGGATTGAACAACATCTAGAACGAAAGGCGATATGAGAGAGAGCCTTACCAAACAGGCCTACGAGGCCCAAATCGATAAGGATGCTCTTCCCACCGTATTTGTTGCTCGCGACCATGAGTACTGCAATTACCGCCATGGTGATACCCATGTACGTCTCGAACTCCCAGGTCGATATAAGTTCCCAGATCTGGTCCGGTCCCAGCTTTGGATTATTGTCGTCCGCGCTCAGCACAACCGTAACCGCACCGCCTACCGCAACCAAGACACCGAGGAAGTCCCTTTTGCGGAATGGCTCCTTGAGCATAATGGGAGCAATTATGCAGTTGGAAATCAGCGCGACAACACCCAACGGCGACACGATCGAGGCGGGCGCGAAGCCATAAGCTAGGAAATTTCCCGCCTCGCCCACCGTCATGAGCACGATCCCAAGCCACCAGTACGGACTGCGCAAATATGACTTCTGCTTGGCCGCACCCTGTTCTTCCAAATCCTTGTCCGCGGTGTCATGCAAGTCCGACGTCGACAGGCGTGGTATGAGGGGATCTTCCTCTCCAAACTCAGGCTCGTCTTCATCCTCATCCCCGTCCAATATTCTCTTGTGTCCGTCCTTCTTCCCTTTTTGTGTGCCCCTTCCAGCGTCTGCTCTAGCCCTCTCCTTCGCGACCTGGGCCTCAGCGGTCCTCTCGGTTTTCCTAGATTTCTCCTCGTCCTCTGCTTCCTGGCCGAGCCGTATGTGTGCATAGCGTTGCGTATTGAGCGCGAACGATATGAGTACGTTGCCGACGATTGCGGTTACGATGCCGATGAGCGAGGACCAGTCTCCGTTCGTGTACCCATCGTTCAGCGGCTTCAGCAGCAACAGCCAAGCAAAGGGTCCAGCCACCGCGGGCGTCGGCGGTGATATCTGTGCTTGAAAAGGCGATATCGCGTCCTGTATCGCAAAGTCTGGTGTGGTCATGACTGCGGGCGCAGCGGCGTCGATGTGCGGAGGGAGAGGGGGTCGGTCGGCAGTGATGCGGTGACTGGACCGGAACTCTGCTGCGGAGGATGCGACGAGTAGCCTTGTAGCAGACACATGGGTCACCTTGCAGCTCGTGCCGGGCAGTCGATAGCCATGTCAAAGCAAGTTGCCCAGGTGGTGTTGTGAGAAGTAGTTGTGTACTAGCGGCGAGCCCTCGGGGTGACTTCTCATGTGCAGGCGGATCTTCGCCATGGTTGCAGCTAGCCTAGATCTCAGAGACGGACGGGCCCCTTTGCCCTGGAGATCCGGCAGTTTTGTCACGCCTCCTTACGCTAAGTTATGAATTACAGCACGTACTGGGTACTTTATGAGCCAATCGAAAATTGTATTCTAATGCGATCGGGCATCTCTGCCGCCTATGGGTATCATTGTTTATTTTATTTTGAGGACTGCTAATCCATCATTCCCACCAAACCTCCCGCTTTATCTCTTGGTCTTTTTCTTCTCAGGCTCATCGTCTTCATCGCTCAAATCCGCGTAGATGGTCTTCGGCTGCGTTTCTTTCCATGCATTCGTGAACAGTGGGTCTTTGGCCGCTTTATCCGCATACTTGAGCAGCGCTTCCCGAGGATCCTCCTCACGCATGGAGCTTAGAGGTATGTTCTTCCGTATGTGCTCCGCGTCGGGCTGATTCTTTGAAAACGGCGTCGGTGCTGGTATGTGCGGTCTTCGGGGATCTCTTGACTTTCCGGAGGCTGTCAGACCAACCGTGGGATGCCTTGCTGCGAAGCTTGCGGCGGCTTGACCACTGCCGCCAGCTGTAATGACACTGTCCCCTGAGACACCTTGCGCCAAGTCCATTGTGAGGTTTGGATCGTCATCAATGTGCCGACGCTTGGGCGCTCTCATCATGACTGTCTTTGCTCCTCCGGTCGATGTGTTTGGATTGTACAGAATGTGGGTCTCGGCATTCGCTGAGCCAGTGATGATCTGGTTGAGCTTTTCGTGCCATAACACCGTCACTAATGGCGAGCCAGGCGTGACCGGTGTCACTAGCTCAGGACGTAGTGTTGCGGGATTGAGAATGTGTAGGTGGCCAGTTTCTGAGCCTGTGATGATATTCGTGGACGTCGGTGAAAACCCGATATTCGATGTTGGATATTGATGCGATGTCGAACGGTGGGATACGGTCGTGATGGGCTGCTTGAATTTCCTTGTATCCCACAGCTTGATGGTGTCATCACCGCCTCTTGTTACGACGAGCCGCCCGTCGCCACTGATATCGAGTCCACTGGTCCAGGTGTCGGCAGCATGAGCATCTCTAATCTCTGCTGCGGGTCGATGGAAGGGTCCCTCTCCACCCCACATGACGAGACTTCCATCCAAAGCCGAAGATATTAGCACACTGGGGCCACCCTGTACAGGTGAGCCCCATGCGACAGAAGTCATACGCGTGCGTCCAGCAGCACCGATAGCTTTAGACTTGTACACTATAACATCTTTTTGAGCCCGCTTGTTGTTCACATCCCAAATCCGCAATGTGCTGTCTGTCCCCGCTGTCACGCAGAGATCCCGATTTGTAGGATGCCACGCTCCTGAAGTCACCTCAGATACATGGCCTTTGGTGTTGTGCATATCGCGGAGGTACATGTCCCCCTTCACGAACTCCGTAAGCACCTCGCCATCCCGACTGAATATCTTCGCCTGCGGTAAGGCAGTGACAACAAGCATCTGGCTCGGCGAAAGCGGATTGAATATGACTTGATGGACTGGATGCGTCTCGACGTTCGAGGAACCTTTCGTGGCGGTCGGATCTACGGAACGGAAAGCGCGGATGGTGGTGGGCGTCATCGAGGAGAAGTCATGGAATTTGAGAGTGCAATCAGTCGAGCCGGTTACCATACGACCTCCAGCGGGATCAACAGTTGCAGCTGTGATTGTCCGCTCATGCGTTTTGACCACCATCTCATGAGATACCGGGAACTCGTCGTCGTCGTCGTCATCGTCATCGTCATCGTCATTGTTGCTATCATCCTCATCACGATTTTCGTCTTCTTGATCGCTGTCCGAAGCTGGAGCCCTGCGGTCTGCTTTTGGCTTCGAGGCATTGCCTTGGACTACCTGTCGCTTTGTTTGGTCGATCTGAGCCTGTATGTTCGCGGTCCTTTCTGTTTTGCCGAAGGAAGAAGGCAAGTATTTACGCAATGCCTCTTCGTCCATGGGAAGCTCGTCCTGATCCATAGTGGGGGTAGTGCGGTCGAAGTAGTTGCAGAGTTGGAGAGTCGTCGACGAACGCGGCTGCAGCACCGAGAGTCGGGTGCCCCACTGCCGGCTCGGCCCGATCGGATACCGGACAAATTGCTAAGTATTCGGACACTGTTGTACTTAACGACAAATAACGATTAGTTAAGGCTCTATACTATAAGATATCCCTTAACCTAGTAATGCATACGATAAGATAATTATTTCTCTTAGTAGAAAGAGTATTAAAGTTTCCGTAGAATAAGAATCCTTCCTAAATTTAGTATACTATAGAGCTAGCTACTAGACTCTATATTCTAGACTCGGTTTAGCCTCTCGGCTAAACTACGTAATATATAAGGGGATTATATACGAAAGAGAATTATACGTACGAAGATTCCTTTCTTCTTTATTAATACCTTCTTATATTATAGTTAATCTATTTAGCTATTAGGCTATAGGTATGAAAACAATCGTCTTAATTATTCTATTCTATAGCGAGGAAAAGCTATCTACTATCTAATCTTTTTATACTAGGGATATACATATAAATATGGCCTGTTATCGCCGTCTAGACTCTATACCCCGCCCGGGTACCTTAGTATATACAAGCGTGATTACTAGTTAGTAACTAGTAACGCCTATCGGCTCGCGTATCGCCGTGTAATCCTATACGCCCCTATACTAGAAAAACGAATAGCTTAATAGTATAACTAAAAAACCTTACCTTCTAGTCTTATTATGTAAGACCTAGTAGTTTAACTACTCTTTCGTGCATCTATAGCCTAAGTGGCTTAGTAAGAATATCCGTAGCGTTACTTACTATATCTATATACTATACCTTAATAGTACCTAATTTCTATTTACTATCTATATACCTATAGCGAACTTTAACGTATCGCTTTACTTTTAGGGATAGACTATTAGTCTAACTAAGAGCTCCTATATTATCCCCTAGTAGTAGCACCGGTCCTTCTAGTATTAGGTTTAGTTCCTCTAGGAATATCCGGATCTAGGCTACTTCCTTTATAGCTTCTAATAGTGCGTAGTACTTAGCTTCTATAGTACCTAGCGTAACTATTAATTAAAGGCGCGAGCTCTAGCTTATAGGCCCTCCTACTATAAAGAAGACTACCCTACTATTTAATTTAGCGGTGGAAGGATTACTAGCGTAAGAGGAGTTATAAACTCTATATAAACCTAATTTTCCGAACTTCTCCTTATAGCGGTGTTCTACTTAATATTTAATACTAAGCCTAGGTAGCCTCTTAACATAGCGTAGGATCCGCTTAAGGCCTTATAGCTACTTAGCCGTGGGTTTACTCATAACTCTTACCTATATTAATCCGGTAAAAGATAAATCCGGTCTAGTTATATTAGTAGTAAAATTGAATTTTCCCAGAAGATAGCGAAATTCGTGCCTAATTAACTAGTTAACGATAGTATCTAAAGCTATTTCTTCATCCGGTATTAGTATTACTAGGTTACTAGGCTTAAAAGGTGTACTAGCTGTTCGACAATCGCTTATCTAGAGCGCTTCTAGCGCTTTAGTAGTATACTACTCCTAATCTAGGAGAATACTTCCATCCGATCTATTTAGACGGACACCTAGGTACTATTTAGTATTACCTAGGTTAGTAAGCTTAACTAACTCCCCGAGGGTAGCGATTATTCGGTTAATTCTTTACCTGTTAGGCCTAAAAAGTAGAAAATCGTCGACGTAAGAAACAACAATTACCTTTAGTATAGTTCTATCTGAACTTTCCGGCGTCCTTAGAACAGCTCTATCTAAACTTTCCGGCGCGGTGTTAATTATTCCTTCTTTCTCCGTTACTAAGGTATATATAGCCTTATCTACCTCTAATAGGTGGATTCTAATTCTTATAAGTTAGGATCGGATATACTTCTACTATTCCGCTCCTAACTATTTAAGACTATAAATAGGCCTGTATAGCTTTATCATATATCCCTTATACTATCTAGTAGGCGCCCCTATCTCCTGTATATATTCTTCTAATAGCGGGAAGAGTCTTATATAGATTAGCTTATTAAGTAATCCCTTTAGGTAGGCTCTAACGAAATCTACCTATATAACGTGCTAGTTGTAAATAGCGGCTAGGGCAAGTATAATTCTCTAGCTTACTATCCGCGCTGTAGAAGACGACGTTTTAAAGTAGTCGATTCTAAACTATTATGTAAACCCTCTAGTAACTAGGCGCGCTTTATGTTTATCTAGAGATCTATTAGCTAGGTACTTCTTTCTAAGTACCTATTTAGTAGAAATAAGGTTCTCTACTTCCGTTTAAGGCATAAACTCGAGTGTTCCTAATTCAATTAGCTACTTAATCTCCTTAAAATAAGTACTTATCTACTCTTTTACCTCTACGCTAGCCATTGCGGTTATAAATACTAGGGTATTATCTGAACCTACCCCGGATGTTATACTATCTAAGCTTGCTATAGTTAAGAAGGTACTAAATCCCTTATTATTATCTTCTTAATTAACCTACTCTATAGTATAAATAAACGTTTTATCTAGTATAAATAGCTTAGGAGTATACACGTCCTTGTGTAGCTTCTTTGGCCTACCTCGCTTAGGCCGAAGGTTACCTTCTTCATCTGTAATATCTTCCGTAACTATATTTAGGTCGTTACTTTTCATATTTCCCTTCGGCTTACTCGTGCGATAGCGAAGGCGCCTTTATACTACCGGTAGTAGTAATCTTACTACGTCGCGTAGGTCCGCCGTATATAGTAGTTTTACTAGTTTACTAGTACGTAGTACTTCGGATAGCTATATTATAGGTACTCCTACATCTTCGTGGAAGATAATATTCGGTGTCCGGATCTAGCGGCTCCCATTAAGAGCCTATACGTAGTAGTTATACCCTCTAGTATATCCAAGGAAGATTCCCTTAATACTACGTGGTTCTAGCTTCTCTACATTCACACGGTATACTTACTCCACGAGCGTAATATATACTAAGCCCAAAATCCGCAAGTATAAGATATCCGGCTTATTACCGGAATTTTCGACGCCCCTATTATCAGCGCTCCTATCGCCTACTCCGCGTAGGATAGAATTAAACAACCGCTAATACGGTGTTTCTAACATAGGGATACTACTTGAAATAGTTCTATTAGTAGTATAAGTTACACCCTCTATAAGGCGATCCTAAAAACATAAGGGAACCCTTATCTATATAGACACTACCCGTATAGCATCCTAGATAATACGTATACCGCGCTCTAAGATACTTTTCTGATAGTAGTTATAAGGCGCGGAAACCGTTAGTTTAATATAGTTAGTTTTATAGAAAAGCTTAAAATCCGTAAGCTTATTTAAAACACCTTCTATAATTAGTTCTCGAGCGCTATTAATATACACGCGTTACACGCGCTAAGATCCGCTAATCTAAAGGTTAAGTGCCTTTATAGTATGTTTAAGGTCTACTAGAATATCCTTTTTCTACTTATACGCGGTGAACTACCTAAAGCGAGAAAACTAATTAGTCCGGATATTAAAATATCTATTACCGTTAATAGATTCTAGCTTAATCTCTCTAAGATTAAAGTAAATAACCTCTCTAGTAAAGCTTACTAGCTTAAATAGATCTTTACTAACGATTTTAGTAATCTTTACTTAGTTATAAGCTTTATAGGGAATCGCCTCTAGTAGGGAAGTATCTATATCTACTCCGGTAGTAGACTTAATTATCTTTTATAGCCTCTTAATACTATAGTAGCTTAATCTTCTATACTATAAGATAAGTATTCGTATAAGCTTATCTATTATCTAATTAATGTTAGCGGAATTTTCGAAATTTTCGCCATTACTACTTCCATCTCGTCTATAGGTAGCTAAAACCGCAGCCAAGTATTTAACTTTAAAGCTAGTAACATCTCCTACTAAAATAAGGTATATAAATAGAGCTAGGGTCTTCAGCGGTTCCGGTTTACTATACTACTATAGTAGGTAACCGCGCCGTGTTAGATTAAGGTCTATAATCCTTTCTCTAGTAGGCCTAATTAGTATATTATCCTCGATCCTACCCCTAGCTCTAAATATAAGTTCTCCTAAGAGTATCTTAACCGGAAATTTCGGAATGTATAGGGTGTTTAGCAGCGAAATAACCGTGTATCTTAAACTATCCTTATAACCTAGCTTTATAATCCTTAGGTTTACGGTTCCTGTATAAGTTATATACACTAGTCCTATACTAGTACTCACTAGATAGGATCCTATAGTAATAACTATAGCCGGATCTAAATCCTTCAAATCGTTTATAATATATACGTTACTCCCTATATTAAAAAGTAGATTCGAGTGTTATTTCGACGTTAAGTAGACTATTAAATGAAAACTTCCGGCTTTCTATTTCTTATCTTTCTTATCCTTCTCTTCCTTTAACTCCTTCTCTTTCTAATTACTCTTCTTGCCTAGCTTATAGGTATATCTATCTCCCACCCTATTGCCCCTATAATCTCTTATAGTATAGCCTTTCTTTCTATAATTCTAGTAAGTATAGTCGGGTTTCTTCTTTTTCTACGGCTATCCATTACTAACCTTATGAATAGTACTCCCTAAACTCTTCCCTATCTAAAAGCATACAAGAATCGCTCGTAGTATATAAAGGATGTAATTTCGATCACGTTTAGCTTAGTAAGAATTTAATATACCTACTACTCTATCTTATCTAATTTAATAGAATAGAGAAAATCGTTCCTAATAGCTTTATCCGTAAAGGTTAGATTATTAATAACTACCTCTTGTACTATAAGTTACTATTTTCCGACGTATTTAGTAGTATCCTTGCTATTCTACTTTATATCCCGGAGTTTCCACGCGTTCTCGCGGTACCTATACTTATCGCTTACTTCAAACGAGTTACGTAGAGCTAATAGCATCGCTATCCTATACCTCGCGTGGCTTAAAGTAATTAAGTTTACCGGACCTTTTATATTTAGTAGGATTACTATAAGGCGGGTAACGCCGGACCTCTACGGAGTAGGCGCTAAGTATGCGAGGAGTATGCGTGGGTTAGATACTGTCCGTGTCGAGGACGTAGTGGTAAGGCTTAGCTCGCTTAGTTTAGTAAGCAAGGGTAACCTTTAAAGGAAGCGCTAGCTAAGGAGGATAGGATTCTTCATAGGTTATCGTTATAATAGAATCTAGACCCTTTAGTATCTAATTATTCGTCCTATCCCTATACATATACTACTTAGGCGGCACTCCGGTGTTTAGTCTTAGTAGGCCTATTACAGTATAACCTATCTAACCCTCGGGGTTATAGCTCGTAGGGCGAGGAAAGGAACTAAACGAAACGAACTATCGAAAGCATTATAATACCTCGCGTGTAGAGTATAGGCGCCGTACGCGCTACGATTCGATAATCAAGCGAAACTAAATAACAAATCGAAAGAACGAAGAAACGCGACCGTAAGAAGCTCGAAGGCTCTTACTACGAGAAACAACCCTTATATAATAAACATTATTAACGAAACTAAACTTAAGATCGAAGAATTAACGAATAGCCGCGGGCTACACGTATAACACACGTATACTAAACGTATACTACATACGCGCCGCACGCGGTGCGCAAGCGCGGCGGATGTTCCGCCGATAACGTCTCGAAAGATAATAACGTCTTAAAGATAACATCTCGTAAACTAGGATAACGGAGCGAAGACTCGGAAGGCTACGTTAGCCTCGAGAAAACGATAGCTACTCGCGATAAAAACTATAAGGATATAAGGAATAGTAGTTATTACGATAACTATAGAAGCTATCCTAAGAGGTATTAAGATAGTAGAGGAGTAGGCTAAGCCTAAAATAAGAACGCTAAAGCGCGTGAATAAAGCACGCGGTATGCATATATAGTATACGAGCCACGCATAAGCTAGTTCTAACATTATTAGAATAACTAGGAAAACACTCGCAGGGATAGAAACTAGGAGGGGCTACGCAAGGTACGAAGTACTACGCCTAAATCCTAAATAGGATCCGATCTAAAGGAGTTAGAATAAAAGGATAGATCGAACCGCGGTAGTAATAGTTTAACCCTAATAGAAGAAGTGTCTTAGGTATTAGCCGGGTATCTATAAGCACGGCCTAAGAGGTTAATACTAGAACGTAGTAAGAACGCATGTGATATATATACGTAGCGCACGAACAAAGATACTGAAAACTACTAAAAAGCTAGGAATTCCGATAGGAGTATCTTATAGAGCTAAAGAGTTAAAAGGGAGCTACGTACGGTATAAAGTACTACGCCTAACTTCTGAACTAGCTATAGAAGCTTGTAAGTATAATAGACTAAAGTGTCTAAATCGTTCCCCGAGTATCGACAAAATCGAAACTATACATCGAATTTATACATAAACGCCTATATGCGGATTACAAGAGCTATATGTAAGTAACGCATAAGGGGTATATAAGCTATAAAAAGGCTAAACTATAAAGCGGCCCTAATAACTTTAAAGTATTATTACCTTAGGCTTAGAAAAATTATCTAGACTAGACTCGAGGCGAGGAGACCTATACCGCCTATAGATAGAGTCGAGAGGAAGAAGTAACTAAATAACTAAGTACACGCGCTACGCCTAAGAGGCGCATGCGAAATACACGCGGTATAGTAGGTTACAAAAGAATACTAACTAGATTCGAAAGTACTATCCTCGATAAAAGATAAGATAAAAGTATTTAATATACCTTAATAAGATAAAAGAACATATATACCCCGCACGAAAGATATACCGTATATAGAATCTACTACGATATACCGTATATAAGATACGAAGGTCTACGGAATTTCATACGAGACACGAATAATCTATTCACGATAGAATAATAAGGCATAAGATCGCCGCGCACGTGGGCTACACGAGGTGCGCACGTAGTACTAATGTTCCATTCTTGATTAAATAATAAGGTAGTAGAGTGCCGACTTAGTTTGCAAAACGAAATACGAAGGTCTACAGAATTTTAATATAGCGCATAAGGCTCGCAAGAGCTGTATACAAGAGACTAATATTCTACTCCTAAAGAGTGATAAGGTAGACAAGTGCCGATGAAATCCGTAAGGCGCGGAGAATCTATTCTTGAAGGGAAGAGTGATAAGGTAGACAAGTGCCGATGAAATTCGTAAGACGCGGAGAATCTATTCTTAAAAAGATTAAATAATAAGGTAGATAAATACCGATAGGATTCGCAAGATACGAAAAGGTTCCATTCTCGATAGAATAATAAGGCATAGGTATACCGTACATAAGAATCGCATAAGCTACGAACATCTACTAGAATTCACATGAGATGTGAATATTCCGTTCTCGATAAAACGATAAGGCAATAATAAGCCGCGCACGAGAACCGCATAAGCTGCGTAGGTGCGAAGGACCTATTCTTAATTAAATAATAAGGTAGAAGTGCCGACTAGCTTCGCAAGATGCGAAAAGTCTATTCTCGATAGAATAATAAGGTAGAGAAGTGCCGACTAGCTTCGTAAGATGCGAAAAGTCTATTCTTAATTAAATAATAAGGTAGAGAAGTACCGAATAGCTTCGCAAGATACGAAAAGTCCTATTCTTAATTGAATAATAAGGCAATAATACGCCGTATATAAGTTTCGTATAAGATGCGACTATACTATTCTTGATTAAATAATAAGGTAGAGAAGTACCGAATAGCTTCGTAAGATACGAAAAGTCCTATTCTTAATTAAATGATAAGGCGATAATGCGCTATATATAAGTTTCGCACGAGGTGCGACTATACTATTCTTGCTAGAATAATAAGGTATCGAAATACCGAAAAATATTAAGAATAGTTATAGAAGCGTTACTCTATACCGCACGCGGTGCGAAGAAAACCTAACTATATACCGAAGAATCTCGGGTTCTTGAATAAATAACAAACGAAACAAAGGTACTAGACCTACGGGTCGCACGAACTACGCATAAGTTGCGCGAGAGCTTTAGATATAAAGCTAGAGGCGGTAGTAAGTATAGATAGTATCCTAGCGGCCTTAGACCGTTTAAGGTCTTGCACGGAAGGTGCTTAAGAGTCTAGTATAATGCGCCTGCGATGCGCGCGGACTACTTGCAAAAAGAGAACAATTGCAAAACAACTACCCGCGTAGACGAAGGCTAGCCTGAACCGGGGCAGCTTACGTAGGGATAGCTAGCGGAGCGAGAGGATCCGCGAATAAGCTTAGCTTATGTATAAGTCAAGCGCAGCTTATAAAGGTGCTCGTACAGACGTAGGGAGATCCCTCCTACTAGTACTACTAGATATATATAGTACGTGCTATACTCGAGTAGAAATACTAAGTGTTACTATAGCAAGACGGTAGTATAAGTATTACAAGAGTATTCGGGCTAGAATAGAGGGACGCCTTTAAATTCAGACCGAATCGTACCCTTAGAGTATAAGCACTGTATAAGCAAGTAGCTAGTGTTTACTAGATAACAACGGTTAAAAAATAAAGCACTATAGACGGCTATACGCGTCTATAGAAGCTAATATTAAGAACTTCAATAAACGTGCTTAACTATAGAAGATAGTAGGACACCTTAGCTTAGCCAGAACAACGTATATTTACTTAGAGAGGTTAAAATACCTAGAGAAATATAGAGTCTAGTAATGGACTATAAAGACAGAGAACTCCGTAGAAAAAGTATT
Source organism: Saccharata proteae CBS 121410 (assembly GCA_010015785.1). NCBI lineage: Eukaryota > Fungi > Ascomycota > Dothideomycetes > Botryosphaeriales > Saccharataceae > Saccharata > Saccharata proteae. Next base: position 690,587 of record ML978722.1, read on the forward strand.
ACGCAAAGCGTGAACTACGAGAGATATAACTTAGCGAGTTATAAAAGCTAAAACAATCCCTATTCAATTTTAAATACAAAGTATAAAGCTTACTAAAATATATTTTACAGAATAAAAAAACTTACGATGTTAGTACGCGCCTAATACGGCACACATACGCGCCTAATATATCCCGAAGGACATCTATAGAGAAGCTAAAATGCAATAAGTATAAGTAAGCGTACTTAGGAAGTGTCCGATATACTAAGGGCGCACGAGGACGAGCGCCTAGAGGGGGAGCGTATCTAACCTCCTATAAACCCCTTCCTAATTAGAGAAAACGCTATACTAATATACTATACTAAAGCGTTATATAATTAACGTATAAGCTACGCAAGAGCTATACGTACGCCATGAAAGATAGTAAGAAGGTCGACGAAGACTAAGCCAAAGATAGTAAGAAGTACGACGAAGACTAAGCTAAAGATAGTAAGAAGCACGACGAAGACTAAGCCGAAGACGGTAAGAAGGTCGACGAAGACTAAGCTAAAGATAGTAAGAAGTACGACGAAGACTAAGCCAAAGATAGTAAGAAGTACGACGAAGACTAAGCCGAAGACGGTAAGAAGTATAACGAAGACTAAGCTAAAGATAGTAAGAAGGTTAACAAAGACTAAGCTAAAGATAGTACCGCATAAGCTACATATAAGCTGCGCGGAAATACCGTATAAGTAGGTAAGAAGGTTAATAAAAAGACTAAGCCGATAATAGTAAGAAGGTTAATAAAAACTAAGCCGAAAATAAAGAATAAGCCGGAGAAGGTAAAAGAGAATGTAACCTAAACTAGGGAGTGGAAAGTGTAAAGACTTTACAAGAAACAGCTAATGCAGACCGTATATAGTACGTATGCGAGGAGCATAAGAGCTATTATAATGGGTAGGAAAAGAATTACTAATTAATTTAAGTTAAGAATTAAACTCTAAGCCACCCCGAACTCCAAGAATTCAAGCCATTCCACCTAAATTCAATTAGATTATTTCCACCGCATAAGTAACTCATGCTCTCCGCACCCGAACCTTAGGACTCCGGGCCTTGCCCCTACCTCTACTAGATAGTACCCAGCCTGTAGTATGCGACGGTCGCATGCCACGACTCTACTATAACGGCGTAGTCTATATCGAGGATGTAGTAGTTGTCGTGGATGCGGACCTAGCACAACGTATAGGAAGAGTAGCCGGAGTACGTAGAGTGGCCGGACTAGGCTGACTAAGCGGAGTAGACAAAGTAGGCGGGATAACCGGTCTAGCCGGAGTAACGGATTAAGATAGACTAGTAGAATAATACTACGATACTATTAGAGCGCATGCGTCGCGTATAAGGAGTATATAAGGTACTTACACATTCTATCTACTTACAAGTAGCACGTAACTCCTTATTACGGACCTAGCTTAACTTATTTCCCTTACGCTAAGCGATTAACTATAGCTATATAAAGTCTATATTAGACCTAGGCCTTAATATACGGCTATCGAAGAGGCTACTATTGTTATTCACCGAATCGCGGTAGTATTAGAGCTCCCGGGTAAG
>ML978722.1:693152-706290 GCA_010015785.1 Saccharata proteae CBS 121410
TGATAAGAAGATTCATTAATAGTAAATAAGTAACACGAAAGGCACCTATAAGCGATCCACGAGCGATCTACGAGCGATTATAAACGATTAGTAATAAGAAGCTTTATTAGGAGATAAACAGTAATGAGAAGATTCATTAATAGTAAACAAGTAAAAGACACGCAATCTACTAGAGGATTACAAGAGCGATAGTCTACGAACTACATACGATAGGTATATACTTAGGATACTCGAGAAGTATCGGACAAGGGTAATTAGGCCCGCGGGACGCTAGCCCTAGAGGGGGAGCGAATATAAGGCGGGTAACGCCGGACCTCTACGGAGTAGGCGCTAAGTATACGAGGAGTATACGTGGGTTAGATACCGTCCGTGTCGAGGACGTAGTGGCAAGGCTTAGCTCGCTTAGTTTAGTAAGTAAGGGTAACCTTTAAAGGAAGCGCTAGCTAAGGAGGATAGGATTCTTCATAGGTTATCGTTATAATAGAATCTAGACCCTTTAGTGTCTAATTATTCGTCCTATCCCTATACATATACTACTTAGGCGGCACTCCGGTGTTTAGTCTTAGTAGGCCCATTATAATTACCGAGGATAATAATACTTTATTAACGATAGTTAGTCCTCCGAACTTATATCTATCTTTCTAACCCACTATAGCAAGGGTACTATATAACATAGTCTACTACTACTTCTATTAGGTTAAGCCTTCTAGCTACTAGCTTTTAGCAACCTTAAAACGGAAATCTTTCTATTTTAGTAGCGGTTCTCCCTAGTGTAGTTATATTAGACGGATAATAGCTATCTCTAGCTTTATACTATACTAGGATTAGCTAGCTAGTAAATACTATCTACCCTCGGGTATTTTAGCTTTAGATTCACTACCCTCGGCTATCCTAGCTTTAGTAGGTTCTAAGGTAATAACTTCTTCTTCTTCTTTCACGCTTTCCGGTCGTTCGCTGGCCGGTATAGGATACTACGCTACTAGTATAGCCGTGATCCTAGCGTTTTCGCTCTCTAAATACTCTACTAGTTCGGCGTATATAATAATTTATTAATCGCGACGTTCGATTTACTTATCTCGTACGGCTAACTACCTTTAGTGTTCGCCTTCTGCGCTACTACCTACGCCGCCGCTCGCGGCCGAGGGGGTGTTTCGTGTGTTTAGTATGGAGAACCTCGGTGATAGGGATAGTTATTAGGTAGGTCAATTATTAATATAGAAAGTTTAGGGAATAAATTTAGAAATTCGCTTTACTCATATATAATTAAGTGTCGTAGCTACTATATAAAAATAATCGTCTCAATTATTCTATTCTATAGCGAGAAAAAGCTATCTACCATCTAATCTTTTTATACTAGGGACATACATATGAATATGGCCTATTATCGCCGTCTAGACTCCATACCCCGCCCGGGTACCTTAGTATATACAAGCGTAATTACTAGTTAGTAACTAGTAACGCCTATCGGCTCGCGTATCGCCGTGTAATCCCATAATAGGTTAATTAAAGGAATTAATAGATTATATAGTTATATATCGAGGAAAAGCTATCTAGAGGCTACGGATATATATATAGACTCTATACGGCGCGGGCTATAGTAGCCCGTACCCTATATTAATCCTATATACCCCTATTATTACGGGGTAACACTAATGTAGACGTTACTATTACGAACGAGTTAGGCGAGGACGCTATAGACGTTATAGACGTTACTACGAACGAGTTAGGTAAAGATTAGATTAGATTATTAGCTAGCCGAGGTAATCCGTATGCGTAGTATATAACTTTCTTATACGCGTAGCCTCCTACAAGGTTCTAGTTAACTAGAACCTCGTTATTAATCTTATCCTTTACTCTATCCTACTCTACCTACTCGTTTAGTAGCTAGGGATCCTCTCCGCTATAATAGTAGGTTCTAATTACTTAAATCCTCGAATCCGATCGTTATATACGAGCTAGAGTCGGCTCGTAGACGATCCCTCCCGATCTAGTACGACTATCTACTAAGACCCTTACTTACGATCTACTACCGCCTACTACTAATCTAACCGAATAACCGAATAACTAAGTAACTAACTAAATAATAGAGGGTAACGAGTAGAATAACGTATAAATAGGGGGTAATAAGTAGAATATACGCCCTCGCTATCCTACGATTATAGGATCGCCTTAGCCGTTTAATAACGCCGTAGAGCTTAGAACAGCGATTACGAATAACCTAGCTTAGATATTCGCTTAGATTAATACGCTTTACGATAAAGCTAACGACGACTCCTACCTTCTTAAGTAGAGGAACACGGAGATTATAGAAGGCGCTCTACGCGTTAGGGATCTAGAGATAGCTACCCGCGTCCTATAGGATACTATTAACCGGGGTAGTAATACTACTACTACTACTACTACTACTACCGCCGCCGATAACGATCTAGATAAAAGCCGCGAAAAGATTAAGATTAAACCTTTTAATAGTATAAAGGAGAGTTATATAGGGTTTAAGAATTACGTTTAGATAAAGTTCTTACTCGAGTATAAGTACTACGCTACTAAGTATACTAAGCTAGGATACGTAATTAATAAGCTAGGACTAGCCGGCTTTAAATAGATCTCTCTAAGGATTAAAAATAGTATTCCTACCTTTAAGACTATTAACGAATAATAGTCGCTCCTAGACTAGGCTTTTAAGGATCCTTAGCGTAAAGCTAATACTATTCGCGAGATTTATAGGTTAAAGATAAAGAACCGAGAATTTAGCGACTTTATCGCTAATTTTCGCCGCCTATAAGGAGAAACTAGCTTCGGTAACGATACGCTTATAGCTATCCTTTAGGGTAATATCTCCTACGAACTTTAGACCTTACTTATTAACTATAATATCCCGGATAAGTTAGACGACTTTATCGGCCTACTCGTAAAGCTCGACGTTAAGTAGCGTACCCTTAAGGAGATTACGCGTTATAATAACTATAAACCTCGTATCTCGACTCCTAGAGCTACTCCTATAGCTATAGCTATAGCTACCGCCGTACCGCTACCTCCGTCTCCTACTATAGCTCTAGCTAACCCTAATACTATAGATCTATCTACGGGATAACGTAGACCTCTAACGCCCGTAGAGCGTAAGTATAGGCTAGACTATCGCCTCTATCTATACTACGGCGGCCTAGGCTATATCTCTAGCGGCTACTCTAACCGTAGTACGTATATTACGACTTCTACGATTACGGTTAGCCCTAAACCTACGCCTACGCCTACGCCCGCGCCCGCGGCTCCTACTACTCCTTATAACTAGGGAAACTAAGTACTCCTACCTAGCGTCGCGGCTAGGAGTCCCCTTCGACGATATTAGTCTCTATTTCTACCTTTAGTACTACTTCCTATAACTAGTACTTTGTTCTACCTTATATACTAGGTAGCCTTATTAATATAGAGTCGCTTATTAATAGTAGTACTACTAGTTTTACCTTTATTAATATTACCTTTGCGTATAAATATAACCTTCCTATAATCCCGTTAAAATACCCCTAAGAAATTCGAGTTATCGATAGACGCTTAATATCCTTAGGTACTATTACCTACCGCGTATTTATATCCCTATCTATCGGTAACTATTTCGAGAAAAACGTTCCTTTCTACGTTACCTCGTTAGGGGGGTACTCTATTATCCTTAGCCTCCCCTAGATAAGGCGCTATTAGGTATAGTTTAACTAGTAGAATAACTTACTATAATTTACTAAGTACTACGCTAGGAACTATACTTCTTTAGTAACTAATTTATATATCGCCCTAGTTTAGTCTATTACCCTAGTTCCGGTAATCGAGCTATATATAGTTCCGTCTAAACTACCTCTAACTTTATTAGTAATATCCCTCGTGCCGTTTTCGCGCCTTCTTAAAAAATAATAAGATACTTAAGTATTTACTATATCCCTACTATAAGATATAGTAAGAGGACCATGTAACTGTCTAATTACTCCGTGAGGAGGAAAAAGCTATGTAGGGCTATGTACAAAGTTATATAGTGCGGAGAACTCGTTACGTGATAAATTTACTCGACTCGCTTCTATCCGATGTCCGATTAGATCCCTATAGGTACTTCGACGTCTTACACGCCCCTATACTACGAATAGAATATGTTTAGTAGTATAACTATCGCTTTAAAAACCTCCTTATTACCGCACTTATTACGGACTTATCCTATGGCTATTAACGAGGCCGAGCAGCTCTACACTTCTCTTGTATAAAGCGGCTCTAAGAGGTTTAGTAAGAACGTTAGTAGTATTATTATCTATTTCGACGTACTAAACTTTAACGTTACCCGTGGCCTCCTCCTAGTCTACATACTAGTATTTCACTCTAACGTATCGTTTTACTACCTTCGGTAGACCGTTTATCCAGTAGAGCGCGCTAGTATTATCGCTAAGAAGGGGTATTAGCCTATCCGGTATAAGGTGAAGTTCCTCTAGGAACTCACGAATCCATACTATAACCTTTACTCCTTCGCTTAATACGTAGTACTCTACCTCTAAGGTACCGAGAGTAACTATTAGCTACAGCCTAGAACTCCACACGACCGGTCCACTAGCTATAAAGAACATAACTCCTATAATCGAGCGACTCTTTAGTCCCGTTACATACGAGGAGTCGTATATACTATAGAGGCCTAGCTCTCTATACTCTTAATAGCGGTGTAGTTTCTAGTAGCGTATTACTAGCGCCGGCTACCCTTTAACGTAGCGAGGAATTCGCTTTAAGTAAGTTAATTAAGCTAAGGTTAGTTTACTTATAGCGCGCGACTAAGTAGATCTAGAGAAAGAAAGGTTAGGTCGTATAATATTAGCTAGGAAGTTAAATTTACCTAGTATATAACGAAAAGTTTAACTAATAGCGTGGTCGCTAATAGAGTTATTATCTATTAAGTAATCCTTAAGTAATACGAGATTTCCTTACTTAAAAGGTATACTAGCCGTTCGATAATCGAGTATATCTAACCCTTTAAGAGCTTTCTATATATACTACTCTTGATTAAGGGTGATACTACTATCTTCGCCGCGGGTAAGGCGGACGCTAAGGTACTATTTTACGTTACTAAAGTTCGTGAGCTTAATACTAGCACCGAGGGTAATAATCATGCTATCGATTTTATCGCGGTTAGGTCTAATTAGTATGAAATCATCAACGTACGAGACTATAAAAATACGGGGGTTTTCCGAGGTATATACTACTTCATCCTTTTATAGTACCTTTAAGCTAACGTCTAATAACTTTACACGGATATACTTTTACTATTCGGCTCCCGATTATTTAAGTCCGTAAAGCGGCCTACGTAGTCGTATAACGTAGCCGTAGTACTAGCCGGTAGGGCGTTCGCTAGGATCTAATTACTATATATACTCTTTAAGAAGTAGGAAGAGCTTTATATAGATTACCTCGTTAAGCGTGCCCTTAAGATACGCGCCGATAAAATTAACCTGCATAACGTGCTAGCCGTACACTACTACTAAAGCAAGTAGTATCCTCTAACTCGTAGAGCGCGTAATTAAAGACGATATTTCGAAGTAATCAATTCCGTACTACTACGTGAAACCACGAGTAACAAGGCGTGCTTTCAGCTTTTCCAACACACCTTCTAACGTATACTTCTTTCGAAGAACCTACTTTACCGAAATAAGGTTATCGGCTTCAGCATACTAAACAAAATCGAAGGTTCCGGAAGAGAGTAATTACTTAATTTCCTTAAAGTAAGCCTTCGTCTAGTTAACAGCTTCCACGCCGCTTATAGTATTAGAAAACGTTAGTATATCCGTTAAATTTACAGAAAAAGCTCCTTAGTAGTACAAGTAATTATCGTAGAGAGTTTCAGACTTAATTTACTATAGCGTATACTAGAATATAGAATCATCAGAAAAATAAAGGGACTCGCGATTATAAAGAAGGAAGGTAGAATATAGAGTATATAATTCTAGGGTATACACGTCTTTTTCTTATTTCTTCGGCCTCCCGCGTTTTAGCTACGGGATACCTTCCTTATTACTTATATCGTCCTCGACGATATTAAGGTTATTTATTTTAACGTATCCTTTCGGTTTACTCTTCCTATATCGTAGTCTTTTCTATACGGCTCCTAGAAGTAATCGGACGATTTCTCGCGGATTAATAGTTTCTATTATTAGTAGACCTATAGGAATAGACTACAGAGATTCTCGGAATATAACGTTTAGGGTACGTAACTACCTACTCCTATTAAGCGCCTATAGGTAATAGTTATGTTCGCCCGTATATCCTAGAAAAATACACCTAACGCCTCGAGGCTCGAGCTTCTCGGCGTTAACACGATACGTCTCTTCTACAAATCCTGTACATAAAGAGCTAAGTATCCGCAGGTATAAATTATTAGGGTAGTAGTTTAAAGTACGAACTTCACTACTACTATCGTCGTTAAAATTTTCGCGATTACCTCTATTACTACCCACGCCCCTACGCGCTAATAAGTTAAAGAATTATTAGTACGGAGTTATAGGAATAGAACTTATACTTATACGATTTATAACGTATATAGTAGCCTCTATAAGGCGATCCTAAAAGCAGGATAGGATTCTTATCTGAATTAAGGTTACGCGAGCTAAGTCCTAAATGATACGTATCCCTCGTTCTACAATCGTATTTTAATAGTAATTATATAGAGTAGAAATCTCGAGCTAGATATGTTACTCGCGGCAGAAAACTTTAAAATTAGTCAGTTTTAACGATACACCCTTAGTAGTAAGCTCGCGGGCACCGTCGATTCGTAGACGTAAAACGCGTCTATTACGAAGCTAGAGATTTAGATCTTTAACAGTATGTTTAAACTCGGATATAACTTCGTTCTTACGCTTGTATATAGTAAACTACCGAAAACGTAAGTATTAATCGGTTCTTAGGCTAAAATACTTATTACTATCGACTATTTCTGGCTTAATTTCGCCCAGATTAAAATATATCGCCTTACTAGCATAAGAGGCCTTTTTAAATAGGTCCTTACTGATAATTTTCGTGATTTTAGCTTAATCGTAAGCTTCATATAGGAGTTGTTCGAGTTAAGACGGATTAAGGTTAATTCTAGTTATCGAACGGATTATTTTCCTTAGTCTCTCGATGCTATAATGGCCTAATCGTCAGTGCTATAATATAAGTATTCGTATAAGCTCGTCGCTTATTCTGTATATGCCGCTATTTTCGGCATGAGTAGAAAGAATAGTTATAAGGTGTTCACTTTTAAAGCTCGTAACGCCCCTATCCGTAGAGGCGTAGTACGTAAATCGTTTAGAGACTATAGCTCTAATAGATAGCGCGTGTTTTATAGGCTTAGGTTAGCTATATTACTATAAAAGGTAGCCCCAACGTCTCGGGTTTAACGTACTAATTACCTACCCATTAGGGTCAATAAGGATATTCTTATCGACTCTACCTCTAGCTCTATATATAAGCTTACCTGAGAGGATTTTAATCGGGAATTAAGGTATATAGAGTATATCGAGAAGGGAAATCTCTATATACTCTGAACTATTACTCCCTAGTTTAATAATCTTTAGCCTCCCTATACTAATATCAGTAGCATAAACCGGTCTAGCCCCTATTCTAATAGCGTAGTACTCGGGCAAGTATATCAGATCGCGAAGATTATTCTTATCATTTATAATATAGATATCACTACTAGTATTAAAGAGTAACTCTACGCTTTCCCTAGAATTAGAATAGATAGTAAGTAGTAAAGCGTAATCTTACTACCTAACTAACTCAAAACTACTAAGCGCGGAAGTTAGAAAGTTTCCTACTAGCTTTAGGTTTATCTATGATTTAGAGGCCTATCTACTACTTCCGGCTATTCCGGCCTTACCCTCGGTTTTTACTTCTATCTTCTTGCCTTTCGACTTCTTTAGCTTATAGTTATACCTATCGCCTATCTACTTAGAAGGGTAGTTCGTCTTTCGATATCTAGGCTTTCCATAATTATAGTAAATATCGTCTCTACTCTATACTCTATTACTTCCGCTACTCTTTCCTTTCTTCCCGCTCTTTTTACCCCTAAGGGGATATGCTATACCTTTATAATTAGCGAACTCGCGGGTGAAGCGTTCATAGTATTTAAAGGAAGTAACGTCGTTAAATTTTAGTTCCGTAGTAATCTCTTTAACCTAGAGGGCAGCCTTATCGTTTACTATATTAAGGAAGTTGTTTCGAATTATATCGTCTATTAAGGACGGATTATCTACGACGGTTTCCTATACGAGGTACTACTACTTAGCGGCGAACTAAGCTAAATTCTTCCTATTCTAGCGTATACGCCTAAGACTATAGATTTACGCGGGAGCGTTCTTTGTTAGAGATTTAATACGAGTTTCGAAGAGTAGTAAGTATAAGAGTTCCGTAACCCCTATAACCGAGTGTAATTATATTAGTAGATCCCTTAGTAGTACTTAGAATACTCGTAGAGAGTATAGCCTCGTTAGTCATTAAGAGGTCCTCTCCGGATTTATACGAGCTCTTCTATCTAATTACGAGTAAAGCTCCGTATAGTATAGACTACTACTACTACTATTAACGCGAATCTTGAAGATATTTATTATCGGTAATCTTGAAGCGAAAATTCTTCTATTTAAGAACTAGACTACGATCTTCTTCCTCCACTCGCTTTCGGTGAGTAGTAGCGTCGTATACCGGTATAGGAGGCGCTTGTCGATTTCCGACTATAGCGGACGAGGTTAGGTGCGTACTAAAGTACTCCCTAATTAAACTTATAACTATTCCGCGTAGGTTTTTCTTAGTAATAAGGGCTTAGTTCGGGTTAGCTATTCCACGAACTTCTGTTATAGGAATAACGTCTTTAATTCCATCCTCTGCGTCGCTAGCCTCGCCGGCGGCGCGTTCACCCGGTGCTTCGCTAGCCGCGCTAGTATAGCTATCGCCGTTAGATTCGGCTCTAGCGGTGTTATCTCTAAGCTATCCGGCTATAGTAATAGCCTAACGAAGCTTAACGATCTCTTTCCTAAGTCTTTTAATCTCTCGCTTATTGTCTTAAAGCTAGGCGTTATAGTCGTCCGGTGGAAAAGAGGTAGATTCAGATAGCCCGGCGCCCCTAGGTAGGTTTACCGACTTGCTAGTAATTACACTATTATCGGACGGTTCGCTTACTAGTCCCTTAGAACGTAGCTTCGGAGGTATTTCGAGAGGAATTTGACAAGAAGAAGTTTTAAGACTAACGTGTAGCAATTCAGTGTTTAAAGTTTAAGGTTGTAAAGAGCTCGCGATAGATAAGGATCCACTCGATACAATTAATATAGTCCCTCGCAGCTACTATATAAGATATAGTAAGAGGACTATGTAACTATCTAATTACTCCGTGAGGAGGAAAAAGCTATATAGGGCTATATACAAAGTTATACAGTGCGGAGAACTCGTCACGTGACAAATTTACTCGACTCGCTTCCATCCGATGTCCGATTAGATCCCTATAGGTACTTCGACGTCTTACACCTACGCGATATCGAGAAAGCGTTATCTACTAAGCCGAAAACGGATCCTACTACTAAGCTACCTACCGAGTATTACGAGTTTCTAGATATCTTTTCCCGTTAAGAATCTAATAAGCTACCTCCGCACCGGACCTATAACTACTCTATTCTACTAGAACTAAGTAAATAACCTCCTTTTAGACCGCTCTATAGTATAAGCTAAGATATACTATAAGTTTCGAAGAAGTACCTAGAAGAGAACCTATTAAAAGGGTTTATCCGAGTAAGTAGTTCCCTAGCTACTACACCTATCCTTTTCGTTAAAAAGCTAGGGGGTAGTCTACGCTTCTACGTAGATTACCGTAGCTTAAATACTATTACCGTCAAGAACCGCTACCCCCTACCTCTAATCCGAGAAACCCTCGATCGTCTAGGTTACGCTAAAATCTTCTCTAAAATCGATATTATCGCTACTTTTAATAAACTCCGTATAAAGGAAGGAGAAGAATAGAAAATAGTATTTCGGATACGATACGGCTTATTCAAATCCTTAGTAATAAACTTTAGTCTTTATAACGTACCTAGCTCCTTTTAGTACTACACTAATAACGTCCTACGTCCTTACCTTAACGTCTTCTATACCGCCTACGTCGACGATATCCTTATTTACTTAGATAACATAGAATAGTATAAAGAGTATATTACTATAGTTATAAAAAGATAGAGCGAGGGAGGTATCTTACGCTTTACTAGTAGTTAAAGGTATAGACAAAGGTAGTTACATACGGAGGAAAAAGCTATCTAGGAGGCTACGTAGATATAATCGAGGGGGCCTCGTTACCCTATCGAGAGGGGTAAGTACTACGCGACCTAGTTACGTATACCCGGCCTCCGGCCGTCCGATACCTCGATTAATTAAGATATCTTACACGCCCCTATACTACCGACTAATACAAGGTTAGTAGTATAGCTTGAAAAACCTCTACACCCTACTAACTTAGTGCGGTAATCCTATAGGCTATCCTATAGGCCATCCTCTAGCGCAAAGTAACGCAGAGAGAAGGGGAGAAAAGCGCGAAAAACGCGTAAAACAAGAGTACTACCTTATGTTAAAGCCACTATATAGTAATTAACAAGTAGAAGTATAGTAAAGTAGACGCGTATACTTCCTTAAAAACGCTCTTAACTAACATACTACTCTAGCTAAATCCTTACGGATATACTTATATAATTTAGCTCCCGACTATTTAGGCTATTTAACCTCCGTAGGCGCGTATAGCCGCGGTACTAGCTAGCGAGCTTTTTGTGTACTAATCCGCCTCGAGGTACTAAGAAGCGGTATATAACTAGGTGCCTTAAGGGTTACGTAGTTGAAATTCTACTTACTACAAGGATCCTAATAGGCGGACTACGTAGTCGAAAAACATAGCTACGATTACTAGCTAGTAGGTTAAGGATCTAATTAATTTTACTAATAGGGCGAGAAAATACTCTAATCTATAGAGTAAGGTAGGCGAAAAAGTAACGTTTTAGACGTTAGGAAGGAATCTAGTACCGTATATACTACGAGGTAAAGCTACTTCGCTACTAAACGTACGTACTAGGAGTAATTAGCTACTCGATCCTCGGGGGCGGTAAGCGTTACGGTAGTACTCGCTAGGGCTATAAAAAGGAATCGAACCGGACGTAATTAAATTCGTCTAATCCGAAGGAGTCGGCTATATAGAGGTACTCGTAGGGGCTAATTAAAAGGCAACCTATATAGTGGAGATACTCTTATAGCCGGGAGAAAGAAGAGGAAAAAGGAAGAAGGAGAAGCTTATAGAGGTAAAAAAGAACGCCCTATAGCGAAAAAGCTCTCCTATAGCTATAAAGGCCGTGTTTTAGGCGCTTACGCGCTAGCTAGTACCGCGGTAAGCGCTACGTGTTAGCCGAACTATCGAAAAAGGCGATCGTAGGGCATAAAACGCGCCCCTATAGCGAAAGTAATCTCTTATAACATTAATACTATACGCTTACTTAATACGCGCGGTATAGAGAAACCTAGAGTTAAGGATAAGAGGAATACGAGAACAAGCGAAAAGAAGCGAGAAACTTATTAGACGGTAGTTCGAACGGCAATTTTCAAAGCGATTTCAACGCCTCTTACTACTTAAGTCTTTACTCGTAGCTCTACTCGTAGTAGCGCTATCCTTAGCGTACGTAACGGCGCCATCCTTAGCGCACTTAACAGCGCTACTATACTTTATATAGCGCGCCTACCGGCGGGTACGCCCCTACGTAGTAAGATTTGAAGAATTAATAGTGCGGAATCTCGCTAGTAGGTAGAAGGAAAATAACGCTTACTAAATTTAACACCGTACTTTACCCGAGACCTAAATAACGGGGATACCTATTAGTAAACGAAGCTATAGGTCGTTAATCTAGGCGTCGGTAGAAAGTTCTTTTTACTATACATAGGTAATAGACACGTTAACCTACTAAATCCGTAGCCGTAAGGCGTATCCGAAGAAGGCTCTCGTAGGCGTACTTTTCAACGTAGTAGACAATCTAAACGCGTAGGTTATAATAGGAGTAATTTTCAGAAGGGGGGATACTTCGAGGTCGATACTAGTAGCTAATTTAACGTTTTGACTATGTTTTCGAGGTTAAAAAACTAGAGTATACGGTGTAAAAGGGAAAAGAAGAAGTAACCGTATAAGCTTATTCGAAAAAGGCGCGTTATTAGGTTAAAAACGCGTTATAAGTCTTGTCGTCGCCCCTATCCGTAGAGGCGTAGTAGTAGGTAACCTCTACGCTTAGGTTCTTTTACGCTAATTTCTCAGCGCTTTGGCTTCGCTAGGGATATTTTAATCCTGGCGACAAAAGGGTTTTATACGAGATTAGCCCCTTATAGGTAAGTAATAATTACTATAACCCGGGCCCTCGTAGGATTTTACTAGGGATGTAATTCTAGTCCCGGCGAAAAAGGTACTTATTACTAAGTAATCGAGGGAGTATTAATAGGGTAGTAAAGCTATAAACCCTAGGCCCTTAATATAGCGCTAAAGGAACGGATTAAAGTTTAACTTTAAGCGCGGCGAAAATAGTTACTTAATGCGGTAATTAATCCGTAACCTAAGCCGTCGAGGTAGCTATTATAGGGTATTAACTACTATATCCCTAGGGCCTTAATAATACTAGATAACGCTAATTAGACGTCTAGTTCTAGCGTAATTTTACTAGATAAACTAGCTTCGCTAGGGAAAATTACTCCCTATAGGCGACTGTTTTACTCAGCGCAGGTATTAAAAACCTCGTAACTATAAGTAAGTAAGGTATCTACGGATAGTAAAGGTACCCGGTGTCACGGAGTGACACTAATAGAGACGTTGCAAGCGAGTTAGGCAAGGATACTACGGACGTTATAGACGTTACGAGCGAGTTAGGTAGTAATTAGATTAGATTATCGGCTAGCCGAGGTAGTCTATACGCATAGTATATATAACCTTCTATCGCGCGTAGCCTCCTACGAGGTTCTATAGCTAGAACCTCGTTATTAATCTTATCCTTTACTCTATCCTACCCTATCTACTCGTTCAGTAGTTAGGGATCCTCTCCGCCGTAATAGTAGGTTCTAGCTACTTAAGTCCTCGAATCCGATCGTCGTA
>ML978722.1:708592-738190 GCA_010015785.1 Saccharata proteae CBS 121410
CTATTACTATTAAGAACCGCTACCCCCTACCTCTAATCCGCGAAACTCTTAATCGTCTAGGCCACGCTAAAATCTTCTCCAAAATCGATATTATCGCTGCTTTCAATAAACTCCGCGTAAAGGAAGGAGAAGAATAGAAAACAGTATTTCGGACACGATACGGCTTATTTAAGTCCCTAGTAATGAACTTTAGCTTATGTAATATACCTAGGTTATTCTAATACTATATTAATGACGTTTTACGTCCCTACCTTAACGTCTTCTATACCGCCTACGTCGACGATATCCTTATTTATTCAGATAACATGGAATAGTACAAAGAGTATATTACTATAGTTTTACAGAAACTACGCGAAGCGGGCTTATAAGTAGACATTAATAAGAGCGAATTCCATACTACCGAGGTAAAATACCTGGGTCTAGTAATATTAACAAAAGGTATCTATATAGACCCTGTAAAAGTCTTAGCCATTAAGGAATAGAAACCTCCTATAAACGTTAAAGATATACAAAGCTTCCTCGGATTTACGAACTTCTACCGGCGCTTTATCCAAGATTTCAGCGAGATTACTACTCTATTAACCCGTCTTACTCGAAAGGATATACCCTAGTGTTAGTCCTAAGATTGCTAGCAAGTATTCGACACCTTACGTGATTAATTTAACGAAGAAACAATACTCGTATATTTTAATCTAGACAAGGAAATTAAGCTTAAGACGGACGCGTCTAATTATATAAGCGCAGGAGTACTCTCTTAACGCGATAAGGTAAATATTCTACGACCCGTAGTATTCTTCTCTAAGAAACACTTAAAAGAAGAATATAACTACGAGATTTATAATAAGGAGCTTTTAGCTATTATCCGATGTTTCGAAGAATAGCGAGCCGAGCTTAAAGGAGCTACCTTACCGATTAAAGTTATCATAGACTATAAGAACCTAGAGTATTTTACTACTACTAAGTAACTTATAAGACGTTAAATACGCTAGAGTATCTTCCTTTCACGATTTAATTTTAAAATCACGTACCGCCTAGGACGCTTAGGAGGAAAACTAGATAGTCTTACTAGAAGATTAGGAGATCTACCTTAGGAGGGGGGGGGTGAAATTAACGAACGCGTCGCTTATTAAAACTAGGTGTTACTAAAACCTTATTATTTTGAACTTACGACCGCTTAGCTTACTCCTATAACGCTACTTGCTCCTATAACGCTACCCCCTAACGACTAGGAACTACTTCTAGACGATTAGGAACTATAAAAACTCTTCGACTAAGCCTATAATTTAGACGAAAAAGTAAAAGAATACATTTACCTTGTCTAATCGGGAGCCTAGCGCTCGAAACAGATCTCGCTCGCGGATTACTTAGTTTAGAATAATCGCCTGTTCTTCGGAAAACGCCTTTTTATCCCGGATTCTAATTAGCTTCGCCTCTTCTTAATTAAACGCTACTACGATAATCTACTAGTAGGCCACCCGGGTAGAGAAAAAACTACGTTACTCCTTTTACGAGATTACTACTAGGTCGGTGTATATTATATAATTACTAGATACGTGCGAAACTACGACGTTTACTAGCGCGTAAAAGCGTCTCGAGATAAATACTACGGCCAAATCAAAATAATACTAGCTCTAGAGTATAGATGGAAAGATATCGCTATGGATTTCGTTAGAGAATTACCCGAAAGTAGTAGTTTTAACGCTGTTTTAGTAGTTACTAACCGATTATCGAAAATGAGGTATTTAATACTATACCGTATAATAATATTAGTAATAATATTAGTAAAACTCTTCTTTTCTAATATTTTCAAGCTACACGGACTACTAGATATAATCATCAGCAATAGAGGCACCTAATTTATGTTAGATTTCTGGAAATACCTCTGCTAACGTCTAGGAATCTTACTAAAGTTATCCATAGCTTACTACCCCGAGACGGACGGGCAAACAGAACGTTTTAACGGTGTTATAGAATAATACCTTCGAAACTACGTTAATTACCGGCAAGATAATTAGGCTAAGTAGTTGCCTATAGTAGAATTTGCAGTAAATTAGCTCGATTTAGCTACTACTAACCTGTTACCTTTTGCGGTAAATTATAGGTTTAACCTACGGTTTACAGTCTCACCCCCGGAAGTAGTAACTACGGAACTTTTAACTCCTAACAGTCGAGCTTAATTACAACTTTCAGATAACTTTATATATTAGATAGAAGTAATTAACGAATACCTTAGCGAACATATAACCTATACTTAGTAAATCTACGCTAAGTAGGCTAATCGGGACCGCGCCCTAGCACCTAGATATAAAGTAGGAGACGAAGTCTTTTTGCTTACTACTAATATTCAGACGGACCGTACTTCGAAAAAGCTAGACTAGAAGAAACTAGGCCGGTTTAAAATCCTAGCTAAGGTATTACCGTAAGTATACCGTCTAGACCTACTATCTACAATGAAAATCCATCTAGTCTTCTATACCTTACTACTTCGGCCAGTTGCCACGGATCCGTTACCCGGTTAATAATAACCTCCACCTCCTCCTATCGTTATAGATAGAGAAGAGGAGTACGTTGTGGAAAAGATAGTTAGATCACGTTACAATAAGAGTAAAAAGCGATTCGAGTATAAAGTATAATAGATAGGCTATAATCGCGCTAATTAGGAGCCGATTAACTACCTGGATAACTTACGCGCCTTAGTTAATAAATACTACGACAAGTATCTAGACGAACTAGTACTAGACGAAATAGTGGCTGAACGCCGCCTTAGAGGGGGGGTAGTGTCACGGAGTGATACTAATAGAGACGTTGCAAGCGAGTTAGGTAAGGATACTACGGACGTTATAGACGTTACGAGCGAGTTAGGTAGTAATTAGATTAGATCATCGGCTAGCCGAGGTGGTCTATACGCACAGCACATACAACCTTCTGTCGCGCGCAGCCTCCTACGAGGTTCTACAGCTAGAACCTCGTCATTAATCTTATCCTTTGCTCTGTCCTACCCTGTCTACTCGTTTAGTAGTTAGGGATCCTCTCCGCCGTAATACCCGGGACCTCGTAGGCGGTAAAAGAACGGATTAAACGTTTAATTCTAACGCAGAAAAAGAATTACTTAACATAGGAATTAAACCCGTAAGTTATAAGTAGGCGCTAAGTAACGGGTTAAACGTTTAACTTAAGCGTAAAAGGTACTCCACGCGGGTATTAAACCCGTAACTATAAGTAGGCGTAGAGTAACGAATTAAACGTTAAGCTTAAGCGTAAAGATTACTTAGAATAGGAATTAAACCCGTACTACTAAGACTTTTAAACGCCGCGGAGTAATTCGAGTACTTAACTCCAGCGCATAGGTTTACTAGGGAACTCGATCCCGGCGAAAAAGGTGTTACTCTCCGCGAGTAGGGCGTATATAGAGTAATTTAAGTAGTTAACTCTAGCGCGGTGTTACTAGGGGTCTTAATCCTAGCGAAAAAGTTACTTAACATAAGTATACGAGAATAGCCTCTTATAGGGGAGTAACTACTACACCTAAGGCCCTCGCTAATACTGAAGTAGAGATATCGAAATCCTCTCTAGCGCCGCCTTACTACTAAGCCGCTATAGTAGCTTATAACTCGGCTAGTCCGTTACTAAACTACTATAGTAGCTAGTAACTCGCTAATTATTCCCTTATCCTTAGGGTGCCTTCGTAATAGTGACCTATCCTCTTTAGCGCAAGTGATAGCGTAATATTCCTTAGTAAGCCCGGTAGCAGGTACGTCGTATTATCTATCCTTAGCGTAGGTCTACGTAATATCTTTCCTAGCCCTTCGGTAGCCTTACTAGTTAGTAATTATAGATACCCGTCGGTACTACTTTTACTAGCGATTGTAAATACCCGTCGGTACTACTCTCGCCCTAGCTAGCTTCGCTAGGGAACCGGTCCCTATAGACGAATCGAAGGTTAATAGAAGTATCGGATTTAGCGAGGTAAATAAGGAGGTTAACGACGAGGAGGTAATCGAGGTAGATTATTAAGGTGGATAAGAGAAACGGTGATAATAACCGATCGTTATGTAGGTTCTCTAAGAGTAAGTAAATAGCTCGGAGAAAAGGCTAGAGAGCGGTGTAATTCGATAGTATAATAGGTTACTTAGATAGTAGTCCTTACGTAGGATATAGTATACCTATTATAGTTAATTGCCTATCGTAGCTACTATATAAGAAGATAGAGCGAGGGAGGTATCTTACGCTCTACTAGTAGTTAAAGGTATAGACAAAGGTAGTTACATACGGAGGAAAAAGCTATCTAGGAGGCTACGTAGATATAATCGAGGGGGCCTCGTTACCCTATCGAGAGGGGTAAGTACTACGTGACCTAGTCACGTATACCTAGCCTCCGGCCGTCTAATACCTCGATTAATTAAGATGTCTTACAATAGTTTTATAAAAACTACGTGAAGTAGGTCTATAAGTAGATATTAACAAGAGCGAATTCTATACTACCGAGGTGAAATACCTAGGTCTAGTAATATCTACGAAGGGTATTTATATAGATCCTATAAAAGTATTAGCTATTAAGGAATAGAAGTCTCCTACGAATATTAAAGACGTCTAAAGCTTCTTAGGATTCGCTAACTTCTACCGTCGCTTTATTCGCGATTTTAGCGATATTACTATACTATTAACCCGTCTAACTCGAAAAGATATACCTTAGTACTAGACTTAGGACTATTAGCGAGTATTTAACACGCTACGCGATTAATTTAACGAATATACTATACTCGTATACTTTAATCTAGATAAGGAAATCGAGCTTAAGACGTACGCGTCTAATTACGTAAGCGTAGGAATACTCTCTTAACGCGACGATACGAATATTCTACGACCTATAGCTTTCTTCTCTAAAAAACACTTAAAAGAAGAATATAACTACGAGATTTACTATAAGGAGCTTTTAGCTATTATCCGATATTTCGAAGAATAGCGAGCCGAGCTTAAAGGAGCTACTTTCCTAATTAAAATTATCACGGACTATAAGAACCTAGAGTATTTTACTACTACTAAGTAGCTTATAAGACGTTAAATGCGCTAGAGTATCTTTCTTTCACGCTTTAATTTCAAGATTACGTACCGCCTAGGACGCTTAGGAGGAAAACTAGACAGTCTTACTAGAAGATTAGGAGATCTGCCTTAGGAGGGGGGTGAAATCGACGAACGCGTCGCTTATTAAAACTAGGTATTACTAAAACCTTATTATTTTAAACTTACGAGCGCTTAACTTACTCCTATAACGCTACTTACTCCTATAACGCTACTCCCTAACGACTAGGACTACTTCTAAACGATTAAGAACTACAAAAGCTCTTTAACTAAGCCTACGATTTAGACGAAAAGGTAAAGGAGTATATTCGCCTTATCTAATCGGGAGGCTAGCGCTTAAAAGAGATCTTACTCGCGGATTATTTAATTTAGAACAATCGTCTATTCTTCGGAAAACGCCTTTTTATCCCGGATTCCGACTAGCTCCGTCTCTTCTTAATTAAACGCTACTATAATAATCTACTAGTAGGCTACCCGGGTAGAGAGAAAACTATGTTACTCCTCCTACGAGATTACTACTAGGTTGGCGTATATTAGATAATTACTAGATACGTACGAAACTACGACGTTTACTAGCGCGTAAAAGTATCTAGAGATAAGTACTACGGCTAAATTAAGATAATACCTACTCCGGAGTATAGATAGAAAGATATAGCTATAGACTTTATAGGAGAGCTCCTAGAAAGTAACGGATTTAACGCTATCCTAGTAGTTACTAATCGATTATTAAAGATAAGGTATTTAATACCTTACCGTATAATAACGTCGGCTATAGTACTAGTAAAACTCTTCTTTACTAATCTTTTTGAACTACACGGATTACTAGACACGATTATTAGTAACAGGGGTACTTAATTTATATCAGATTTCTGGAAATACCTCTACTAACGCCTCGGGATTTCACTAAAGCTATCTACAGCCTACTACCCTAAAATAGATAGACAAATAGAACGTTTTAATAGTATTATAGAATAATATCTACAAAACTATATTAACTACCGTTAGGACGACTAGGCGGAATAGCTACCTATAGCTGAATTTTCTATAAACTAGCTCGATTTAGCTACTACTAACCTATTACCTTTTATAGCGAACTACGGGTTTAATCCACGATTCACGATTATACCTCTAGGAGACGTAGAGACATTAACTCCTAATAGTCGAGCTTAATTATAACTATTAGATAACTTTATTCGTTAGATAGAAGTAATTAACGAGTACCTTAGTGAATATATAACCTACGTATAGTAAGTCTACGCCGAACAAGCTAATCGAAACCGTACTCCGGTACCTTAGTATAAAGCTAGAGATAAGGTCTTTCTACTTACTACTAACATTTAGACGGAACGCGCTTTAAAGAAGCTAGACTAGAAGAAGCTAGGCCGATTTAAAATCCTTACCGAAGTATTACTATAATAGGCCTACTAAGACTAAACACCGGAGTGCTGCCTAAGTAGTATATATATAGGGACAGGACGAGTAATTAGACACTAAAGGGTCTAGATTCTATTATAACGATAACCTATGAAGAATCCCATCCTCCTTAGCTAGCGCTTCCTTTAAAGGTTACCCTTACTTACTAACCTAAGCGAGCCAAGCCTTGCTACTACGTCCTTGACACGGACGGTATCTAACCTACGCATACTCCTCGTATACTCAGCGCCTACTCCGTAGAGGTCCGGCGTTACCCGCCTTATAATTACCTTAGGTATACCGTTTAGATCTCCTACCTATAATAAAAATCTATCTAGTCTTCTATACCTTACTACTTCGGCTAGCTACTATAGATCCGTTACCCGGCTAACGATAACTTCCACCTCCTCCTGTTATTATAGATGGAGAAGACGAATACGTTATGGAGACGATAGTTAGATTACGGTATAACAAGAGTAAAAAGCGCTTTAAGTATAAGGTATAATAGATAGGCTATAATCGTACTAATTAGGAGCTAATTAACTACCTAGATAACATACGCGCCTTAGTTAACGAATACTATAACAAGTATCTAGACTAACTAGTACTAGACGAAATAGCGGCGGAGCGCCGCCTTAGAGGGGGGGTAGTATTACGGGGTAACACTAATGTAGACGTTGCGAGCGAGTTAGGCGAGGACGCTATAGACGTTATAGACGCTATAGACGTTACTACGAACGAGTTAGGTAAAGATTAGATTAGATTATTAGCTAGCCGAAGTAATCCGTACGCGTAGTATATAACTTTCTTACGCGCGTAGCCTCCTACGAGGTTCTAGTTAACTAGAACCTCGTTATTAATCTTATCCTTTACTCTATCCTACCCTACCTACTCGTTTAGTAGCTAGGGATCCTATCCGCCGTAACATACTCCCTATAGGCGAAAGGTTTTACTTAATGCGGTAATTAATCCGTAACCTAAGCCGTTAAGGTAGCTATTATAGGGTATTAACTACTATATCCCTAGGACCTTAGTATAGCGCTAGATAACGCTAATTAGACGTCTAATTCCGAGCGTAATTTTACTAGATAAACTAGCTTCGCTGAGGAAAATCACTCCCTATAGGCGACTGTTTTACTTAGCGTAGGTATTAAAAACCTCGTAACTATAAGTAAGTAAGGTATCTACGGACGGTAAAGGTACCCGGGACCTCGTAGGCGCTGAAAGAACGCATTAAACGTTTAATTCTAACGTAGAAAAAGAATTACTTAACACGGGAATTAAACCCTTAAGTTATAAGTAGGTGCTAAGTAACGGATTAAACGTTTAACTTAAGCGTAAAAGGTACTCCACGCGGGTATTAAACCCATAGCTATAAGTAGGGATTACTTAGAATAGGAATTAAACCCGTACTACTAAGACTTTTAAGGAGGCGCTATAGAGTAATTCGAGTATTTAACTCTAGCGCGGCCTTGCTAGGGAGCTCGATCCCGGCGAAAAAGTAGTTACTCTCCGCGAGTAGGGCGTATATAGGGTGATTTTAAGCTATTAACTCTAGCGTAGTGTTACTAGGGGTCTTAATCCTAGCGAAAGTCGCGAGAATAGCCTTTTATAGGGGAGTAACTACTATACCTAGGCCCTCGCTAACGCTGAAGTAGAGATATCGAAATCCTCTCTAGCGCCTACCTTGTTACTAAGCCGCTATAGTAGCTTATAACTCGGCTAGTCCGTTACTAGACTACTATAGTAGCTAGTAACTCGCTAATTGTTCCCTTATCCTTAGGGTACCTTCGTAATAGTAACCTATCCTCTTTCTAGCGCAAGTAGTAGCGCTATATCCCTTAGCGCAAGTAGTAGCGTAATCCTTAGTAAGCCCGGTAGTAGGTACGTCGTATTATCTATCCTTAGTACACGAAGTTACGTAATATCCTTCCTAGCCCTTCGGTAGCCTTACTAGTTAGTAATTATAGATACCCGTCGGTACTACTTTTACTAGCGATTATAAATACCCGTCGGTACTACTCTCGCCCTAGCTAGCTTTACTAGGGAACCTACCCCTATAGGTAATTCGAAGAGTATAGCCGGCGGAAGGATCGGTTTTAACGAGTTAAACGAGGAGGTTAACGACGAGGAGGAATTCGAGGTAATCGAGGTAGATAAGAGAAACGTAATAATAACCGATCGTTATATAGGTTCTCTAAGAGTAAGAGAAAAGCTCGGAGAAATACTAGAGAGCGGTGTAATCTCGACCGTGTAATAGGTTACTTAGATAGTAGTCCTTATATATAGTATACCTACTATAGCCGCTAATTATCTATCGTAGCTACTATATAAGAAGATAGAGCAAGGGAGGTATCTTACGCTCTACTAGTAGTTAAAGGTATAGACAAAGGTAGTTATATACGGAGGAAAAAGCTATCTAGGAGGCTACGTAGATATAATCGAGGGGGCCTCGTTACCCTATCGAGAGGGGTAAGTACTACGTAACCTAGTCACGTATACCTAGCCTCCGGCCGTCCGATACCTCGATTAATTAAAACATCTTACATAAGCTTTATATAGGAGTTATTCGAGTTAAGACGGATTAAGGTTAACTCTAGTTATCGAACGGATTATTTTCCTTAGTCTCTCGATACTATAATAGCCTAATCGTCGGTACTATAATATAAGTAATTATATAAGCTCGTCGCTTATTCTATATATACCGCTATCCTTAGCGTAAGTAGAAAGAATAGTTATAAGGTGTTTACTTTTAAAGCTCGTAACGCCCCTATCTATAGAGGCGTAATACGTAAATCGTTTAGAGACTATAGCTCTAATAGATAGCGCGTGTTTTATAGGCTTAGGCTAGCTATATTACTATAAAAGGTAGCCCTAACGTCTCGGGTTTAACGTACTAATTACCTACCTATTCGGGTTAATAAGGATATTCTTGTCGACTCTACCTCTAGCTCTATATATAAGCTTACCTAAGAGGATTTTAATCGGGAATTAAGGTATATAGAGTATATCGAGAAGGGAAATCTCTATATACTCTAAACTATTACTTCCTAGTTTAATAATCTTTAGCCTTCCTATACTAATATTAGTAGCGTAAACCGGTCTAGCCCCTATTCTAATAGCGTAGTACTCGGGTAAGTATATTAGATCGCGGAGATTATTCTTATTATTTATAATATAGATATTACTACTAGTATTAAAGAGTAACTCTACGCGTTCCCTAGAATTAGAATAGATAGTAAGTAGTAAAGCGTAATCTTACTACCTAACTAACTTAAAACTACTAAGCGCGGAAGTTAGAAAGTTTCCTACTAGCTTTAGGTTTATCTATTATTTAGAGGCCTATCTACTACTTCCGGCTATTCCGGCCTTACCCTCGGTTTCTACTTCTATCTTCTTACCTTTCGACTTCTTTAGCTTATAGGTGTACCCGTCGCCTATCTACTTAGAAGGGTAGTTCGTCTTTCGATACCTAGGCTTACCGTAATTATAGTAAATGTCGTCTCTACTCTATACTCTATTACTTCTACTACTCTTTCCTTTCTATCACGGGGTAAGACTAATGCAGACGTTACGAACAAGTTAGGTAAGGACGCTATAGACGTTATAGACGCTGTAGACGTTACTACGAACGAGTTAGGTAAAGATTATATTAGATTATTAGCTAGCCGAGGTAATCCGTACGCGTAGTATATATAACCTTCTATCGCGCGTAGCCTCCTACGAGGTTCTATAACTAGAACCTTGTTATTAATCTTATCCTTTACTCTATCCTACCCTACCTACTCGTTTAGTAGCTAGGGATCCTCTCCGCCGTAATAGTAGGTTCTAGTTACTTAAATCCTCGAATCCGATCGTATATAGGCTAGAGTTAGCTCGTAGGCGATCTCTCCCGATCTAGTACGACCGTCTACTAAAACCCTTACTTACGACCTACTACCGCCCGCTACTAATATAACCGAGTAACCGACTAAACGATAGAGGGTAATAAGTAAATAGAGGGTAACGGGTAGGATAACGTACGCCCTCGCTATCCTACGATTATAGGACCGCTAACGCCGTTCGCTAATACTATAGAGCTTAGAACGGCTATTACGATTAACCTAGCTTAGATATTCGCTTAGATTAATGCGCTTTACGATAAAGCTAACGACGACTCCTACCTTCTTAAATAGAAGAACACGGAGATTATAGAAGGGGCTCTCCGCGTTAGGGATCTAGAGACGGCTACCCGTATCCTATAGGATACTATTAACCGGGGTAGTAATACTACTATAGCTACTACTACTACTACCGCTACTACCGCCGCCGATAAGGATCTAGATAAAGGCCGTGTAATGGGCCTACTAAGACTAAACACCGGAGTGCCGCCTAAGTAGTATATGCATAGGGATAGGGCGAGTAATTAGACACTAAAGGGTCTAGATTCTATTATGACGATAACCTATGAAGAATCCTATCCTCCTTAGCTAGCGCTTCCTTTGAAGGTTGCCCTTACTTACTAACCTAAGCGAGCCAAGCCTTGCTACTACGTCCTCGACACGGACGGTATCTAACCTACGCATACTCCTCGCATGCTTAGCGCCTACTCCGTAGAGGTCCGGCGTTACCCGCCTTATATTCGCTCCCCCTCTAGGGCTAGCGTCCCGCGGGCCTAATTACCCTTGTCCGATACTTCTTAAGTATCCTAAGTATATACCCATCGTATAGGTTCTATAGCTATCGCTCTTATAATCCTCTAGTGGATTACGTGTCTTTTACTTATAATAAACCCTATTATCACTAATCGCTCGTGAATCGCTTACAGATCGTTTGTGTATCGCTCGTGTATCGTATGTAGATGTCTTTCGTGTTACTTATTTACTGTTAATGAACCTTATCATTACTGTTTATCTTCTGATAAAGCTTCTTATCACTAATCGTTTATGATCGCTCGTGGATCGCTCGTGGATTACTCGTGTATCGCATGTGTATCGCATATGGATAACTTTAACGCTTATTTACTCTTTTAATAAATCTCCTTATTACTATTTTACGTTCTAATGAAGCTTCTTATTACTGATCGTTTATAATTACTCGTGGATCGCTCGTGGATCGCTTATATATCGCATATGGATAACTTTAACGCTTGTTTACTCTTTAATAGATCTTCTTATTACTATTTGTCTTCTAATGAAGCTTCTTATTAATGTTTACCTTCTAATGAAGCTTCTTATTAATGATCGCTCGTGATCCTTACTAAGGCTATATACTCTACACGTGTAATTAGACGGGGGAATAAGGCTTCTAGCTTCTTGCGGGTATATTAGGACCCTTTTTCTTCTGCTTTTAGTCCCTATCCTTAACATTAATTTCTTCCGTTACCTCCTCTAGTAACGGTTCTTGCCCTACACTCCTACACTACTCCTACGGCTAACATTATAGTCACCTTCTATCGCTGCGGCGACGTTACTACTATAGAGCTCGAGGTAACTACTCGCTGGATCTAGAGTAATACCGATAAGGTCTATAACCGTAATACGGATATATCGCGCGTCTTCTACGCTCGATATACGCAATCTATTACGTATAGTAGGGAGTATAATCGGAGCTAGTTTTATTGTTAAACCTACTCGGCGGGCCGTTACGGTGGATATCTAAATATAAGCTCTTTTCTTACTTTACTTATACGCCCTATATGCTTTACTTATGCGGTTCTTATGCGCTATATATATGCCTTGTATATACTTTTTATACTATTCTAGATAGTTTCTCTTACTCTTACTAAGTATTTCTTATGTCTTTGACATACGTTCTTTATACGGTTCTTATAAACTACTTATGCGCTTCTTATGCGCGTTGTATCTTTCTTGTAGGTTTTTACTAACTTGTTTTAGCTTCCTACTTGGATATATAGCCGCATTATACGCGTTACTTTACTTAAGGCCGAGTACGAGGTGCGTAGGGGTATAGCTAGCGAGGATAATGTAGATAAGCTAGCTGCCTACTATTAAATCGCCTTAGACTACTCTAGCGCTTAGCGTAAGCTTACCCGGGAGCTCTAATACTACCGCGATTCGGTGAACAATAACGGTAGCCTCTTCGATAGCCGTACATTAAGGCCTAGGTCTAATATAGACTTTATACAGCTATAGTTAATCGCTTAGCGTGAGGGAAATAAGTTAAGCTAGGTCCGTAATAAGGAATTACGTACTACTCGTAAGTAGATAGAACGCGTAAGTACCTTATATATTCCTTATACGCGACGCGTGCGCTCTCTATATACTATAGCTAACTTCTCGTAGTATTATTCTACTAGTCTATCTTAATCCGTTACTTCGGCTAGACCGGTTGTCCCGCCTACTTTGTCTACTCCGCTTGGTTAGCCTAGTCCGGCTACTCTTCGTGCTCCGGCTGCTCTTCCTACACGTCGTGCTAGGTCCGCATCCACGATAACTACTACATCCTCGATATAGACTACGCCGTTATAGTAGAGTCGTAGTATACGACCGTCACGTGCTATAGGCTAGGCACTATCTAGTAGAGGTAGGGGCAAGGCCCGGAGTCCTAAGGTTCGAGTGCGGAGAGTATAAGTTACTTATGCGGTAGATATAATCTAATTTCTTGAAGTTAGGTGGAATGGCTTGAATTCTTGGAGTTCGGTGGAATAGCTTAGTTTCTTAGAGTTCGGGGCGGCTTAGAGTTTAATTCTTAACTTAAATTAATTAGTAATTCTTTTCCTGCCCATTATAATAGCCCTTTATACTCCTCGTATACGTCCCGTATACGGTCTGTATTAGCTATTTCTTGTGAAGTCTTTACACTTTCTACTCCCTAGTTCAGGTTGCATTCTCTTTTGCCTTCTCCGGCTTATTCTTCATTTTCGGCTTAGTCTTTATTAACCTTCTTACTATTATCGGCTTAGTCTTTTCATTAACCTTCTTGCCTACTTATACGGTATTTCCGCGTAGCTTATATATAGCTTATGCGGTACTATCTTTAGCTTAGTCTTTGTTAACCTTCTTGCTATCTTCAGCTTAGTCTCGGATATACTTCTTACTATCTTCGGCTTAGTCTTCGTCGTGCTTCTTACTATCTTCGGCTTAGTCTTCGTCGTACTTTTTGCTATTTTTAGCTTAGTCTTTGTCGACCTTGTTACTATCTTCTATGGCGCACGTATAGCTCTTGCGTAGCTTATACGTTAATCATATAACGCTTTAGTATAGTATATTAGTATAGCGTTTTCTCTAATTAGGAAGGGGTTTATAGGAGGTTAGATACGCTCCCCCTCTAGGCGCTCGTCCTCGTGCGCCCTTAGTATGTCGGACACTTCCTAAGTACGCTTACTTATGCCTATTGTATTTTAGCTTCTCTGCAGATATCCTTCGGGATATATTAGGCGCGTATGCGTACCGTATTAGGCGCGCACTAATATCGCAAGTCTGTTTGTTCTGTAAAATATATTTTAGTAAGCTTTATGCTTTATATTTGAAATTAAATAGGGATTATTTTAGCTTTTATAACTCGCTAAGTTATATCTCTCGTAGTTCACGCTTTACGTAATACTTTTTCTGCGGAGTTCTCTGTCTTTATAGTCTATTACTAGACTCTATATTTCTCTAGGTATTTTAACCTCTCTAAGTAAATATACGTTGTTCTAGCTAAGCTAAGGTGTCCTACTATCTTCTATAGTTAAGCACGTTTATTAAAGTTCTTAATATCAGCTTCTATAGACGCGTATAGCCGTCTATAGTACTTTATTTTTTAACCGTTATTGTCTAGTAAACACTAGCTACTTGCTTATACGGTGCTTATACTCTAAGGGTGCGATTCGGTCTAAATTCAAAGGCGTCCCTCTGTTCTAGCCCGAACACTCTTGTAACACTCGCACTATAGTCTTACTGTAGTAACACTTAGTATTTCTGCTCGAGTATAGCACGTACTATATGTATCTAGTAGTACTAGTAGGAGGGATCTCCCTACGTCTATACGAGCACCTTTGTAAGCTGCGCTTAACTTATACATAAGCTAAGCTTATTCGCGGATCCTCTCGCTCCGCTAGCTATCCCTACGTAAGCTGCCCCGGTTCAGGCTAGCCTTCGTCTACGCGGGTAGTTGTTTTGCAATTGTTCTCTTTTTTTTATAAGTAGTCCGCGCGCATCGCAGGCGCATTATGCGGGACTCTTAAGCACCTTCCGTGCAAGACCTTAAACGGTCTAAGGCCGCTAGGATACTATCTATACTTACTACCGCCTCTAGCTTTATATCTAAAGCTTACGCGTAACTTATACGTAGTTCGTGCGACTCGTAGGTCTAGTACCTTCTGTTTGTTATTCATTCAAGAACCCGAGATTCTTCGGTATATAGTTAGGTTTTCTTCGTACCTCGTGCGGTATAGAGTAACGCTTCTATAACTGTTCTAATATTTTTCGGTATTTCGATACCTTATTATTCTAGTAAGAGTAGCGTAGTCGCACCTCGTGCGAAACTTATATGCGGCGTATTATCGCCTTATTATTTAATCAAGAATAGGACTTTTCGTATCTTGCGAAGCTTATTCGGTACTTCTCTACCTTATTATTTAATCAAGAATAGTATAGTCGCATCTTATGCAAAACTCATATGCGGCGTATTATTACCTTATTATTTAATCAAGAATAGAACTTTTTCGCACCTTGCGAAACTAGTCGGTACTGCTCTACCTTATTATTTAATCAAGAATGGATTCTCCGCGTCTTGCGGATTTCATCGGCACTTGTCTACCTTATTACTCTTCAGAAGTGGAATATTAGTCTCTTGTGCGCAGCTCGTGCGAGCCTCGTGCGTTATATCAAATTCTGTAGACCTTCGCATTTCGTTTTGCGAACTAAGTCGGTACTCTATTACCTTATTATTCTTCAAGAATAGGTTCTTCGTATCTTGCGAATTTCGTCGGCACTTGTCTACCTTATTACTCTTCTAGAGTATAATATCTATGTCTAGTACGCGGCTTATATGAGCCTCGTGCGCTACTAGGTCGGTATTCTATTGCCTTATTATTCTATCGAGAATAGAACATTAGTAGCACGTGCGCACCTCGTGTAGCCTACGTACGCGGTAATCTTATGCCTTATTATTCTATCGTGAATGGATTATTCGTGTCTCGTATGAATTTCGGTAGACCTTCGTATCTCGTATACGGTATATCGTAGTAGATTCTATATACGGTATATCTTTCGTGCGGTATGTATATATTCTTTTATTTTATTAAGGCATATTAAATACTTTTATCTTATCTTTTATCGAGAATAGTACTTCCGAATCTAGTTAGCCTTCTTTTATAACCTACTATACCGCGTGCATTTCGCATACGCCTCTTAGGTGTAACGCGTATACTTAGTTATTTAGTTACTTCTTCCTCTCGACTCTATCTATAGGCGGTGTAGGTCTCCTCGCCTCGAGTCTAGTCTAGATAATTTTTCTAAGCCTAAGGTAATAATACTTTAAAGTTATTAGGGCCGCTTTACGGTTTAGCCTTTTTACAGCTTATATACCCCTTATGCGTTGCTTATATATAGCTCTTATAATCCGTATATAGGCGTTTATGTATAAATTCGATGTATAGTTTCGATTTTATCGATGCTCGGGGAACGATTTAGACACTTTAGTCTATTATGCTTATAAGCTTCTATAGCTAGTTTAGAAGTTAGGCGTAGTACTTTATACCGTACGTAGCTCCCTTTTAACTCTTTAGCTCTATAAGATACTCCTATCGGAATTCCTAGCTTTTTAGTAGTTTTCAGTATCTTTATTCGTGCGCTACGCATGTATATTATATACGTTCTTACTACGTTCTAGTATTAACCTCTTAGGCCGTGCTAATAGATACCCGGCTAACACCTAAGACACTTCTTCTATTAGGGTTAAACTATTACTACCGTAGTTTAATCTATCCTTGTTCTAACTCCTTTAGATCGGATCCTATTTAGGATTCAGGCGCAGTACTTCGTACCTTACGTGGCCCCTCCTAGTTTCTATCCCTACGAGTGTTTTCCTAGTCGTTCTAATAATATCAGAACTAGCTTATACGTAGCTCGTATACTATATATACACACCGCGTACTTTGCTTACGCGCTATTACGTTCTTGTTTCAGGCTTAGCCTACTCCTCTACTATCTTAATACCTCTTAGGATAGCTTCTATAGTTATCGTAATAACTACTATTCCTTATATCCTTGTAGTTTTATCGCGAGTAGCTATCGCTTTCTCGAGGCTAACGTAGCCTTCCGAATCTTCGCTCCGTTATCTTAGTTTACGAGATATTATCTTTAGGACGTTATTATCTTTCGAGACGTTATCGGCGGAATATCCGCTACGCTTGCGCACCGCGTGCGGCGCGTGTATAGTATACGTTTAGTGTACGTGTGTTATACGTGTGGCCCGCGGCTATTTATTAATTCTTCGATCTTGGGTTTAGTTTCGTTAATAATGTTTGTCGTGTAAGGGTTATTTCTCGTAGTAAGAGCCTTCGAGCTTCTTACGGTCGTATTTCTTCGTTCTTTCGATTTATTATTTAGTTTCGCTTAATTATCGAATCGTAGCGCGTGCGGTACTTATACTCTACACGCGAGGTGTTATAGTGCTTTCGATAGTTCGTTTCGTTTAGTTCCTTTCCTCGCCCTACGAGCTATAACCCCGAGGGTTAGATAGGTTATACTATAATAGGCCTACTAAGACTAAACACCAGAGTGCCGCCCAAGTAGTATATATATAGGGATAGGACGAGTAATTAGACACTAAAGGGTCTAGATTCTGTTATAACGATAACCTATGAAGAATCCTATCCTCCTTGGCTAGCGCTTCCTTTAAAGGTTACCCTTACTTACTAACCTAAGCGAGCCAAGCCTTGCTACTGCGTCCTCGACACGGACGGTATCTAACCTACGCATACTCCTCGTATACTTAGCGCCTACTCCGTAGAGGTCCGGCGTTACCCGCCTTATAGGCCGCGAAAAGATTAAGATTAAACCTTTTAATAGCTTAAAGGAGGGTTATATAGGGTTTAAGAATTACGTTTAGATAAAGTTCTTACTAGAGTATAAGTACTACGCTACTAAGTATACTAAGCTAGGATACGTAATTAATAAGCTAGGACTAGCTAGCTTTAAATAGATCTCTCTAAGGATCGAGAACAGCGTTCCTACCTTTAAGACTATAGACGAACTATAGTCGCTCCTAGACTAGGCTTTTAAGGATCTATAGCGCAAAGCTAATACCGTCCGCGAGGTCTACGGCTTAAAGATGAAAAACCTAGGATTTAGCGACTTTATCGCTAATTTTCGCCGCCTATAAGGAGAAACTAGCTTCGGTAATAATACGCTTATAGCTATCCTTTAGGGTAATATCTCTTACGAGCTTTAGACCTTACTCGTTAACTACGATATTCCGGATAAGTTAGATAACTTTATCACCCTACTCGTAAAGCTCGACGCTAAGTAACGCACCCTTAAGGAGATTACGTGCTATAGTAACTATAAACCTCGTATCTCTATTCCTAGAGCTACTCCTATAGCTATAGCTACCGCCGTACCGCTACCTCCGTCTCCTACTATGGTCCCGGCTAACCCTAATACTATAGATCTATCTACGGGACGACGTAGACCTCTGACGCCTACTAAGCGCAAGTATAGGCTCGATGACCGCCTCTACCTATACTACGGCGGCCTAGGCTATATCTCTAGCGGCTACCCTAACCGTAGTATACGTATTACGACCTCTACGATTACGGTTAGCCCTACGCCTACGCCTACGCCCGCGCCTATAGCTCCTACTACTCCTTATAACTAGGGAAACTAAGTACTCCTACCTAGCGTCGCGGCTAGGAGTCCCCTTCGACGATATTAGTCTCTGTTTCTACCTTTAGTACTACTTCCTATAACTAGTACTTTGTTCTACCTTATATACTAGGTAGCCTTATTAATACAGAGTCGCTTATTAATAGTAGTACTACTAGTTTTACCTTTATTAATATTACCTTTGCGTATAAATATAACCTTTCCATAATCCCTTTAAAGTACCCCTAGGAGATTCGAGTTATCGATAGACGCTCGATATCCTTAGGTACTATTACCTACCGTGTTTTTATATCCCTGTCTATTAGTAACTACTTCGAAAAGAACGTTACCTTCTACGTTACCTCGCTAGGTAGATATTCCGTCGTCCTTAGCCTCCTATATATAAGGCGCTATTAAGTATAGTTTAACTAGTAGAATAACTCGTTACGATTCGCCGAGTACTACGCTAGAAACTATACGGATAGTACTCCTATTACTCTAGTTCTAGCTATCGACTTACGTACTAAAGTATCCTCGATCGTTTAGAACGTTTTATCTAAACTACCTCCGACCTTATTAGTAATATCCCTTGTACCGTTCTCGCGCCTTTTGAAAAATTAATAAGATATTCAAGTATTCGCTATATCTCTACGCGATATCGAGAAAGCGTTATCTATTAAGCCGAAAACGGATCCGTCTATAAAGCTACCTACCGAGTACTACGAGTTCTTAGACGTATTCTCGCGCTAAGATTCGGATAAACTACTACCCTATTGTCCGTATAATTACGTTATACCTCTCGAATTAGATAAACAACCCCCTTTTAGACCCCTATATAGTATAAGTTAGGACGAGTTAAAGGTGTTAAAGAAGTACCTTGAAGATAACCTTTTAAAAGGGTTTATCCGAGTAAGTAGTTCTCTAGCTACTATACCCGTCCTTTTCGTTAAAAAGCCGGGTAGAGGACTACGTTTCTATATAGACTACCGGGGTTTAAACGCTATTACTATTAAGAATTACTACCCCCTACCCTTAATCCGCGAGACTCTCGACCGCCTAGGTAATACAAAGATATTCTCTAAGATCGATATTATTACCGCCTTTAATAAGCTCCGTATAAAAGAGGGCGAGGAATAGAAAACGGCGTTTCGTATACGCTACGGCCTTTTTAAATCCTTAGTAATAAACTTCGGGTTATATAACGTACCTAGATCCTTTTAAAACTATATTAACGACGTCCTACGTCCTTACCTTAATGTCTTTTGTACCGCCTATGTCGACGACATCCTTATTTACTCGGATAACATAGAATAATACAAAAAGTACATCGCTATAGTTCTACAGAAACTACGTAAAGTAGGTCTATAAGTAGATATCGACAAGAGCGAGTTTTATACTACGGAGGTAAAGTACCTTAGCCTAGTAATATTAACGAAAGGTATCTATATAGATCCCGCGAAAATCTCGGCTATTAAAGAGTAGAAAACCCCTATAAACGTTAAAGACGTATAAAGCTTCCTAGGATTCGCTAACTTCTACCGTCGCTTTATCCGCGATTTTAGCGATATCGCGGCTCTACTAACTCGATTAACGCGAAAAGACACGCCTTAGTACTAGACCTATAATTACTAACGAGTATTTAATATACTACGCGACGAAGTTAACGACTATATAATACTCGTATACTTCGATCTAGATAAAGAAATTAAGCTTAAAACAGACGCGTCTAATTACGTAAGTATAGGAGTACTTTCTTAGCGTGATGAAGTAAATATCCTACGGCCTATAGCGTTCTTCTCCAAAAAACACTCGAAAGAAGAATATAACTACGAGATTTACGATAAGGAGCTTTTAGCTATTATCTAATACTTCGAAGAATAGCGAGCTAAGCTTAAAGGAGCTACTTTCCTAATTAAGATTATTACTAATTATAAGGACCTAGAGTATTTTACTACTACTAACTAGCTTATAAGACGTTAAATGCGCTAGAGTATCTTCCTCTTACGCTTTAATTTTAAAATCACGTACCGTCTAGGACGCTTAGGGGGAAAACTAGATAGTCTTACTAGAAGATTAGGAGATCTACCTTAAGAGGGGGGTGAAATCGACGAACGCGTCGCTTATTAAAACTAGGTACTACTAAAACCTTACTATTTTAAACTTATAAGCGCTTAACTTATACCTATAACATTACTCTCCGATAACTAGGAGCTACTTCTAAACGATTAAGAACTATAAAAACTCTTTAACTAAGTATACGATTTAGACAAAAAGGTAAAAGATTATATTCGCCTTATCTATTTAGGAGCTTAGCGCTCGAAAGAGATCTTACTCGCGGATTACTTAATCCAGAATAATCGTCTATTCTTTAGAAAACAACTTTTCGTCCTAGATTACGATTAGCTCCGTCTCTTCCTAATTAAACGCTATTATGATAATCTATTAGCGGGCTACCTAGGTAGAGAGAAAACTACGTCGCTCCTCTTACGAGACTACTACTAGACAGGTATGTACTAAATAATCGTAAAATACGTACGGAATTACAACGTATACTAACGTACTAAGGCGTCTCGAGATAAATACTACGGCTAAATCAAGATAATACTAGCTCTAGAGTATAGATAGAAAGATATCGCTATGGATTTTATTAGAGAACTACCTAAAAGTAACGGGTTTAACATAATCTTAGTAGTTACTAATCGATTATCAAAAAATAAGGTGTTTAATACCTTACTGTATAACGATACTAGCTATAATATTAGTAAAACTCTTCTTCTCCGATGTTTTTAAACTACACGGACTACTAGATACGATTATTAGCGATAGAGGTACTTAATTTATATTAGATTTCTGGAAATACCTCTACTAACGCCTCGGAATCTTACTAAAGCTATCCACGGCTTATTATCCTAAGACGGACGGGCAAACAGAGCGTTTCAACGGTGTTATAGAATAATACCTACGAAACTACGTTAACTACCGGTAGGATAATTAGGCCGAATAGTTACCTATAGTAGAATTTGCAGCGAATTAGCTTAATTTAGCTACTACTAACCTATTACCCTTTGTAGTAAACTACGGGTTTAATCTACGGTTCACGATCTTACCCCTAGAAGTAGTAGCTACGGAAATTTTAACTCCTAATAGTCGAGCTTAACTATAGCTTTCGGATAACTTTATATACTAGATAAAAGTAATCGACGAGTACCTCGGCGAATATATAACGTATACGTAATAAATCTACACTAAAGAAGTAAATCGGAACCGTACTCTAGTACTAAGGTATAAAGTAGGAGACGAGGTATTCCTACTTACCTCGAATATTTAGACGGAACGCGCTTTAAAGAAGCTAGATTAGAAAAAGCTCGGCCGCTTTAAAATCCTAGCTAAGATCTCGCCGTAAGCGTATCGTCTCGACCTCCTACTAACGATGAAAATCTATCTAGTCTTCTATACTTCACTCCTCCGCCTAGTAGGTACGGATCTACTACTAGGTTAATAACAGCCTCTACCTCCTCCTATCGTTATAGATAGAGAAGAAGAGTACGTAGTAGAAACGATAGTTAGATCGCGGTTTAATAAAAGTAAAAAGCGATTCGAATATAAGGTATAATAGATAGGCTATAATCGTGCTAATTAGGAGCTAATTAATTACTTAGATAACTTACGTACTTTAGTTAATAAATACTACGACAAGTATGTAGATAAACTAGTACTAGACGAAAAAGCGGCTAAACGCCGCCTTAGAGGGGGGGTAGTATTACGGGGTAACACTAATGTAGTCATGAAGAGCGAGTTAGGCGAGGACGTTATAGACGTTATAGACGTTACTACGAACGAGTTAGGTATAGATTAGATTAGATTATTAGCTAGCCGAGGTAGTCTATACGTATAGTATATATAACCTTCTATTACGCGTAGCCTCCTACGAGGTTCTATAGCTAGAACCTCGTTATTAATCTTATCCTTTACTCTATCCTACCTAGCTTACTCGTTCAGTAGCCTAGGAACCTCTCCGCCGTAATAGGTAGAAGCCCGCACGACTACTAGATTAAGTAGTCGAGGAGTCGGGATAACCTCTTTTTCTCGGGGGGGTACTATTAAGTGTTTTACTTCTTACTTCTTACTTCTTACTTCTTATTCGTCTATAGGACTATCTACTCTTTGTCTTTTAGATTCTACGTAGATCTCCTTGTCTCTTGTCTACGTAGATCTCCTTGTCCTATAGACTATCCTCTCCTTTATAAGATACTTCTATAGTATTCGTAGATAGACTATAGCCCTAGCCGCGCTACTATTTAGAGTATCGTATAGCTAGAGGCTCTAGGGATTATTCATCTATCTACTTATATCTTATCCTTAGGTACTATCGTAAGTTATTACCGCTACCGCGTAACAAGCTCCTTAACTAAGATCGGGCCCTCCGGTTCGGGTATACGGACGACGTTTACCTATCCTACGCTAAGTATACCCTAGACGCTACCGTTATACGTATCGCGATAGACATCGCTTAGATCTAGGCCTAGGGGGCCGAGAATAAGGTCTTCTTTACGCCGGAGAAGGAAGAAATAATACACCTTATAAGGCGCCGTAGTACTTATAACCTATTATACGAGGTAAACCCCGGCTATACTATTACACTAATCCCGGCGCTATAGTAAGGGGACGGGAGCTAGCCGGCTCTACGATAGCTCGGAGTCTAGTTTAATCGTAAGCTTATATTTAAACGGTACGTCGCGGAGCGAGTAACCGTTATAAGGAAAGTTAGCTAATATATCCGCGGCCTTACCTATACTACGTACGGTCCCCTAGCTACGGCGCTCCGTAAAGCTATAATTACGTGTATACTACCTACCCTCCTCTATAGCGTAGAGGTCTAGTACGAAGGCCGTACGGAAATAACGGGCGCAAACTACGCCGTAAGTATACGAGTTAGGTAGTATATTACTACGATAGACCGTATACTTATACTTACTACTAGAGTTATCCTCCCTATATAGAGAACGACGCCTACTCTAGTCCTCTTCCGCGAAGTAGGCCTACCTACGGCCGCGGTTACTCTTAAGGAAGTTAAATAACGGTTTACGAGGTACCTCCGGACTACTAATACTATATATCCCCTTACTAGCCGTTCCGAAGCTACTCTGCCCCGGAGAAGGGGAGCGGGTAACTACCTATAACCTCGATTACGAGTATAGCGTGTCGCTTGCACGCTACTATAACTCCCCTAGCTCCGGCTCGTAGTACCGTACTACTCGACGGGCTACCGAATAGACCCGACTAAGGGATAGACTAAAGGGGACGCCGCTAGGGCCTTTATATCTTAGTAGACGACCCTACTATAGGACGTTATTACCGTCTTCTCGGACGGGACGGAATAGTAGTATAAAGGCACGAAAAGAGTTACGTATAGGTACGCTATTATTACGGAGTAATACTAATAGAAACGTTATAAGCGAGTTAGGTAAGGACGCTACGGATATTATAGACGTTGCGAGCGAGTTAGGTAGAGATTAGATTAGATTATTAGCTAGCCGAGGTAGTCTATACGTATAGTATATATAACCTTCTATCGCGCGTAGCCTCCTACGAGGTTCTATAACTAGAACCTCGTTATTAATCTTATCCTTTACTCTATCCTACTCTACCTACTCGTTTAGTAGCTAGGGATCCTCTCCGCCGTAATAGTAGGTTCTAGTTTCTTAAATCCTTAAATCCGATCGTATACGGGCTAGAGTTAGCTCGTAGACGATCCCTCCTAATCTAGTATGACCGTCTACTAAAACCCTTACTTACGATCTACTATTATCCGCTACCGATTTAACCGAATAACCGAATAACCAAGTAACCGACTAAAATAGAGGGTAACGAACAGAATAACGTATAAATAGGGGGTAACGAGTAGAATAACGTACGCCCTTGCTATCCTACGATTATAGGATCGCCTTAGCCGTTTAATAACGCCGTAGAGCTTAGAACAGCTATTACGAATAACCTAGCTTAGATATTCGCTTAGATTAATACGCTTTACGATAAAGCTAACGACGACTCCTACCTTCTTAAATAGAGGAACACGGAGATTATAGAAGGTACTCTCTACGTTAGGGATCTAGAGACGGCTACCCGCGTCCTATAGGATACTATTAACCGGGGTAGTACTACTACTACTACTACTACTACCGCCGATAACGATCTAGATAAAGGCCGTATAAAGATTAAGATTAAACCTTTCGATAGTATAAAGGAGGGTTATATAGGGTTCAAGAATCGCGTTTAGATGAAGTTCTTACTCGAGTATAAGTACTACGCTACTAAGTATACTAAGCTAGGATACGTAATTAATAAGCTAGGATTAGTCGGCTTTAAATAGATCTCTCTAAGGATCGAGAACGGTATTCCTACCTTTAAGACTATCGACGAACTATAGTCGCTCCTAGACTAAGCCTTTAAGGATCTATAGCGTAAAGCTAACGCCGTCCGCGAGATCTATAGCTTAAAGATAAAGAACCGAGAATTTAGCGACTTTATCGCTAATTTTCGCCGTCTATAATAGGAGACTAGCTTCGGTAATAATGCGCTTATAGCTATCCTTTAGGGTAACGTCTCTTATAAGCTTTAAACCTTACTCGTTAACTACGATATTCCGGATAAGTTAGACGACTTTGTTAACCTACTCTTAAAGCTCGACGCTAAGTAGCGCACCCTTAAGGAGATTACGCGTTATAACTATAAACCTCGTATCTCTATTCCTAGAGCTACTCCTATAGCTATAGCTACCGCCGTACCGCTACCTCCGTCTCCCGCTATAGCTCTAGCTAACCCTAATGCTATAGATCTATCTACGGGACGATATAGACCTCTTACGCCTACTAAGTATAAGTATAGGCTCGACTACTACCTCTACTTATACTACGGCGGCCTAGGCTATATCTCTAGGAGGCTATACGCGATAGAAGGTTATATATACTATGCGTATAGACTACCTCGGCTAGCTAATAATCTAATCTAATCTATACCTAACTCGTTCGTAGTAATATCTATAACGTCTATAACGTCCTCGCCTAACTCGCTCTTAACGACTATATTAGTATTACCCCGTAATACTACCCCCCCTCTAAGGCGGCGTTTAGCCGCTATTTCGTCTAGTACTAGTTCGTCTAGATACTTTTCGTGGTATTCGTTAACTAAAGTACGTAAGTTATCTAGGTAGTCGATTAGCTCCTAATTAGCACGATTGTAGCCTATCTATTATACCTTATATTCGAATCGCTTTTTGCTTTTATTATACCGCGATCTAACTATCTTTTCTACTACGTACTCCTCTTCTCTATCTATAACGATAGGAGGAGGTAGAGGCTATTATTAACCTAGTAGTAGATCCGTACCTACTAGACGGAGAAGTAAAGTATGGAAGACTAGATGGATTTTCATCGTTAGTAGGAGGTCTAGACGATACGCTTGCGGTAAGATCTTAGCTAGGATCTTAAAGCGGCCGAGCTTTTTCTAATCTAGCTTCTTTAAAGCGCGTTCCGTCTAAATATTCGAAGTAAGTAGGAATACCTCGTCTCCTACTTTATACCGTAGTACTAGAGTACGGTTCCGATTTACTTATTTAGTATAGATTTACTATATATACGTTATATATTCGCCGAGGTACTCGTCGATTACTTCTATCTAGTATATAAAATCGTCTGAAAGTTGTAATTAAGCCCGACTATTAGGAGTTAAAGCTTCTATAGCGAGTACCTCTAGGGGAGATACTATAAACCGTGGATTAAATCCGTAATTTACTGTGAAAGGTAAAAGATTAGTAGTAGCTAAGTCGAGCTAGTTTACTATAAATTCCGCTATAGGTAGCTATTCTACCTAATTATCTTACCGGTAGTTAACGTAGTTTCGTAAGTATTACTCTATAATACTATTAAAACGCTTAGTTTACCTATCCGTCTTAGGGTAGTATACTATGGATAGTTTTAGCGTAATACTAAGGCGCTAGTAGAGGTATAACTAAAATTCTAATATA
Source organism: Saccharata proteae CBS 121410 (assembly GCA_010015785.1). Classification (NCBI taxonomy): domain Eukaryota; kingdom Fungi; phylum Ascomycota; class Dothideomycetes; order Botryosphaeriales; family Saccharataceae; genus Saccharata; species Saccharata proteae. The sequence continues at coordinate 734,900 of ML978722.1, forward strand.
AATTAGGTTCCTCTATTACTAATAATCGTGTCCGGTAGTCTATGTAGTTCAAAAACGTTAGTAAAGAAGAGTCTCACTAGTACTATAGCTAAGGTTATCGTGCGGTAAGGTATTAAGTACCTTATCTTTAATAATCGATTAGTAACTACTAGGACGGCGTTAAACCCGCTACTTTCTAGGAGTTCTCCTACGAAATCTATAGCTATATCTTTCTATCTATACTCTAGCGCGGGTATTATCTTAATTTAACTATAGTACTTATCTCGGGATACTTTCGTACGCTAGTAGACGTTATAGTTTCGTATATATTTAGTAATCGTCTAATATACTCCTACCTAGTAGTAATCTCGTAGGAGTAACATTATTGTTTTCTCTCTACCCGGGTGTCCTACGAGTAGGTCGTCGTAGTATCGTTTAATTAAGAATAAACGGAGTAGGTCGTAGTTTAGTATAAAAAGACGTTTTCCGAAGAATAGACGGTTATTCTAGATCGAGTAGTCTATAAGTAAGATTTCTTTCGAACGTTAAGCTCCTAATTAGACGAGGTAGATATATTCTTTTGCTTTTTCGTCCGAATCGTAAGCTTAGTCGAAAAGCTTTTATAACTCTTAATTATTAGGAAGTAGTTCTTAGTCGTCGGGTAGTAGTATTATAGGAGTAAGTTTAAAGTAGTAAGGTTTTAGTAATACCTAGTTTATAAGATATAGTAAGAGGACTATGTAACTATCTAATTACTCCGTGAGGAGGAAAAAGCTATGTAGGGCTATGTATAAAGTTATATAGTTCGGAGAACTTATTACGTGATAAATTAACTTAACTCGCTTCTATCCGATATCCGATTAGACCCCTATAGGTACTTCGACGTCTTACACGCCCCTATACCACGAATAGAATATATTTAGTAGTATAACTATCGCTTTAAAAACCTCCTTATTACCGTACTTATTACGGACTTATCCTATAGCTATTAACGAGGCCGAGTAGCTCTATACTTCTTATATATAAAGCGGCTCTAAGAGGTTTAGTAAGAACGTTAGTAGTATTATTATTAGTTTCGACGTACTAAACTTTAACGTTACCCGTAGCCTCCTCCTAGTCTATATACTAGTATTTCACTCTAACGTATCGCTTAGCTACCTTCGGTGGACCGTTTATCTAGTAGAGCGCGCTAGTATTATCGCCGAGAAGGGGTATTAGCCTATCCGGTATAAGGTAAAGTTCCTCTAGGAACTTACGAATCTATACTATAACCTTTACTCCTTCGCTTAATACGTAGTACTCTACCTCTAAGGTACCGAGAGTAACTATTAGCTATAACCTAGAACTCTATACGACCGGTCTACTAGCTATAAAGAATATAACTCCTATAATCGAGCGACTCTTTAGTCCCGTTATATACGAGGAGTCGTATATACTATAGAGGCCTAGCTCTCTATACTATTAATAGCGGTATAGTTTCTAGTAGCGTATTACTAGCGCCGGCTACCCTTTAACGTAGCGAGGAATTCACTTTAAGTAAGTTAATTAAGCTAAAGTTAGTTTACTTATAGCGCGCGACTAAGTAGATCTAGAGAAAGAAAGGTTAGGTCGTGTAATATTAGCTAGAAAGTTAAATTTACCTAGTATATAACGAAAAGTTTAACTAATAGCGTAGTCGCTAATAGAGTTATTATCTATTAAGTAATCCTTAAGTAATACAAGATTTCCTTACTTAAAAGGTATACTAGCCGTACGATAATCGAGTATATCTAACCCTTTAAGAGCCTTCTATATATACTACTCTTAATTAAGGGTAATACTACTATCTTCGCCGCGGGTAAGGCGGACGCTAAGGTACTATTTTACATTACCGAAGTTCGTAAGCTTAATACTAGTACTAAGGGTAGTAATCGTACTATCGATTTTATCGCGGTTAGGTCTAATTAGTATAAAATTATTAACGTACGAGACTATAAAAATACGGGGGTTTTCCGAGGTATATACTACTTTATCCTTTTATAGTACCTTTAAGCTAACGTCTAATAATTTTACACGGATATACTTTTACTATTCGGCTCCCGATTATTTAAGTCCGTAAAGCGGCCTACGTAGTCGTATAACGTAGCCGCGGTACTAGCCGGTAGGGCGTTCGCTAGGATCTAATTACTATATATACTCTTTAAGGAGTAGGAAGAGCTTTATATAGATTATCTCGTTAAGCGTACCCTTAAGATACGCGCCGATAAAATTAAATAATATAACGTACTAGCCGTATACTACTACTAAAGTAAGTAGTATTCTCTAACTCGTAGAGCGCGTAGTTAACGACGATATTTCGAAGTAATCGATTCCGTACTACTATATAAAACTACGAGTAATAAGGCGTGCTTTTAGCTTTTCTAATATACCTTCTAATATATACTTCTTTCGAAGAACCTACTTTACCGAAATAAGGTTATCGGCTTTAGTATACTAAACAAAATCGAAGGTTCCGGAAGAGAGTAATTACTTAATTTCCTTAAAGTAAGCCTTCGTCTAGTTAATAGCTTCCACGCCGCTTATAGTATTAGAAAACGTTAGTATATCTATTAAATTTATAAAAAAAGCTCCTTAGTAGTATAAGTAATTATCGTAGAGAGTTTTAGACTTAATTTACTATAGTATATACTAGAATATAGAATTATTAGAAAAATAAAGGGACTCGCGATTATAAAGAAGGAAGGTAGAATATAGAGTATATAATTCTAGGGTATATACGTCTTTTTATTATTTCTTCGGCCTCCCGCGTTTCGGCTACGGGACACCTTCCTTATTACTAATATCGTCCTCGACGATATTAAGGTTATTCGTTTTAACGTATCCTTTCGGTTTACTCTTCCTATATTATAGTCTTTTTTATACGGCTCCTAGAAGTAATCGGACGATTTCTCGCGGATCGATAGTTTCTATTATTAGTAGACCTATAGGAATAGACTATAGAGATTCTCGGAATATAACGTTTAGGGTACGTAACTACCTACTCCTATTAAGCGCTTATAAGTAATAGTTATATTCGCCCGTATTATTACAGCGGAGAGGATCCCTAGCTACTAAACGAGTAGGCAGGGTAGGATAGAGTAAAGGATAAGATTAATAACGAGGTTCTGGCTAGCTAGAACCTCGTAGGAGGCTACGCGCGCAAGAAAGCTATATACTACGCGCACGGACTACCTCGGCTAGCTAATAATCTAATCTAATCTTTACCTAACTCGTTCGTAGTAACGTCTATAACGTCTATAGCGTCTATAGCGTCCTTGCCTAACTCGCTCGTAA
>ML978723.1:2635-12788 GCA_010015785.1 Saccharata proteae CBS 121410
CGCTATAACTATAAGCCCCGAACCTCTACTCCCGGAGCTACTCCTAGAGCCGCTCCTAGAGCCGCTCCTACGGCTACCGCTACCGTCGTACCGCTACCTCCATCTCCTACTATTACCCCGGCTAACCCTAATGCTATAGATCTATCTACGGGACGACGCGGACCTCTAACGCCTACTAAGCGCAAGTATAGGCTCGATAACCGCCTCTACCTATACTATACCGGCCTAGGCTATATCTCTAGTAACTACCCTAAACGCGGAACGCGTATCTTAGCCTCTACGTTTATGGCTAGCCCTGCGCCTACGCCTATACCTACGCCTGCGGCTCCTACCGCTTCTCCTAACTAGGGAAACTAAGTACTCCTGCCTAGCGTCGCGGCTAGGAGTCCCCTTCGACGATATTAGTCTCTATTTCTACCTTTAGTACTACTTCATATAATTAGTACTTTGTTCTACCTTATACCCTAGGTAGCCTTATTAATACAGAGTCGCTTATTAATAGTAGTACTACTAGTTTTACCTTTATTAATATTACCTTCGCGTATAAATATAACCTTCCTATAATCCCTTTAAAGTACCCCTAGGAGATTCGAGTTGTCGATAGACGCTCAATATCCTTAGGTACTATTACCTACCGTGTTTCTATATCCCTATCTATTAGTAACTACTTCGAGAAGAATATTACCTTCTACGTTACCTCGCTAGGTAGATATTCCGTTATCCTTAGCCTCCTATAGATAAGGCGTTATTAGGTATAGTTTAACTAGTAGAATAACTCGTTATAATTCGCCGAGTACTACGCTAGAAACTACACTAATAGTACTCCTATTACTTTAGTTCTAGCCGTTAACCCGCGTACCGCGTCCGAAACGTCCGAAGCGTCCGAAGCGTCCTCGATCGTTTAGAACGTTCTATCTAAACTACCTCCGACCTTATTAGTAATATCCCTCGCGCCGTTTTCGCGCCTTCTAAAAAAATAACAAGATACTTAAGTATTCGTAGTATCTCTACGCGATATCGAGAAAGCGTTATCTACTAAGCCGAAAACGGATCCTACTACTAAGCTCCCTACTAAATATCACGAGTTTCTAGATGTCTTTTCTCGTCAAGAATCTAATAAACTACCCCCGTATCGAGCTTACGACTATTCTATTCCTTTAGAATTAGGTAAATAACCTCCGTTTAGACCGCTCTACGGTATAAGCTAAGACGAGCTACAAGTTTTAAAAAAGTACCTAGAGGAAAACCTATTAAAGGGGTTTATCCGAGCTAGTAGCTCCCTAGCCGTAGCACCCGTCCTTTTCGTTAAAAAACTAGGTAGTAGTTTACGCTTCTACGTAGATTACCGTGGCTTAAATGCCATTACTATTAAGAACCGCTACTCCCTACCTCTAATCCGCGAAACTCTTAATCGTCTAGGCTACGCTAAAATCTTCTCTAAAATCGATATTATCGCTACTTTTAATAAACTCCGTATAAAGGAAGGAGAAGAATGGAAAATAGTATTTCGGACACGATACGGCTTATTTAAGTCCCTAGTAATAAACTTTAGCTTATATAATATACCTAGGTTATTCTAACACTATATTAATAACGTTTTACGTCCCTACCTTAACGTCTTCTATACCGCCTACGTCGACGATATCCTTATTTATTCAGATAATATGGAATAGTATAAAGAGTATATTACTATAGTTTTATAGAAACTACGCGAAGCGGGCTTATAAGCGGATATTAATAAGAGCGAATTCTATACTACCGAGGTGAAATACCTAGGTCTAGTGATATTAATAAAAGGTATCTATATAGACCCTGTAAAAGTCTTAGCTATTAAGGAATAGAAACCCCCTATAAACGTTAAAGATATATAAAGCTTCCTCGGATTTACGAACTTCTACCGGCGCTTTATCTAAGATTTTAGCAAGATTACTACTCTATTAACCCGTCTTACTCGAAAGGATACACCCTAGTATTAGTCCTAAGATTACTAGTAAGTATTCGACACCTTACGTGATTAATTCAACGAAGAAACAATACTCGTATATTTTAATCCAGACAAGGAAATTAAGCTTAAGACGGACGCGTCTAATTATATAAGCGCAGGAGTACTCTCTTAACGCGATAAGGTAAATATTCTACGACCCGTAGTATTCTTCTCTAAGAAATACTTAAAAGAAGAATATAACTACGAGATTTACGATAAGGAGCTTTTAGCTATTATCCGATATTTCGAAGAATAGCGAGCCGAGCTTAAAGGAGCTACCTTGCTAATTAAAGTTATTATAGACTATAAGAACTTAGAGTATTTTACTACTACTAAGTAACTTACAAGACGTTAAATGCGCTAGAGTATCTTTCTATTACATTTTAATTTCAAGATTACATACCGCCTAGGACGTTTAGGTAGTAAACTAGACAGCCTTACTAGAAGATTAGGGGATCTACCTTAGGAGGGGGGTGAAATCGACGAACGCGTCGCTTATTAAAACTAGGTATTACTAAAACCTTATTATTTTAAACTTACGACCGCTTAGCTTACCCCTATAACGCTACTTACTCCTATAACGCTACCCCCTAACGACTAGGAGCTACTTCCAAACGATTAAGAACTACAAAAACTCTTCGACTAAGCCTACGATTCAGACGAAAAGGTAAAAGAATACATTCGCCTTATCTAATCGGGAGCCTAGCGCTTAAAACAGATCTCGCTCGCGGATTATTTAGTTTAGAATAATCGTCTATTCTTCGGAAAACGCCTTTTTATCCTAGATTCTAATTAGCTTCGTCTCTTCTTAATTAAACACTATCACGATAATCTACTAGCGGGCTACCCGGGTAGAGAAAAAACTACGTTACTCCTTTTACGAGATTACTACTAGGTCGGCGCATATTACACGATTACTAGATACGTGCGAAACTACGACGTTTACTAGCGCGTAAAAGCGTCTCGAGATAAATACTACGGCTAAATTAAAATAATACTAGCTCTAGAGTATAGATAGAAGGATATCGCTATAGATTTCGTTAGAGAACTACCCGAAAGTAGTAGTTTTAACGCTGTTTTAGTAGTTACTAACCGATTATCGAAAATAAGGTATTTAATACCTTGCCGCATAATAATATCGGCTATAACATTAGTAAAACTCTTCTTTTCTAATGTTTTCAAGCTATACGGACTACTAGATATAATTATTAGCGATAGAGGCACTTAATTTATATTAGATTTCTAGAAATACCTCTACTAACGTCTAGAAATCTCACTAAAGTTATCTACAGCTTACTACCCAAAGACGGACGGGTAAACAGAACGTTTTAACGGTGTTATAGAATAATACCTTCGAAACTACGTTAATTACCGGCAGGATAATTAGGCTAAGTAGTTACCTATAGTAGAATTTATAGCAAATTAGCTTAATTTAGCTACTACTAACCTGTTACCTTTTACGGTAAACTATAGGTTTAACCCACGGTTTATAGTCTTACCCCTAGAAGTAGTAACTACGGAACTTTTAACTCCTAATAGTCGAGCTTAATTATAACTTTCAGATAACTTTATACATTAGATAGAAGCGATTAACGAATACCTTAGCGAATATATAACCTATACTTAGTAAATCTACGCTAAGTAGGCTAATCGGGACCGCGCCCTAGCACCTAGATATAAAGTAGGAGACGAAGTCTTTTTACTTACTACTAATATTTAGACGGACCGTGCCTCGAAAAAGCTAGACTAGAAGAAACTAGGCCGGTTTAAAATCCTAGCTAAGGTATTACCGCAAGTATACCGTCTAGACCTACTATCTACAATGAAAATCTATCTAGTCTTCTATACCTTACTACTTCGGCTAGTTGCTACGGGCCCGTTACCCGGCTAACAATAACCTCTACCCCCTCCTGTCGTTATAGATAGAGAAGAGGAGTACGTTATGGAGAAGATAGTCGGATCACGATATAATAAGAGTAAAAAACGATTTAAGTATAAAGTATAATAGATAGGCTATAATCGCGCTAATTGGGAGCCGATTAACTACCTGTCTAACTTACGCGCTTTAGTTAACGAATACTACGATAAGTATCTAGACGAACTAGTACTAGACGAAATAGCGGCTAAACGCCGCCTTAGAGGGGGGGTAGTATTACGGAGTAACACTAATAGAGTCGTTATAAGCGAGTTAGGCAAGGATACTACGGACGTTATAGACGTTACGAGCGAGTTAGGTAGTAATTAGATTAGATTATCGGCTAGCCGAGGTAGTCTATGCGTATAGCACATATAACCTTCTATCGCGCGCAGCCTCCTACGAGGTTCTATAGCTAGAACCTCGTCATTAATCTTATCCTTTACTCTGTCCTACCCTATCTACTCGTTCAGTAGTTAGGGATCCTCTCCGCCGTAATAGTACGTAGGTAAGTAGTGTCTAAATATAGATATTATCGATAACATTAATAATAGTACTTATAAAAACAATCGTCTTAATTGTTCTATTCTATAGCGAGGAAAAGCTATCTACTATCTAATCTTTTTATACCAGGGATATACATATAACTATAGCCTATTACCGTCCGATTACCGTCCGATTACCGTCTAGACTCTATACCCCGCCCGGGTACCTTAGTATATATAGGCGTAGTTACTAGTTAGTAACTAATAACGCCTATCGGCTCGCGTATCGCCGTGTAATCCTATACGCCCCTATACTAGAAAAACGAACAGCTTAATAGTATAACTGAAAAACCTTACCTTCTAGTCTTATCTTATAAGACCTAGTAGTTTAACTACTCTTTCGTGTATCTATAGCCTAAGTAGCTTAGTAAGAATATCCGCAGCGTTACTTACTATATCTATATACTATACCTTAATAGTACCTAATTTCTATTTACTATCTATATACCTATAGCGAACTTTAACGTATCGCTTTACTTTTAGGGATAGACTATTAGTCTAACTAAGAGCTCCTATGTTATCTCCTAGTAGTAGTACCGGTCCTTCTAGTATTAGGTTTAGTTCCTCTAGGAATATCCGGATCTAGGCTACTTCCTTTATAGCTTCTAATAGTGCGTAGTACTTAGCTTCTATAGTACCTAGCGTAACTATTAATTAAAGGCGCGAGCTCTAGCTTATAGGCCCTCCCGCTATAAAGAAGACTACCCTACTATTTAATTTAGCGGTAGAAGGATTACTAGCGTAAGAGGAGTTATAAACTCTATATAAACCTAATTTTCCGAACTTCTCCTTATAGCGGTGTTCTACTTAATACTTAATACTAAGCCTAGGTAGCCTCTTAATATAGCGTGGAATCCGCTTAAGGCCTTATAGCTACTTAGCCGTAGGTTTACTTATAACTCTTGCCTATGTTAATCTAGTAAAAGACAAATCCGGTCTAGTTATATTAGTAGTAAAATTAAATTTTCCTAGAAGATAGCGAAATTCGTGCCTAATCGACTAGTTAACGATAGTATCTAAAGCTATTTCTTTATCCGGTATTAGTATTACTAGGTTACTAGGCTTAAAAGGTATACTAGCTGTTCGACAATCGCTTATCTAGAGCGCTTCTAGCGCTTTAGTAGTATACTACTCCTAATCTAGGAGAATACTTCTATCCGATCTATTTAGACGGATACCTAGGTACTATTTAGTATCGCCTAGGTTAGTAAGCTTAACTAACTCCCCGAGGGTAGCGATTATTCGGTTAATTCTTTGCCTATTAGGCCTAAAAAGTAGAAAATCGTCGACGTAAGAAACGATAATTACCTTTAGTATAGTTCTATCTGAACTTTCCGGCGTCCTTAGAACAGCTCTATCTAAACTTTCCGGCGCGGTGTTAATTATTCCTTCTTTCTCCGTTACTAAGGCATATACAGCCTTATCTACCTCTAATAGGTAGATTCTAATTCTTATAAGTTAGGATCGGATATACTTCTACTATTCCGCTCCTAACTATTTAAGACTATAAATAGGCCTGTATAGCTTTATTACATATCCCTTATACTATCTAGTAGGCGCCCCTATCTCCTATATATATTCTTCTAATAGCGGGAAGAGTCTTATATAGATTAGCTTATTAAGTAATCCCTTTAGGTAGGCTCTAACGAAATCTACCTGTATAACGTGCTAGTTATAAATAGCGGCTAGGGCAAGTATAATTCTCCAGCTTACTATCCGCGCTATAGAAGACGACGTTTTAAAGTAGTCGATTCTAAACTATTATATAAACCCTCTAGTAACTAGGCGCGCTTTATGTTTATCTAGAGATCTATTAGCTAGGTACTTCTTTCTAAGTACCTATTTAGTAGAAATAAGGTTCTCTGCTTCCGTTTAAGGCATAAACTCGAGTGTTCCTAATTTAATTAGCTACTTAATCTCCTTAAAACAAGTACTTATCTACTCTTTTACCTTAGCGCTAGCCATTACGGTTATAAATACTAGGGTATTATCTAAACCTACCCCGGATGTTATACTATCTAAGCTTACTATAGTTAAGAAGGTACTAGATCCCTTATTATTATCTTCTTAATTAACCTACTCTATAGTATAAATAAACGTTTCATCCGGTATAAATAGCTTAGGAGTATACACGTCCTTATATAGCTTCTTTAGCCTACCTCGCTTAGGCTAAAGATTACCTTCTTTATCCGTAATATCTTCCGTAACTACGTTTAGATCGTTACTCTTCACGTTACCCTTCAGTTTACTCGTGCGATAGCGAAGGCGCCTTTATACTACCGGTAGTAGTAATCTTACTACGTCGCGCGGGTCCGGCGTATATAGTAGTTTTACTAGTTTACTAGCACGTAGTACTTCGGATAGCTATGTCGTAGGTACTCCTATATCTTTGTAGAAGATAATATTTAGTGTCCGGATCTAGCGGCTCCTATTAAGAGCCTATACGTAGTAGTTATACCCTCTAGTATATCTAAGGAAGATTCCCTTAATACTACGCGGTTCTAGCTTCTCTACGTTTATACGGTATACTTGCTCTACGAGCGCAACATACACTAAGCCTAAAATGTCACGGGGTGATACTAATGCAGACGTTGCGAGCGAGTTAGGCAAGGACGCTATAGACGTTACAGACGTTACTGCAAACGAGTTAGGTAAAGATTAGATTAGATTATTAGCTAGCCGAGGTAGTCTATGCGCGCAGTACATAGCTTTCTTGCGCGCGCAGCCTCCTACGAGGTTCTAGTTAACTAGAACCTCGTTATTAATCTTATCCTTTACTCTATCCTACCCTACTTGCTCGTTCAGTAGCTAGGGATCCTCTCCGCCGTAATAGTAGGTTCTAGTTACTTAAATCCGATCGTACACGGGCTAGAGTTAGCTCGCAGACGATCTTCCCGATCTAGTACGACCGTCTACTAAAACCCTTACTTACGACCTACTACTACTCGCTACCGATTCGACTAAATAACCGAGCAACCGGCTAAATAATAGAGGGTAACGAGTAGAACGTACGCCCTCGCTATCCTAAGATTATAGATTCGCCCTAGTAGTTCAGTAACGCTATAGAGCTAAGAACGGCTATCGCGAACGACCTAGCTTAGATGTTCGCCTAGATTAGCGCGCTTTACGATAAAGCTAACGACGACTACTACCTCCTTAAGTAGAAGAATATAGAGATTATAGAAGCCGCTCTCTATATTAGGGACCTAGAGACGGCTACCCGCATCCTATAGGATACTATTAATAGGGGTAGTAGTACTAATACTACTATTACTACCGCCGCCGATAACGAACTAGATAAAGGCCGTGAAAAGATTAAGATCGAACCTTTTAATAGTTTAAAGGAGGGTTATATAGGGTTTAAGAATCGCGTCTAGATAAAGTTTATACTCGAGTATAAGTACTACGCTACCGAGTATACTAAGCTAGGATACGTAATTAACAAACTAGGACTAGTCGGCTTTAAATAGATCTCTCTAAGGATCGAGAACAGCGTTCCCACCTTCAAGACTATAGATAAACTATAGTCGCTACTAGACTAGGCTTTTAAGGATCCTTAGCGCAAAGCTAACGCCGTCCGTAAGATCTACGGCTTAAAGATGAAAAACCGAGAATTTAGCGACTTTATCGCTGATTTTCGCCGCTTATAAGGAGAAACTAGCTTTAGTGATAATGCGCTTATAGCTATCCTCTAGGGTAATATCTCTTACGAGCTTTAGACCTTGCTCGTTAACCACGATATTCCGGATAAGTTAGACGACTTTATTAACTTACTTGTAAAGCTCGACGCTAAGTAGTGTACCCTTAAGGAGATTACACGTTATAGTAACTATAAACCTCGTGTCTCTACTCCTATAGCTATAGCTACGGCTATAGCCGTGCCGCTACCCCCGTCCCCTACTATAGCTCTAGCTAACCCCGATACTATAGACCTATCCGCGGGACGACGTGGGCCTCTAACGCCTACTAAACGTAAGTATAGGCTCGATAATCGCCTCTACCTGTACTACGGCGGCCTAGGCTATATCTCCAACGGCTGCCCTAACCGTAGTACGCGTATTACGACCTCCACGATTATAGTTAGCCCTACGCCCGCGCCTACGGCTCCTACCGCTCCTTATAACTAGGGAAACTAAGTACTCCTGCCTAGCGTCGCGGCTAGGAGTCCCCTTCGACGATATTAGTCTCTGTTTCTACCTTTAGTACTACTTCCTATAACTAGTACTTTATTCTACCTTATACCCTAGGTAGCCTTATTAATATAGAGTCGCTTGTTAATAGTAGTACTACCGGTTTTACCTTTATTAATATTACCTTTGCGTATAAATATAACCTTTCCATAATCCCTTTAAAGTACCCCTAGGAGATTCGAGTTATCGATAGACGCTTAATATCCTTAGGTGCTATTACCTACCGTGTTTTTGTATCCCTGTCCATTAGTAACTACTTTAAGAAGGATATTACCTTCTACGTTACCTCGCTAGGTAGATATTCCGTTATCCTTGGCCTCCTATAGATAAGGCGTTACTAGGTATAGTTTAACTAGTAGAATAACTTGTTACGATTCGCCGAGTACTGCGCTAGAAACTATACTAATAGTACTCCTATCGCTTTAGTACTAGCTATCGACTCGCGTACTACGCCCGAAGCATCCCTAATCGTTCAGAACGTTCTATCTGAACTACCTTCGACCTTGTTAGTAATATCCCTCGCGCCGTTTTCGCGCCTTCTTAAAAAATAATAAGATACTTAAGTATTCGCTATATCTTTATACGATATCGAGAAAGCGTTATCTACTAAGCCGAAAACGGATCCTACTACTAAACTACCTACCGAGTATTATAAGTTTCTAGATATCTTTTCTCGTTAAGAATCTAATAAACTACCCCCGCACCGAGCTTACGACTATTCTATTCCTTTGGAATTAGGTAAACAACCTCCGTTTGGACTACTCTACGGTATAAGCTAAGACGAGCTATAGGTTTTGAAAAAATACCTAGAGGAAAACCTATTAAAGGGGTTTATCCGAGCTAGTAGCTCCCTAGCCGCAGCGCCTATCCTCTTCGTCAAAAAACTAGGTAGTAGTTTGCGCTTCTATATAGACTACCATGGCTTAAATACCATCACTATCAAGAACCGCTACCCCTTACCTCTAATCCGCGAAACCCTTAATCGTCTAGGTCGCGCTAAAATCTTCTCCAAAATCGATATTATCGCTACTTTTAATAAACTCCGCATAAAGGAAGGAGAAGAGTAGAAAATAGTATTTCGGACACGATACGGCTTATTCGAATCCTTAGTGATAAACTTTAGCTTATATAATACACCTAGGTTATTCTAATACTATATTAACGACGTTTTACGCCTATACCTTAACGTCTTCTATACTACCTACGTCGACGATATCCTTATTTACTTAGATAACATAGAATAGTATAAAGAGTATATTACCGTAGTTTTGCAAAAACTACGCGAAGTAGGCCTATAAGTAGACATTAATAAAAGCGAATTCCATACTACCGAGGTAAAATACCTGGGTCTAGTGATATTAACAAGAGGTATCCATATAGACCCTGTAAAAGTCTTAGCCATTAAGGAATAGAAACCTCCTACGAACGTTAAAGATATATAAAGCTTCTTAGGATTCGCTAACTTCTATCGTCGCTTTATTCGCGATTTTAGCGATATTACTATACTATTAACCCGTCT
>ML978723.1:13793-331526 GCA_010015785.1 Saccharata proteae CBS 121410
AGAAAGATATAGCCATGGATTTCGTAGGAGAACTCCTAGAAAGTAGCGGGTTTAACGCCGTCCTAGTAGTTACTAATCGATTATTAAAGATAAGGTATTTAATACCTTACCGTACTATAACCTTAGCTATAGTACTAGCGAAGCTCTTCTTTACTAACGTTTTTAAACTATATGGACTACCGGACACGATTATTAGTAATAGAGGAACCTAATTTGTGTCGGAATTCTAGTTATACCTCTATTAGCGCCTTAGTATTATACTAAAACTATCTATAGTATACTATCCTGAGACGGATAGGCAAACTAAGCGTTTTAATAGTGTTATGGAGTAATACTTACGAAACTACGTTAACTACCGGTAGGATAATTAGGTAGAATAGTTACCTATAGCGGAATTTACAGTAAACTAGCTCGATTTAGCTACTACTAATCTTTCGCCTTTTATAGTAAATTACGGGTTTAATCCACGGTTTATAGTATCTCCCCTAGAGGTGCTCGCTATAGAAGCTTTAACCCCTAACAGTCGGGCTTAATTACGACTTTTAGACGATTTTATATACTAGATAGAAGTAATCGACGAGTACCTCGGCGAATATATAACGTACGCTTAGTAAATCTATACTAAACAAGTAAATCGGAACCGTGCCCTAGCACTACGGTATAAAGTAGGAGACGAAGTATTCCTACTTACTTCGAACATTTAGACGGAACGCGCTTTAAAGAAGCTAGATTGGAAAAAGCTCGGCCGCTTTAAAATCCTAGCTAAGGTCTCACCGTAAGCGTATTGTCTAGACCTCCTACTAACGATGAAAATCTATCTAGTCTTCTATACTTCACTCTTCCGTCTAGTAGGTACGGATCCACTACTAGGTTAATAATAGCCTCCGCCTCTACCTATCGTTATAGATAGAGAAGAGGAGTACGTAGTGGAAAAGATAGTTAGATCGCGGTATAATAAGAGTAAAAAGCGATTCGAATATAAAGTATAATAGACGGGCTATAATCGTACTAATTAGGAGCTAATCGACTACCTAGATAACTCTCGCGCTTTAGTTAACGAATACTACGAAAAGTATCCAAACGAACTAGTACTAGACGAAATAGCGGCGGAGCGCCGCCTTAGAGGGGGGGTAGTGTTACGGGGTAACACTGATGTAGACGTTACGAGCGAGTTAGGCAAGGACGCTATAGACGTTATAGACGTTACTGCAAACGAGTTAGGTAAAGATTAGATTAGATTATTAGCTAGCCGAGGTAGTCCGTGCGCGCAGCATATAGCTTTCTTACGCGCGCAGCCTCCTACGAGGTTCTAGTTAACTAGAACCTCGTCATTAATCTCATCCTTTACTCTGTCCTACCCTACCTACTTGTTCAGTAGCTAGGGATCCTCTCCACCGTGACATAAAATCCGCAAGTATAAGATATCCGGCTTATTACCGGAATTTTCGACGCCCCTATTATTAGCGCTCCTATCGCCTACTCCGCGTAGGATAGAGTTAAATAACCGCTAATGCGGTGTTTCTAACATAGGGATACTACTTAAAACAGTTCTATTAGTAGTATAAGTTATACCCTCTATAAGGCGATCCTAAAAGTATAAGGGAACCCTTATCTATATAGATACTACCCGTGTAGTATCCTAGATAATACGTATACCGCGCTCTAAGATACTATTCTAATAGTAGTTATAAGGCGCGGAAACCGTTAGTTTAATATAGTTAGTTTTATAGAAAAGCTTAAAATCCGTAAGCTTATTTAAAATACCTTCTATAATTAGTTCTCGAGCGCTATTAATATACACGCGTTATACGCGCTAAGATCCGCTAATCTAAAGGTTAAGTACCTCTATAGTATATTTAAGGTCTACTAGAATATCCTTTTTCTACTTATACGCGGTGAACTACCTGAAGCGAGAAAACTAATTAGTCCGGATATTAAAATATCTATTACCGTTAATAGATTCTAGCTTAATCTCTCTAAGATTAAAGTGAATAACCTCTCTAGTAAAGCTTACTAGCTTAAATAGATCTTTACTAACGATTTTAGTAATCTTTACTTAGTTATAAGCTTTATAGGGAATCGCCTCTAGTAGGGAAGTATCTATATCTACTCCGGTAGTAGACTTAGTTATCTTTTATAGCCTCTTAATACTATAGTAGCTTAATCTTCTATACTATAAGATAAGTATTCGTGTAAGCTTATCTATTATCTAATTAATATTAGCGGAATTTTCGAAATTTTCGCTATTACTACTTCTATCTCGTCTGTAGGTAGCTAAAACCGCAGCTAAGTATTTAACTTTAAAGCTAGTAACATCTCCTACTAAAATAAGGTATATAAATAGAGCTAGGGTCTTCAGCGGTTCCGGTTTACTATACTACTATAGTAGGTAACCGCGCCGTATTAGATTAAGGTCTATAATCCTCTCTCTAGTAGGCCTAATTAGTATATTATCCTCGATCCTACCCCTAGCTCTAAATATAAGTTCTCCTAAGAGTATCTTAACCGGAAATTTCGGAATGTATAGGGTATTTAGTAGCGAAATAACCGTGTATCTTAAACTATCCTTATAACTTAGCTTTATAATCCTTAGGTTTACGGTTCCTATATAAGTTATATACACTAGTCCTATACTAGTACTTACTAGATAGGATCCTATAGTAATAACTATAGCCGGATCTAAATCCTTTAAATCGTTTATAATATACACGTTACTCCCTTGTTACGGCGGAGAGGATCCCTAACTACTAAACGAGTAGGTAGGGCAGGACTAAGTAAAGGATAAGATTAATGACGAGGTTCTAGCTGGCCAGAACCTCGTAGGAGGCTGCGCGCGCAAGAAAGCTATGTGCTACGCGCACGGATTACCTCGGCTAGCTGATAATCTAATCTAATCTTTACCTAACTCGTTCGTAGTAACGTCTACAACGTCTGTAACGTCTGTAGCGTACTTGCCTAACTCGCTCGTAACGTCTGCATTAGTGTTACCCCGTAACACTACCCCCCCTCTAAGGCGGCGCTCCGCCGCTATCTCGTCTAGTATTAGTTAGTCTAGATACTTGTCGTAGTATTCGTTAACTAAGGCATATAAGTTATTAAGATAGCTAATCGGCTCCTAATTCGTACGGTTATAGCCTACCTATTGTACCTTATACTCGAATCGTTTTTTACTCTTATTATAACGTGATCCGACGATATTCTCCACGACGTACTCTTCTTCTCCATCCATAACTACTAGAGGAGGCGGAGGCTGTTATTAACCTAGGAGTGGATCCGTACCTACTAGACGGAGAAGTAAAGTATAGAAGACCGGATGGATTTTCATCGTTAGTAGGAGGTCTAGACGATACGCTTACGGTGAGATCTTAGCTAGGATTTTAAAGCGGCCGAGCTTTTTCTAATCTAGCTTCTTTAAAGCACGTTCCGTCTAAATATTCGAAGTAAGTAGGAATACTTCGTCTCCTACTTTATACCGTAGTACTAGAGCACGGTTCCGATTAGCTTATTCAGCGTAGATTTATTACGCGTAAGTTATGTGTTCACCTAGATACTCGTTAATTACTTCCATCTAATGTACGAAGTTATCTAATAGTTATAATTAGGCTCGACTATTAGGAGTTAAAGCTTCCGTATCTTCTGGAGGTACAATCGTGAACCGTGGATTAAACCCGTAGTTTGTAGCAAAAGGCGACAAGTTAGTAGTAGCTGAATTAAGCTAATTGGCAGAGAATTCTACTATAGGCAGCTATTCTACCTAGTCGTCTTGTCGATAATTTACGTAGTTTCGTAGGTATTACTCCATAACACTATTAAAACGTTCCGTCTATCCGTTAGTTTCAGGATAGTAAGCTATGGATAGCTTTAGCGAAATTCCGAGGCGTTAGTAGAGATATTTCCAGAAATCTAATACAAATTAAGTACCCCTATCACTAATGATCGTGTCGGGTAGTCCGTGTAGTTTAAAAATATTAGCAAAGAAGAGTTTTACTAGTACTATAGCTAATGTTATTATGCGGTAAGGTATTAAATACCTTATCTTTAATAATCGATTAGTAACTACTAAGATAGCGTTAAATCCGTTACTTTCTAGGAGTTCTCCTACAAAGTCCATAGCTATATCTTTCTATCTATACTCTAGTGCCGGTATTATTTTGATTTAGCCGTAGTACTTATCTCTAGATACTTTTGCGCGCTAATAGACGTCGTAGTTTCGTACGTATCTAGCGATCGTCTAATATGCGCCTACCTAGTAGTAATCGCGTAGGAGTAATTTCGTAGTTTTCTCTCTCCCTAGATGGCCTATAAGTGGATCGTCGTGGTAGCGTTTAATTAGAAACAAGCGAAGCTAATCGTAATCTAGTACGAAAAGGTAATTTCCGAAGAACAAGCGGTTATTTTTTACTAAGTAGTCCGTAAGTAATATCTCTTTTGAACGTTAGACTCCTAATTAGACGAGACGGATATATTCTTTCGCTTTTTTATCTGAATTATACGCTTAATCGAAGAGGTTTTGCAATTCTTAATCATCGGGTAGTTCTTAGTCATTAGGTAGTAGTATTATAGGAGTAAGTTAAGCGCTTAGAGGGGGATAGGTACTTAAGGAGGCGTTAAAATAGTGTAGTTTAAGTAATACTTAGTTTTAATAAGCGATACGCTTATCGATTTTACCCCCCCCTTCTATAGGTAGATCTCCTAATCGTCGTGTAAGACTATCTAGTTTAGCTCCGAGACGGCCCGGGCGGTACGTGATCTTGAAATTAAAGCGTAAGAGGAAGATACTCTAGCGTATCTAACGCCTTATAAGCTACTTTATAGTAGTAAAATACTCTAGATTCTTATAATCTATAATAACTTTAATCGGAAAAGCAGCTCCCTTAAGTTTAGCGCGCTATTCCTCGAAGCATCGGATAATAGCTAAGAGCTCCTTATTATAGATTTTATAGTTACATTCCTCTTTTAAGTGCTTTTTAGAGAAGAATACTATAGGTCGTAGGATATTTACTTCATCTCGTTAAGAAAGTACTCCTGCGCTTACGTAGTTAGACGCGTCTATTTCAAGCTTAATTTCTTTATCCGGATCGAAGTATGCGAGTATTATATAGTCGTTAAATTCGTCGCGTAACGTATCGAATACTCGCTAGTAGTCGTAGGTCTAGTACTAAGGCGTGTCTTTTCGCGTTAATCGAGTTAATAGAGCCGCGATATCGCTGAAATCTCGAATAAAGCGACGGTAGAAATTAGCGAATCCTAAGAAGCTTTATACGTCTTTAACGTTCGTAGGGGTTTTCTACTCTTTAATAGCCGAGATTTTCGCGGGATCTATATAGATACCTTTCGTTAATATCACTAGGCTAAGGTATTTCACCTCCGTAGTATAAAATTCGCTCTTATCGATATCTACTTATAGGCCTACTTCACGTAGTTTCTACAGAACTACGGCGATATATTTTTTATATTGTTCTATGTTATCCGAGTAAATAAGGATATCGTCGATATAGGCGGTACAAAAGATATTAAGGTAAGGACGTAGGACGTCGTTAATATAGTTTTAGAAGGATCTAGGTACGTTATATAACCCGAAATTTATTACTAAAGATTTAAAAAGGCCGTAGCGTATACGAAACGCCGTTTTCCACTCCTCGCCCTCTTTTATACGAAGCTTATTAAAGGCGGCAATAATATCGATCTTGGAGAATATCTTTATATTACCTAGGCGGTCGAGAGTCTCGCGGATTAAGGGTAAGGGGTAGCGATTCTTAATAGTAATAGCGTTTAAACCCCGGTAGTCTATATAAAAACGTAGTCCTCTACCCGGCTTTTTAACGAAAAGGACGGGTATAGTAGCTAGAGAGCTACTTACTCGGATAAACCCTTTCGAAAGGTTATCTTTAAGGTACTTCTTTAACACCTTTAACTCGTCCTAACTTATACTATATAGGGGTCCAAAAGGGGGTTGTTTGTCTAATTCAAGGGGTATAACGTAATTATACGGACGATAAGGTAGTAGTTTATCCGAATCTTAGCGCGAGAATACGTCTAAGAACTCGTAGTACTCGGTAGGAAGCTTTATAGACGGGTCCGTTTTCGGCTTAATAGATAACGCTTTCTCGATATCGCGTAGAGATATAGCGAATACTTGAATATCTTATTATTTTTTCAAAAAGCGCGAGAACGGTACAAGGGACATTACTGACAAGGTCGGAGGTAGTTCGGATAGAACGTTCTGAACGATCGAGGACGCTTCGGACGCGGTACGTAGGTCGATAGCTAGAACTAAAGCAATAGGAGTACTATTAGTATAGTTTCTAGCGTAGTACTCGGCGAATCGTAACGAGTTATTCTACTAGTCAAACTATACCTAATAGCGCCTTATCTATAGGAGGCTAAGGACGACGGAATATCTACCTAGCAAGGTAACGTAGAAGGTAACGTTCTTCTTGAAGTAGTTACTAATAGACAGGGATACAAAAACACGGTAGGTAATAGTACCTAAGGATATCGAGCGTCTATCGACAACTCGAATCTCCTAGGGGTGCTTCAAAGGGATTATGGAAAGCTTATGTTTATGCGTAAAGGTAACATTAATAAAGGTAAAACTAGTAGTACTACTATTAATAAGCGACTCTGTATTAATAAGGCTACCTAGGGTATAAGGTAGAACAAAGTACTAATTATATAAAGTAGTACTAAAGGTAGAAACAGAGACTAATATCGTCGAAGGGGACTCCTAGCCGCGACGCTAGGCAGGAGTACTTAGTTTCCCTAGTTATAAGGAGCGGCAGGAGCCGTAGGCGCGGGCGTAGGCGTAGGCGTAGGGCTAACCGTAATCGTGGAGGTCGCAATACGCGTACTACGATTAGGGTAGCCGTTAGAGATATGGCCTAGGCCACCGTAGTATAGGCAGAGGCGGTTATCGAGCCTGTACTTACGCTTAGTAGGCGTTAGAGGTCCACGTCGTCCCGTAGACAGATCCATAGCGTTAGGGTTGGCTAGAGCTATAGTAGGAGACGGAGGTAGCGGTACGGTAGTAGCTATAGCTATAGGAGTAGCTCCGGTTCTAGGAACAGAAACGCGAGGTTTATAGTTACTATAGCGCGTGATTTCCTTAAGGGTGCGCTACTTAGCGTCGAGCTTTACGAGTAAGTTAACAAAGTCGTCTAACTTGTCCGGAATGTCGTGGTTAACGAGTAAGGTCTGAAGCTCGTAGGAGATATTACCCTAGAGGATAGCTATAAGCGCATTATCACTAAAGCTAGTTTCTCCTTATAGGCGGCGAAAATCAGCGATAAAGTCGCTAAATTCTCGGTTTTTCATCTTTAAGCCGTGGATCTCGCGGACGGCATTAGCTTTACGCTAAGGATCCTTAAAAGCCTAGTCTAGTAGCGACTATAGTTCATCTATAGTCTTAAAGGTAGGAACGCCGTTCTCGATCCTTAGAGAGATCTATTTAAAGCCGACTAGTCCTAGCTTATTAATCACGTATCCTAGCTTAGTATACTCGGTAGCGTAGTACTTATACTCGAGTATAAACTTTATCTAAACGCGATTCTTAAACCCTATATAACCCTCCTTTAAGCCATTAAAAGGTTCAATCTTAATCTTTTCGCGGCCTTTATCTAGATTGTTATCGGCGGCGGTAGTAGTAGTAGTAGTAGTAGTAGTAGTATTAGCATTACCACCCCTATTAATAGTATCCTATAGGATGTAGGTAGCCGTCTCTAGATCCCTAACACGGAGAGAGCCCTCTATAATCTCCGTATTCTTCTACTTAAGAAGGTAGGAATCGTCGTTAGCTTTATCGTAAAGCGAGCTAATCCAAGTAAACATCTAAGCTAGGTTATTCGCGATAGCCGTTCTAAGCTCTACGACGTTAGTAAACGGCTAAGGCGGTTCCATAATTATAGGATAGCGAGGGCGCACGTAGTGTTTATTACCCTCTATCGGCTACTCGTTACCCTCTATTATTTAGCCGGTTACTCGGTTATTTAGTCGAATCGATAGCAGACTATAGACAAGGGTCCTAGTAGACGGTCGTAGAATCGGTAGCGGATCGTAGTGGATTATAGGCAAGGGTTCTAGTAGACGGTCGTACTAGATCGGGAAGATCGTCTACGAGCTAACTCTAGCCCGTGTACAATCGGATTTGAGAAGCCAGAACCTACTATTACGGCGGAGAGGATCCCTGACTACTAAACGAGTAGGTAGGGTAGGACTAAGTAAAGGATAAGATTAATGACGAGGTTCTAGCTAGCTAGAACCTCGTAGGAGGCTGCGCGCGCAAGAAAGCTATGTGCTACGCGTACGGATTACCTCGGCTAGCTAATAATCTAATCTAATCTTTGCCTAACTCGTTCGTAGTAACGTCTGTAACGTCTATAACGTCTATAGCGTGCTTACCTAACTCGCTCGCAACGTCTGTATTAGTGTTACCCCGTAATATCCCTATATTAAAAAGTAGATTCGAGTATTATTTTAACGTTAAGTAGACTATTAAATAAAAACTTCCGGCTTTCTATTTATTATCTTTCTTATCCTTCTCTTCCTTTAACTCCTTCTCTTTCTAATTACTCTTCTTACCTAGCTTATAGGTATATCTATCTCCTACCTTATCGCCCCTATAATCTCTTATAGTATAGCCTTTCTTTCCATAATTCTAGTAAGTATAGTCGGGTTTCTTCTTTTTCTACGGCTATCTATTACTAACCTTATAAATAGTACTCCCTAAACTCTTCCCTATTCCAAAAGTATACAAGAATCGCTCGTAGTATATAAAAGATATAATTTCTATCACGTTTAGCTTAGTAAGAATTTAATATACCTACTACTCTATCTTATCCGACTTAATAGAATACAGAAAATCGTTCCTAATAGCCTTATCCGTAAAGGTTAGATTATCGATAACTACCTCTTATACTAGGAGTTACTACTTTCTAACGTATTTAGCGGTATCCTTACTATTCTACTTTATATCCCGGAGTTTCTACGCGTTCTCGCGGTATCTATACTTATCGCTTACTTTAAACGAGTTACGTAGAGCTAATAGTATCGCTATCCTATACCTCGCGTAGCTTAAAGTAATTAAATTTACCGGACCTTTCGTGTTTTATAGGATTACCGTGGATAATAACGCTTTGTTAATAATAGTTAGTCCTCTAAACTCGTATCTATCTTTCTAACCTACTATAGAAAGGGTACTATATAATATAGTCTACTACTACTTCTATTAGGTTAAGCCTTCTAGCTACTAGCTTTTAGTAACCTTAAAACGGAAATCTTTCTATTTTAGTAACGGCTCTCCCTAGTATAGTTATACTAGACGAATAACTACTATCTCTAGCTTTATACTACGCTAGGATCGGCTAGCTTTAGATTCACTACCCTCGGCTATCCTAGCTTTAGTAGGTTCTAAGGTAATAACTTCTTCTTCTTCTTTTACGCTTACCGGCTATTCGCTAGCCGGTATAGGATACTACGCTACTAGTATAGCCGTAATCCTAGCGTTTTTACTCTCTAGATACTCTACTAGTTCGGCGTATATAACGATTTATTAATCGCGACGTTCGATTTACTTATCTCGTGCGGCTAACTACCTTTAGTATTCGCCTTCTACACTACTACCTACGCTACTACTTGCGGCCGAGGGGATATTTCGTATGTTTAGCATGGAGAACCTCTATAATAGGAATAGTTTATTAGGTAGGTTAATTATTAATATAGAAAGTTAGGGAATAAATTTAGAAATTCGCTTTACTTATATATAATTAAGTATCGTAGCTACTATATGAAAATAATCGTCTTAATTATTCTATTCTATAGCGAGGAAAAGCTATCTACTATCTAATCTTTTTATACCGGGGACATATATATGACTATAGCCTATTACCGTCCGATTACCGTCCGATTGCCGTCTGGACTCCATACCCCGCCCGGGTACCTTGGTACACACAGGCGTGGTTGCTAGTCAGCAACCAACAACGCCTGTCGGCTCGCGTATCGCCGTGCAATCCCACAGCACTTACTTTACGTTTGATTCATAGCTATAGCACCACTCATCGTCCTGCCACTATAGTGTTGTCCAGTCTCATCATAAAAGCACTACTAAATAACACCATCATCAACCCATCAAGACATACAAGACCTAACATTGACATAGAGCAGCCGTGCAATCGCAAAGAATCGTCAGCTAGATTCGCCACCATCAAATGAGGATAGAATACAGCAGCTGCAAAATCCACCATACAGTTGGTTGCCCAGATCAAAAATCCGCAACCCCAAACACCTTCTTTAAATACCTTCCTTCGACCCTCCCCTCACCCCACCTCACCACCCACGTGATCCATCCACCACAACCCTCCACGGCCACCCACACCACCACACCCCCCGCCCGCCTCTCATGCTCACAAAACAGCCTCACCTACCTCGCAAACACAGCCTCACCCCGAGCCTCACCCCCGTACCTCAAGCCCCCTAGCCCCAGCATCCCCAACCCAATCGGCCCGAGACAACCCCTGCCGAAAACAGCCACAGCCACAGCACCGCCGAGACAGCGACGCACGCAAGCGTTGTCACGTAGTGATGATAGACCGCGACGCCAACGACGGCCTCCGCGACATACGAACCGGGCGCCTGAAGGGACTGGCCGGAAAAGGGGGGTGCTGGGACGAGACATGTGTCGGATTGGTGAGCGGTGGGATTCAGAAAGCGCATTGAAGATTCCGATACCGATGCCGATGCCGATGTTTCGTCGGTCGATGGCGAGGGAGCACCTAACTGAATGCCAGCAAGGCGACCGGAAAACACGTACGGGACAACGAGGGTGTAGGGAAATCCCGCTTTCGATTATTACGGCTGCCCCCTATTTCGAGCTATGCAGACCCACCCACCCCCAGAAAAGGGGAGGGAGTTGAGGTGGAGTTGTGGAGTTGTTCAGGAAGGTTCTAAGAACCGAAACTGCCCATTCAATGCAACAAGCAAAACACCCATCCTTGCCCAGCGTCTAATCGTCGAAACTTCTCTCAGAACTCAATGGACTTGTTTGATTGTGAATCATCGGCCGCCAAAACAACAGATAGACGAAGAGGGAATAGGTAATCGGATAAGGGAGATGGATGTGGTTTGCAAGAGGTTCATGGCGTGAGTGGTGTGAGTTGCTGCATCAATCAGGTCAAGGCGGCCCATGTACAACGAGAAAACAACAACAGAAAATGCATCTTTCCCAATCTCAACACCCTTGACGAAGAGAGCCCATGAAAAAAGGAAACGACAATAAACGCAGATTTACCAAACACCCGTGAGCTGCAAGAGAAGTTGGACATTAAGAGGAGCGGCGTTAGTAGTCCTCGCGTTTGATCTCGTCAAGGACGTCCAATTCGAAGCCGTTCCACATCTTACGGGCGCACGATACTGCAATCCGGGACCACTTCATCAGCGTCCCTTCCTCAGCAGCACTTCCCGCCCATACCGCTGCCCATGCCACCGCTTTGGTCGCCAATCGCGACGTTTTGCGCGGGCGTGGGATCGGACCTGGCAGTATCGATGATGCGCTTCTTGATATCGGCGGCGAGGCTGTAGAAGGCCTTGTCGACGTTGATGTTGCTCTTTGCGGAGACCTCGAGGAAGGGGATGCCGAGCTCGTCGGCGAGGGCCTGGCCCTGCTCCGTCGACACGGCGCGCTTCTCCTCCCAGTCGCACTTGTTGCCAATCAGGATCTTGTTGACGCCTTCGGTGGCATGCTGCTCGACGTTGGAGAACCAGGTTCTTATGTCTGTGGTGTGGCTGTGTTAGTCGACGTTGCCTGTACCTAGCTGTCTCCTCTGCCAGAAGCTCCCCAACCACGGTTCAGGGTGCAAACGTACTGTTAAAGGAACGCTCATCCGTGACGTCGTAAACCAGCAAGATGCCCATGGCACCTCTGTAGTAAGCTGTCGTGATCGTCCTGAATCGTTCCTGGCCAGCAGTGTCCCATATCTGCAGCTTCACCCTCTTGCCGTCCAGCTCGATCGTCCGGATCTTGAAGTCGATGCCGATGGTTGTGATGAAGGAGGGAGTGAAGGAGTCTTCGCTGAAGCGCAGCAGGCAGCATGACTTGCCCACGCCCGAATCGCCAATCAAGAGGAGCTTGATCTGTGGACGGGGTTAGCAAGGCCACGCAGCAGATACGACGCGCGGAGAAGAGACGGGGAGAGCGACGTACAAGGAAATCGTAGTTTCGTGTGCCGGCCATGATTGAATCGTGTTGTGTAGTAAGCGGAGGAAGCAGGTAGGAGGTTGGTAGGTGGGGTTGGTGATGGTGGTGGTGTGGGAGCGCCTCGGTCCGCCTGGTCCCTTTGTTCGGGGGAGTGTTTTGCGGGAGAGCTTGGCTGACAGCTTGCGGAGGAGAGACTGTGTCGTGGGTATGGGATCGTGGAGACTTGGGTCGTGAAGCTGCGTTATGTTCCTGTAGAGTGTCAAGATAGCGGGCATGGGGTCAGTAGGCGTGCATCCTAGTGCCAAGGAGGGCAAGCGAGACTGGTGGCCGGTGGCCGAGCGGGTTGGGGCTGGTGCATCACCGGGCCCACCAGACACCACATCACCGCCGCAGTCCGCCTTGGTCAACTCCTGTTTGCTTGCGCCGATGCGAAATATTGAATTTTCTCCATCACCACCGCCCTCCACCTCGACTGCTTAAGTCAGCGCTCAGTGCAGCGAGTACTCGCCAACTGGCACATCGCCACCCGCGGTCCGCCTAGCGGGCCTGATATCGTGCGCTACGTAAAACACCGCTTTTCCCAGTCCGTCGCAACCAGTTCACCGTCTCCTAGAAGTACCTTGCGTACGCCCATCTCATCCTCTTGAGCACCTTGCGCTGCTTCGCAATACCCGTCCGAATGTCCACCAGGTCGTCAATCTCCTCGAGAAAGTCATGCAGAATCTGTCCCGGCAGTATCTTGCTGGCGTTCTGACGAAGCACATGCACCTCGCAAAGCAGGAGACCGTGGTCTTTGTAGAAGAGCTCGCCGTACTTGCTCGGATGGGCTGCGGTCAGTATGCGATCGATGTTTCTGTAGCGGTGTAAGCGGGCATTCTTGACACGCTGAAGAGATTCAACTTACCGAAGAATGCGAGTCGTTTGCCGAGCCATGTGACTCTTTCTCGTGCCCTTTCTGTTTCCAAAGGTCCCCTGCAGCCATCTCGTCACTCCGAAGCAGACGAGGACACCCGGCGTCAGACCAATGAACCCAAACAGAAGTTCCTGGCTCTTCAGGATAGAGTCGATGCCACTCATGGCAACTTCGACGTCGACTTTGGTCTTCTGGATCTGGATGAGGAGCGTCCTGATCAGGTTTCCGGTGATGGCACCCATGATCGGTTTCTGCATGTCCCTCTCGTATGCCTTGAGGACGGGAGTAAGATCTCCCTCCTTGACCTTCAGGCGGATATCCGCTATTTGCGACTCATTCAAGCTGCCCCCCTCGGGATGCTGGATCGCGAAATCGACCACCATCCGCTCGAGGCTGTCTCTATCACCTTCCAGACTTCTCTTGCTCATAATCGAAACTTCGCTGCCCTCGTCATGTCGGATAGTACCGATGATCTTCTTGGTCGGCTCTAAGACCCAGTTGTGCCAGAAGTCAATCGTCGTTGCGCCTAATTCCCTAATCCACGTGAGGATCTCCGCTTTGCGGTTCAGGACGAGGCGGTAGATGGTTGTGGATGAGACCAGAAGTGCCGCAGCGGGTAACCAATAACGAATAAGTCTCGAAGGACGGCCATGTTCCTGGGATCTTTGATCAAAGACTTCGGAGTACATGACCAAATGTGAGTCGAGAATGTTTGAAAGGCGTACTGCCACGGCGGAGGGATTCAGGGCCATTGCATGATACCCTCCCGCAGCATAACCGGTGGCTTCGGAGGATTTGTAGAACCGGTCATCGTCGGTCCTAGCTGCTACTGCCTCATCGAAATCGTATTCGGTCACACTTGGTTCGACGACCTCTTGAAGGACTGCATCCATCAGTGCTATCGAACGGGTGACTGCGGCTTTCCATCGATGCTGGTTGTCCTCGACCGATGTGTTTGGAGTCCGGAATCCTTCGTCATGCACGCTTCTTGATCATTAGCGCACTTTTTCGGGGCTCCGTGGACGTTCAGCATACCTATTGTTGCTCAATCCCTCCCCCAGTAACACACCCAAAGCATTCGCATTGATCAACCTGATCCTCTTGAGCGCCGACTGCTTCCTCCTCGCCTCATTTCTCACCAGCGCCAACGGCGACAGCACCCTCCTCTGAATATCCGCCACCGACCTCTCCCTCACCACCTCCTGCACCAGCCCATAAAAGTGCCCCCACCCCTCCCTCAATGCCCCCCCTCTCAACCTCACATCCTCATAAACACCCCTTCCCCACTCCCAAAACCTCAACGGGGACGTCTGAATCGAATACAACCCCGCGTACCGATAACTCCCCAGAATATCGTCCCAGTACCAGATATCATCGCTCAACGGCAACGTCTGCTCCAGAATCGTATTCAGCACCAGCCCATACGTATGCGCCGCCGCTTTACTAATCAGCAACCACTCAAGCTCGTGTTCGTAAATCGGATCCAGCGTCTCCTCCGCCTCAACCTGTCCATACGCGAAATGTTTCGTGCATGTCGAGCAATCATCCGCTATCTGCGCCTCCTCCAATATCTGCCTGACCTTCTCCCTCGGCAGTATCGCAGCTTTCTGCTGCGACGAGATGCTCAAACTCTTGATCAGACCCTCCAGATGTCTGCTTCTCGGACTACTTTTCGGGATGTGCTGCGAGTCGGAGGAGAGGATGGAGAGGTCTTGGCTTGGCTCCGCGGTGGATGGGAAGCCAGAGAGCTGTAGCCGATCTAGTTGGCTGTCGATCCGATGGATCTGGCTGTACGGCAAGAGGTCAGTCAGTGGGACGTGGTGGCTTGCGGGGTTGAGACGACGTACTCAACCACGAACGACATGTTGGCAAAGGCTGAAAGGCAGCCTCAGCGCGGTGGTGGTGGTCGCATGCTTCGTTTGTCTGTTGTTCTGCCGGGAAGGCCCGTCGCGTTCGGCTGGTGCAAGCGGTGACGTCGGGGCGCGACGGGGCCGGGAGACAGCTGTGCGTTTGATGAGCTGGCAGGGGCAACCCCGCTTCACCATGAGATCCGAGCAAAGAATATGCGAGTAAGTGGCATTAATTCTCTTGACTTGCCCTGCAGTTAAAGTACCGTCCTGCGTTAATCTATTCTCCTCCGCCCTCTCATTTTCCGAGCAGAATTGTTTTCAAGGCAAAAGATAAGTCGTGCTCCGGGCCAAATATGAGCGCGACATAACCCATCTTCGGGTCGAAATTCTCCGCAAAAGATCTCCTAAGCGCATCTCCTCAAGCAAAAAGGTCTCCGATACAAAAGATAATGCCTCCTCCCTGGATCGAACAGAGGACCTCGTCATTACTAGTGACGCGCTCTACCACTGAGCTAAGAAGGCTGGATGAAATCATCTTGTGGTATTGATGGAAAACCATTCGGACTGCACAGTTTATGTTTCAAGTATCTGGCACAAGAAGAGCCGCCCCTCTCATCCCCGTCTCGACCAACTGGGGAACCGATCCCGAGACCCAACATTGAGAACCGTGAACAGATCTACTGCAAAGCTGTGACACAATCCTTGCTTCAGATAAGCAATTGGACAAGTACTACCCCTCCGTGACGATACTGACTATCAAGATGAGGACAGGACTTCTTTCCAGAATGATGAAAACTTTGCTGCTGCCATTTCGCAGTACTGCCATCTCCGTGAAGGGCCATCCCCAGAGCTGGATACAACAGGAGAACCTCAAAAATACTGCAGGCGGCTTGAGTAGCTTTTCAAACTCGGAGCTGGTCTACGACTGAGCTTCAAGTGTGGCACACAAGTACAGGGCCGCATGATTGGTCTGATTAAATGGAGTAGTTGTCAAATCCATAATTCAACGACCTTTGACCGCTGGGATGCGAGACATCTATAGGTATTTTTACTCATTGTTGAGCGTGTGATGGATGATTGCATCGGATGATATATGGCACCGGTGGAAATGTGTTGCAATCGATCTTCTTTGAATCAGATTACTAGATCTGTTCATCTTTTTCGAGAACATTTTGCATTTTACAACAATTTTGACAATTCCCGAAGTCCAGACTATTCACTAGTGTATAAACGCCGAGTTTAATAAACTACTCCAGTTTCATAGCACGCGGGTAAAACAAATATACATAGTATGAATAGTTGCGCAGAATTCTTCAATTCTATGATACAGTAGTTAGAGCCGCGAATGATCAGTATCCTCGCTGTACTGTTTGGTCAACCATTCCAATGCAAACCAACTTTCATATTATGGGAATAGATGTCATGATATGCCACCGTTTCAACTAACATTCTTAGAATGTCAAAAATCGACCGCTGACCTACACAGAAACCAGTACAGCCGGAGCAATTTATCACACCTGTACAGTCAACACCGGCACTGCAAAAACTCTTAGAAGACGTGTATATTTGAAGTTGCGGATTGAATCATAGTCTACAACATCTGCATAGTCTCCATACTATGTCCCGTCAAAAAACCCAAGCGATTGAACTATATACAACCCCTACCCTCAACGCCAACCCATGCCACATCTAATCATCAACCCATAAACTCAGATATGATCAACCCACAACCTCAAATACTGGCCCTCCTCGGCGCCATAGTCCTCCTCAACTGCCTCTCCTTATCCCCCTCCGGTCCCAACCCCAACTCCCCTCCCTCCCTCAACTTCTTCAAATAGTCCTTCCCATACCTATACCCGACGTCGTAGATCTCGTCAAACTTGGCAAAATCCAGCGTCCCGTATCCATCAATCGGCGGCCGCAGATACCTACACCCCTTCGTTTTCTTCGCTCTCTCCAGCGCATCAACACTGGACACGTATGCGAGCCTCGCCTGGATCTCCGAGAGAGTGGGCGGGTTGGGGAAGGAGCTAAACGGGTTCCAGCGGTTCCAGAGCGCCCAGAAGCCGGAGAGGGAGTCGGCGAATTGTTGGGGCGTTTGGTCGTCCAGGGCGCCGACGTCGACGGCGAAAATGACGTCTGCGCCTAGGCTCTTCATGTGCGCGACGGTGAGATTGTCGATGTAGCCGCCGTCGACGAGCATGCTGCCGTCGTCGCAGAGGGGAGGTAACAAACCCGCCAGCGTCATGGAGGCGCGGACGTAGCGCCATACGTAGCCGGAGGTGTGGACTTCGGAGCGGGATTTGGAAATGTTGGTTGTGTTGCAATAGAATTCGAGCCAGAAGTCTTCGATTTGGCTGTTGCCAAAGGTTTTGAAGATGCCGCGGTTGAACTCGTGGCCGGTTGTGTAGGAGGCGCTGTAGGGGTATTGTCAGTGGGTTGGTTGGGAGGGAGACGCGGATGCACTTACGAGGGATATGTCAGGTCTAGCGCGAACCTCCATATGCTGCCCATCCGACCGGCAAACTTCTTCGCCCGACCGTACATAGGGACAACATCTGCATCCCATGCGTAGAGTGCACCGATGAACGAGCCAATAGAGGTTCCTCCAATGATATCGATCGGAATGCCTGCCTCTTCCAACGCTCTGATGATTCCGACATGCGCAATGCCTCTGGCTCCACCACCACCAAGTACAAGACCAACAGACTTGCCACAAAGGCGGCGCGCCAATCTGTGGAAGTCGCCTTTGAAAGGCGTCTCGGCCGAGTACAGTGGAGTTTGACGCACCCTCCTCGAGGTGTATTTCTGAATCTCGGCCTGGAGGACCTGCACTCGTTGCTTGAGAGCAGTCCCGAACCGCCTTTGCTGCTGATGAACAGGCTCTGCAGATGTTCTGAATGACATCTGGATATGATGATGGCTGCCGTTAATCCACACACGGTTCCGGAGCCACTTCCTCGTCAGACCAGGCGGACAGTACCGTTCAGAGTGCAGGAGAACCAGTTCTTTCCTCGCGGTCGTCTTGGTGGTGAGGAGGAACCTTTCGTATTCGCCAATGGCAGGAGATCCCTCTGCCAATCCAACCAGCAGGATGCAGTCGGCTTGGCTGATACATGTCTGGGTCCAAGGCGACTTCACGTTGGTATCTGCAACGTAAAGTACAAGACCGTACTTTTCTTCCAGATCCGCCAGATACTGCGCCAGTTTCAATTTGCCCATGCGGCTAAAGGCATGGCGTCCAAGGTGATTGAGAATGGCGGCTTGGTTGAGGGAAACGACCCGGTTTGGCATGCCGATTTGGGTAAGGGCATTGACCAAGCGGCTAGCGAACTCCACCACAGGCACGCCTGCAGTGACTGGGAGGACGGCTACTGTGCGCAGATTGACATTTGAGGGACTACTGCTCTTCGTGGCCGCTAACCTGTCATTGCCTTGGTCAAGTATAGGATCCTCGATCAATGTCCGCATGCGAGATGCGATGATTTTTGATATCTTAATCGTGATCCCGGGGTGTTCCAAAGCCAGGCTGTTGAAAAGGGTCTTGGGGAACTTGGCTAGTTCCGTGTCTCGAATCGCATGGAGGGAACCAGGCCGGGTGGACTCCGTCAAAACTTCGAGTTCGCCTACACTATCGCCCTGTCCGTACTCTCCAATGACCTTCATCCCATTGTCTTCCGTCTCTTGGATGGCTCGAAGACGTCCGTTGAGGACGATGTAAATAGCGTCACTCTCGTCACCCTGATTGTAGATGACTTGACCAGCATTGACTTGGACCCACTCCAATGCAAAGTCTATGTGGAGAATGAGGCGCGGCAAAAGTGTGGTGAGTCGTTTGGCCATGGTCAGTAAAACGACCGGATACCGATCAACGATCCTCTCAATCGACGCCCGAGGCAAGAAACCGACGTACACGTCTGTTTTCGCTGTGACATCAATGAAAGATCTGTATGAAGAGACCGTACCCAGGTAGCCGGCAAGCCCGCCAGGTTTAGTAAGAAAGAGACTCTTCCGTCCATGCTTCTTCTTCTTCCCTCCATCCCATGATCGACCGAGCGAGGCAATACTGGACGATCCTGTCGGTGTTCTTTGCAGGGGCACGCCCAGATGGTCAGACGAAGCCATGTTCGATGTGTCAGGGACAGTACCCAAAATATCGTTGTCACCAGCATGTTCATCGACGGGCATGCCTACGTCAAGGAAACCATCAATGACATAGTAGAGTCCCGGGTTTCGTTCGCCTTGTTCAACAAGTACGGATCCCTTCGGGAAGAACACAATCTCCACATCATTGACCAGCTCCTCGTGTATGCTTCTAGCGTTGGCGACGCTAAAATTTGACATAGGCACCGAAGCCACCGATTCAGAGTCCCCATCTGCAGACGCTTCGTAGGGGTCCATGAATCCGAACGCATTGCTAAAGACGGCCTTTTGCTTTCTTGAATCGAAAGAGACAAGTCTCGGTGATTGCTCCACTGACGCCGCGCTTGGGATCTGGTTCTTGACGTTCGTCAAACCGATGGCCTTTAGCATGCACTCGAGCACAGACTCCCGGAAGAAAGTATCCTCGTCGACGGATTCCTGACGCTGAATCGGGGCGCGTGCATTGGCAGGGGATGCGTTGAATGGGTTGAAGTTGCCTACGTCCATAGGTGTACGATTGTCTCTTCTGTTCGGGACCGGGGATGTATAGGGCTGGGAGAAGCTGAGACGACTGGCGCGGCTTGCCTTGGGTATATGATGGTTGGTGAGCAGATCCCCCGCGCTGACACCCGTTCGGTCTGTATCTGTACGAGAATTGCTTCGATATCCAGGGTCTGTGAGGCCGTCGTTCACATTAGCAGTGGCGAAGCGAGCTTGTGATATGACCTGACTTCTCAGACTGTTGCTGGCCTGCCTTCTCCGGCCCGCACCAGGGTTGTGGAGAGCAATGCCCTTCATTCCCTCTTCTTTCCCAATCCTCTCTCTTTCTTTCGCGAACTTCTCCTTGAGTCTGTCGAGCGCCGCACCACGCAAGATTCCAGGCAAATCGTATGTTGTGTACTTGTTCATTAGCCGCTCAGTGCGTAGCACCTCGCCGGTCAGACCAAGATAATTATGGCCCGTGGCAAGCGTGACACGCTGCAACCGGGTAAGGATAACCTGCACGATGTGCGCAGTAGCTCTTGGGTAAACTCTTGTTAGGCGTCTGAAAGCGGTTGCTGGAATGATCGCAATAGTGGTGTCGACAGTAGCCCTCGCAACAATATCCGGATGAGCTGACTTCGCCTTCCTGCGCCGCTCTTCCTCTTGCTGTTTCTTCTTGGCTTTCTCATCATTAGTATTAGTGTCGAGAGAAAGAGGTGGAATACTAGGCAAACGACCTCCAGCTGTGGGACTAGCCGCAAACCGCGACCTTATATTTGACCCAGCCGGAGGACTCTGAGGAGTCTGGATTGGACTTTCCAACCCAGACAAGGGAGTAACAGCACCGCTGGCCACGTCATGAGCCGCATCGAAACTCCTCATACGGCCGCCGATACCTGCGCTAGACACAGCAGATTCCGGAACACCATCCTCGTCGTGTCGTAATTTGATGTCTTCGGTGAAGAGGGACAGAATCGAGAACAAAGATGACATGGGTGCTCCGTTCTTTACCTCCGTGAGGAGCTGGTAACCTTGGTTTTGGGCGTTGCGGTCAGCGTCCTCGTCTTCAGATTCAATACCCAGATCCACGTCGTTGCCAGGGCCGTCACGGCTCGATTTCACAAAGATCTGTACCAAGCCATCCACAACCAAGCAGAACCCCTTCTCTTCCTCGAGCAACAGAGTCTCACCAGCAATCAGCTTCCTGGTCTGCATTGTCCGTGTCAACTCGTGGAAAACGGGTCGTTCCAAATAGCCAAAGACTTTGATGGCGCTGAGGAACTCGTCAAGGTAATTTGAGAAGCCGCGCTTGGAGTCGCCCTCTTGCGTATCAGGAAAGACTTCCAGATGCGGTTCTTCACGCTGAGGTTCGGGAGGCAGGCGAGTGTACATGTTGAGGAAGCGGTAGCGTACGAACCAGCTCACTGTTGAACCGAAGGCTACGAAGATGATGACTCTGTAGAAGATACATAAGCTGGTGTGAATGTGTTTGGTTATATCTCCTTACAGCGTGGTGAAGTTCATAGTCACCGTCAGGCTCATGGAGAACAACGTGAAGAGCCATGTTGGCAAAGTAATGGTAGTAAAGGTGATGATCCAGTACAACAGGCCTGGAATAACTTTCAAGATGGCCAGTATCACGCGCAGAAACAGGCCGAAAGCAGAGGACTGTCCTGTCTGAGCCAAGGCGGCCTCGACATCGGTAGCGTTGGCCTGCGCCAAAGCGCTCACGTTGGTGGCCATGTCTTTGCTCAGGAAGTCTCGGCGGAAGGTTGGACGGCGTGCGGAGTGGTTCGGTGCGGTCAAGCAGAGCTTCAAGGCCCCGCTTGATGAGGAGCAGGAGGTAGCATCCCTCGGCGGGCGGTGTTCTCGTTGGCGTCTATTGCTCGCAGGTACGAATCCACACGGTAGAGGAAGCTCGAGAAGCTTTGATCCTCTCGCACACGCATGTGCTGCCAGCCGCCGTGACGGGGCCCGCCATCTTTCTTGCCGGGCCGACAAACGCCGATGACCGACTCGGTGAAGCCGGAACCTGCCAGCGGAAGCTCCGTGACGCGCCGAGCTCTCTCATCCAGTCCAGACGCGACGAACCCATCCAACGAGGTGTGCGAGATCAGCTCCAGCTACATCGCCCTCACTCCCCGCACAACCCTCACCAGCGAAGGCGCTCACAGCCATGGCGCCCTTCAAGGATGAGCAGATCATTGTTTGTCACATGCTGCTACCATCCGCATCGCTGCCTCTAACAATTAATCCAGATCATCGCGCCTGGCTCGCAAACCACACTTGCGCAACTCGGTCTGCCAGAGTCCTTCACCCCCGCACGTTTGCGCGTGCAGTCGCGCATGTTCCCCGCGGAGAAGCCCGGCGAATACGAACCTTACAAAGTCCGGAAGAAGGACAAGAAGCCTCTCAGCCAGGAAGAGAGCGACGAAACCAACGATGTCAAGAAGACCTTGGGCGAAGGTCAAGAGGAAGAGACCGTCTATGAGGAGGATCACTTCTCAGAAGATGGCGCGACATGGCCGATGGTCAAGGGACGGATCACGAATTGGCCATGCTTCTTCGCTCTCATGGACTACGTCTACAAGCAGCTCAACCCTCCATTCCACACCCCGATAATGCTCATCAGTCAACCTGTATGGACGCCGAAGGAGAAGGAAAGGCTCACTCAGTTCTTCTTCGAAAAGTTCAAGATGCCAGCATTTACAATTGTGGATTCGGCCACGGCAGCTGCCTATGCGTATGGCGTACATACGGCCACCGTTGTTGACATCGGCTTGGACAAGGCAGACGTCTCCGCGATCAGCGAGTTCGTCTTGCAAGAGACCGGAAGATCAGTAGCCCTGGAAGGTTGCGGTGGAGAAGCAATGACCCAGAGATTGCTCGAGCTCCTGAGTCCCAAGAACTTCTCCAGAGAAATGTGCGAGCAGCTCAAGAGAAGTCCAATCTGCGAGGTGCTGTCTCAAGGAACCCCTGTTCCAGGCACCGGTGAGGGTATGAATGATGGCCCGGTCAATCCCGCTGCTGCTGCATCAACTGGCGCTACAACCTCGGGACCAGATGCTGCTATCCCCAGCGTTCCCCGTGGACCCGGTCCGGATACTGAGGTTGGAGAGGAGCAGAAAGAGGACGAAGAGAATGAGGGTGTTCTGGATGTCGCAAACATTGTTACCAGCGGCAAGATGAATGAGTATCTTGCCAAAAAGGAGAAAGACAAAGCCGAGAAGGCTGCCGCCAGGAAGAAGGGATTGGATGCTGCTGCGAATGCGGCAAAACCAATGCGCTTGCCAAACGCGCGGAGAGAGAAAGCAACGTTCATGTACGAGGACCATGCTTTATTAAGCGCTCTCAAGGACCTCAACATGAGCGGACAGAAGATGGCCGAGGCCCAGGCTGCGTTCGATGAGGGATCCAGGAAGCATGATGGCGAAAACGGCACTGCAGTCGACGGTGATGCGATGACGGGCGTGGAGACCAACGGAACATCTCCGACATCAACGCAAGGGTCCATTCGCCGGGAAATTGAAGTAGGGACAGAGAGATTCCAAGCTGCGAGCGGCGGTCTGCTTGAGAGGATAGCCGACGCAATTCATCGCACAATCTCCGCTGTTGAAGAAGTCAATAAGCGTAGCGAACTCTGGGATTCTCTCATAATATTGGGGAACGGATCCAGAGTCAGAGGTAATGCTCCAAGTTCCTCTCATACTACAGTCACTCTAACCGAAATCTAGGTTTCAAGGAAGCACTCCTACACACTCTCCAGTCCAAGTACATCATTTCTCCGTCATCCGCAACCATGTTCACCTCCGAGCTTCCGTCTAATCTCTCTACACCAACGGGTACTGGCGCAAACACACCCCAACACCCGAGCCTTCAGCCTCAAAGCAGCGGAGTAAACCCACTCCTGATAGCCGCTACTACGGCCCAAAACCCACATCTTCATCCCCATGCCGGAACTCCGAACCCCATGGCTCCCCTGCATTCACACAACACGCATTCTTCCCATGGGCAAACGCCGACAAGCATGAAGCTGGTCAAAGCCCCCGAGTACTTCCCCGAATGGAAAGATGTGGGCTTGGAAGAAGCTGGCTTCTTGGGCGCTCAGGTCGCTGCGAAAGTGCTGTTCGTGGTGGAGACTCTCGGTCAAGGGTACATGACCCGCTCGGATTACAACGAGCAGGGACCCCCAGGTATCCGGGAGGTCATGTTATAACTGAACAAAAAATCTAGCTTTTGAGGCACGGGAATCGGGAGTTCGGAAGCGGTCATGTCCAGGGTTGATGATTGAGTAGCTAGCGGACAACCGTACTGGCTAATCGTTAGAGGCGCAACTGTAAGTTAGTATTATTGCTGGAAGGATGGAAGATACCAATAACCTGGTTACGAACGAGGAACATTTATCAAGCCTCAGTGGAGTTGCCCAAAGTTTGAACACCTGGATGTATCTGTGTGACCTACGTGGCTGCGGGAGCTCAACGCCCAAGTCACTCACGTGTACCTGCCGTTCCCGGGCCGGTGAACCACCTCTCTGGCAAACCTCCTGCTCTGACCGACGCACCTCCGTTTACCCTACAGCGCATGCTATGAGCCTTTGTCCTTGATCCTTTGTGGAGCCGACTCTGTTCGCCATGCTCCCTCGCTTACGCTTCCACCATCTTTCCACTCGTTTCAAGGCCGGTCGCTTCAGCCTCTTGAGCGTGAGAGCGTTCTGACGTCTGCACCGTAAGCCTAGGTACAATGCCTCAACCACCGGCACTCGGTCGAGTGGAGCACAGAGTCTCTCAACCACCTATAATGCCCGCCTGCCCGTGACTCAGCGACGTAAACTTGCTCCGTAACCTCCTCCGCCTCGAGCTTCCACCACGCGACCCCGCCGCATCGCAAGCATCTCCGGAACCAGAGTCGTCGTCGAGCTTCCATGTCGCCGTCCGTGTCGTTGGATCTCGCCGCAGCGGACGAACACCACAACCCCGCCAGGCCCCAACGGCCGACCGCGACAACAGACATTGACAATATCCACAACACCATACAACATCCGGGGAATGTGCGCATAAACGTTCAAGGCGCCTTCATCGTTGACGATGAGCCGAGGACACCGTCGAGTGTCGCGAGCGACGAGTATGAGCACGAGACCAAGGATATCCGGCTGCCAAACCACACAGCTGTCGTCAGTCATATTGCGGTTGATGTGGGTGCTCTATACAGTCCGATAATTGGGGGCGCGCTCCATTGACACTGGTTTGCAGATAGGCGGCTCCCTAGCTAAACTGGTCTACTTCACGCGCGATCCCACCTCGAAAGAGCTCGGCGGCCGACTCAACTTTCTGAAATTCGAAACGGACAGAATAGAGTCATGCATAGAGTTTATGCGCGACCTGAAGCTCAAGTACCAGACTCTCAATGGCTCCAAGGAATCAGACCTGTGCGTTATGGCGACGGGAGGAGGCGCGTTCAAATATTACGAGCGCATAAAGGAAGTCCTGGATGTTGAGGTTCTCAGAGAAGACGAGATGGAATGCTTGATCATAGGTAAGCCTTCTTCTCTGGTTGTCGCAGACGCAGTTGATTTAACGACAGGAACCCTCAGGTTTGGACTTCTTCATCACCGAGATACCCAACGAAGTCTTCACCTACAGCCAAGACGACCCAATGCACTTCGTAGACGCACGTCCAGACATATACCCCTACCTCCTTGTAAACATCGGCTCCGGCGTGTCCATGATCAAAGTATCCGGCCCACGGCAATTCCAGCGCATCGGCGGCACATCGTTGGGAGGAGGTACACTATGGGGTCTACTGTCGCTGCTCACCGGCGCGCGTAACTTCGAAGACATGTTGAGACTTGCGGATCGAGGCGACAACACCGCTGTTGATATGCTCGTCGGCGACATTTACGGAACCGATTACGGAAAAATAGGGCTCAAGAGCACCACTATCGCAAGCAGCTTCGGGAAGGTCTACAAGATGAAGCGAGAGGGCGAAAGGGAAGCAGAGGACAATGGCAATCTTGTGAGCGATGACCGTAGCCACGCCGTGGGCAGCGGCGTCCACACACCCGTCGACGATAACAAAATGTTCAAGCCGGAAGACGTGAGCAAAAGCCTCCTCTACGCCGTCAGGTAAACAACCCATGCTACCTTCCTCACAACGAACATCTCCCGCTAATACACCCTCCTAGCAACAACATCGGCCAAATCGCCTACCTACACGCCGAAAAACACGGTCTTCAAAACATATACTTCGGCGGCTCCTTCATCGGCGGCCACCAGCAAACCATGAACACCCTCTCCTACGCCATCAAGTTCTGGTCCAAGG
This sequence comes from Saccharata proteae CBS 121410, assembly GCA_010015785.1. NCBI lineage: Eukaryota > Fungi > Ascomycota > Dothideomycetes > Botryosphaeriales > Saccharataceae > Saccharata > Saccharata proteae. Next base: position 39,688 of record ML978723.1, read on the forward strand.
GCGAGAAACAGGCATATTTCTTGAGGCATGAAGGTTACCTTGGGGCTGTGGGCGCGTTTTTGAAGAGGCAGCCGAAGAATTGGGGAAGGAGGAATAGTGTGGATGGGTTTGAGAGGGGGCCGGGGTCGAGGCCGGGGACGAGGGGGTAGGTTTTGGTGGGGGGAAGAGGGTTACGATGTTATGGGAATGTTTGGAGTGGCCTGGCGGTTGTGAGAATTTCGTGTTGTTCGGATACTTGGCTTTTGGGAAGGGGAGATGATCTACCAAGCAGGTTCTTGGTTTAGAGTGTAGTAATATCCATGATAATTGTTTGATGTCCTATGTGGTAGTTCTATTCGAAACTGGTATGTTTGGTGTGTTGCTGCAGTAGCTTAAGGACCCTGAAAAGAAACACGCAAAAGCATGCATGGGACATCCATGATACATGCTCGCTCCAGTTTCCTTCAGTGCAGCACAGTGTGGGACTTCCGGGTCTTCGCGAAGGTTGGTCCCGAGTCACGAGACCGTCCCCATCCCCACCGACCCTTCGCTTCGAGTCCACGTCCCCACTCCATTCCAGCCCCGCACACCAACAACAGCTCAACAAAAAGAAGAAGCGAGAAGCGAGCAAAAAGAAAGCAAAAGATAATGGACGATGAGGTGATCGAAACCTCGACCTCCCGCATTCAATGAATGGTTGCAAAGCGGGCGCTCTACCACTGAGCCTATGTGATTGTTAGTGGATGTTGCAGAATAGTGTGCCATGGAAGGCTGAGACTTACTAAACGCCCTGTTGGGATCAGGTGATGTGATGGAAAAATCCGTGGCAAAATGCAATATAATGAGACTATTTTGAGAAAAATTGAGTGCTTGTGTGCGACTTATCAATCTAGCGAAGTCAACACCTTACCTGGCCTACGACTGGCATCAGTACGTTGTTACTCCCACCATTCACGCCAGTACAGGTCTGGCAAGAATGCGCGCCTATCGCGATCGTCTTCGTGTCGCCAATAAAGTAGCTGCCGATAACGGGCGATTTGAGCTTGATGTAACCTCATAATCGCACACGCTCCGTGAGGGGCCTTAATAATCCAACCTTCCAGAACCTATCAAAACGTATGTACAGAAGAATGCTTCGAAAACAGCCACGACATTTTCTGGGCTGCGAAAAAAGTGTTGGCTGTCTTGTATCATTATTCCACCGTGTCGACACTTTGGATTGTGAAAGCAGGGATCCAACACTCTGCTTTATTACCTCGGTTTCCCCACGTCTGGGTCAGCGATACAAACGTCGGAAAGATGGAATGGTAAGCGTAGTGTGTGATAACTTTTCCTGAGTTTCTTGGGGACTAGGAGCATGTTGAGAGTCGCGTCGAAGGGGTTTGTTTGTTTTTCAAGAGGTAATTCCTATGCCAAAGAGCAGATCTGGAAAAAGGGCGGGAAAGAAGGATTGTGGTTCAGGCCACTCTTTGGAGATACCCCACTATCTGGGCCTTCGACTCCATCTATATTTACCCCCTCCTTCAGATTCTTAGTCTTGTACTGATATGTATCATGAAGTACGTACCATAGTGTCTCGACTGATGCCCTGATGATATGCTTTGATTATTTTTGGAAAGAGGAATGGTGGAGGTCTGCAGAGTGACTCAGGGTGACGACTAGTAGATAGGAGATATTCTCAATACTCCATTTCTCAATTCACCTATCATATATCCATCCACCCCCTATCTATACACCCATCACCACAACAATGTCGCATTAATCATAGTATCCTCCATCCCCCTTGGCGTCACCCACTCATCATTCCACCAATTCAGCCGCTGCCTATGCCAAGCCCTCACAAATCTCTGCGCATTCCCCTCATCCTCAAAAGGCACAACAAACTTTTTATAATACGCCTTCGGCTCCAAACGCTTGCCAGAAACCTCATTAAAATGCTTGACATCGTTATTCGCGATACCCCACGGGAGCCCTCTCAACCGGCCCGATCTGTAAAACGCCAGACTGATCATTTCCAACGAGGGCTGCATGCCTTCGAAGGTTAGAAGTACTTTGTGGAACACAGTTCCGGTGGCTGGATCGTTGCCGTATACGACGGCGCGGTAGCCGCCGCGTGCAAGTATGCCTAGGAGGTCGTCGGGGAAGGGGTACATTACTATATTGTTGTCGAGGATGTGGCTTGAGGGGACTAAGGCGTAGGAGCGGAGGAGTCGTTCCTGGTTTTCTCCCGTGTCGAAGGGGTCGTCGGCGCCGGGGGCAGGGGCAAGTGGCGAGTAGAGACTTGTCGGTGCGTAGTCTTTGGCAAGCTTATGTAGTTTGGCTAGGTGATTTTGGTAGTCGCGGGCGGCGGTGATGGTTTTGAAGACTAGGCTGTAGTTCCCTGTATTTTGGAAGGTACTTTGGTCGCGTAAGGGTATGACTGGTGGGTGTCAGTGGATGGGGGTAAGGAGGAGTGGTAGTGGGCATAAACATACCTTTTTGGAGGTCTCCGTCCATCCGTCCATCGACGAACTTGGTGCCTGAGGGGCTCATGCGAATAAAGTCATTCAAGGAGATATTCGCACTCGCGGCACGGACTCGCAGGACAACGGGGTCTGTCGGCGTCCTCGACTCCCATCTTTCCACATCAACATTCACGCTGGATACAGTTCTGATAGTCGGCCCCCTCTCCTCTGGTCTCCTCTCCTCTTCTATACGCAGCGTCTTGATGTTAGGTACAGGAAAGGTTGGAGATTTCCTCCCGAAAGGACGACGTCCGGGGATCGTCCTGGGTGACCTCTTGGGGGTTCCTGCGCTCTCCGGCGGCGGGAAGAGCACATCTACCAATGGCTCTGACGGATCCAGAGACCTCACTTTTCTTATTTTCAGCGGCTGTCGCTTGCCTGCACCCGTCCGGCCGTCGTAGTTGTCAGCGGTGGGCGGGCGGCTTCTGGCGGGCGGGTGGAGGGCAAAGCTCCGGATCGCTGTCAGGTGGGCGGGCTTGAGCCAACATGATGGGCGCACAGGGCCCGATGCAGAATGGATGTGCTGCGGTAGGAGGTGACGCTGTAGCGGCATCAATTGAGGTTATGGCGGACAGGAAGGCATGCGATGGAAACGCATGAGGTGGTTTCTGATAGCCGGACGTACAGTACAGTACCGTACGACGCGGAGCTACGGCCACGGCGAGCTGGGGGAGCTGCAGCTAGTTGACGTTAGCCGGAGACGCTCCGCCGCAGCCCTGGCGCTATGCCCGAAAAAGCAAGGCCATCAGCGAGCTCATGGAAACTTCGCTAGAGGCCTCGAGTCGCGTACTCGGCGTCGACTTGACAGTAAACCCCAGGCACATACCTCCAATTGCGGCCTCACTACGAGTGCTGCGAGCAGCTCTGATAGCATGACGGACATTTCGCCCTTCACCCTACAGCGGAAGCAGGCGGCAGCCGCCCGGACGACCCAGTCGACAAATTCTCTCCATGGCGGCCTGCGCGTGTCATTGTCGATGAAGAATCTGAAGGCGACCGGTCTGGAGCATGGAGACTACTGCAGGTTGCAAATGCCCGACGGCAGCCAGGCCATCTGCGTCGCCGTCTTCTCAAAGGCGGCCGATCCCCAGAAGAAAGTTGCCATCATTGACGAGCCTTCGCTGCAAGAGCTTTACGGTCTGAAACATGGGGAGCGGGCTGTGATATCGAAACTCGAGCCTCAGGTCTTGATGCGTGCTGAGAGGGTATACGTCAAAGCGATTGATCCCGTTGACGATTTGCCAAAGCCAGAAGTTGAGTTTTGGGCAAAATCGGCCATGTGTATGTGTTTCGATATGCAACAAAGGCATAACTTCTTGCTATGTACTCGTTTGCTGATCGCCGACTGATAGGCAATCTGGATGCGGTCGTGGTTGGAGGGTCTTTCTTGGTCACCCTGCCAAGAGGAGCAAAAGCCCCTCGGGAAATCCGCTTCGAGGTAGAGCAAATCGATCCAGACGTTGACTCAGGACCCGTCCCATATTCCTGCCGACCAGACAGCGCTGTAGAGTTGTTGCAGGAGGGCGATGCTCCTCCAACCTCAGTATCCGCGCCCATTTCAACCAAGTCCTTCGAAATCGACGCCGAAGGCATCGGCGGACTTCAGAAGCAGCTCAACTACCTCAATGAACAGCTCCGCACGCTCACATGGGAGATCAGACGCCAGAAATATCCCTCAAGCCTGCTGAGGAGCACCGGCGTTTTGCTCCACGGTTCTAAAGGCACTGGCAAGAGCCTGCTTCTCTCGAAACTGGCAGATGCGCCTTGGAACAGCATTTTCAGGGCGCACGAGTTGCTGGCAGGCACGTCGGAAAAGCGCCAAAGTACCTTACGCAAAATCTTCGAAGATGCGAAAGCCCACCAACCCAGTCTGATTCTCTTCGATAAGCTGGAAGCATTCTTTCCAAGAAACGACGACGGCGTATCTGTTCTCGCTACTTGTCTAGCCAACGAGGTCGAAAAGCTGGGGACTGCGCAAGTCCTTATTGTTGGTACGACTACTCGCCTGGTAGACGTTGACGCTACACTGAGGAATACCGATGTCTTCTCACTTGAAATTGAGGTACCCGTTCCGGATGGAAATGCTCGTGTTGCGATATTGAAGGTCCTCGAAAGACAAGGCTGGCCCATCGCCAACGAAGTTGCGGAAACCATTGGCGGAAGAACACACGGCTTTGTTGGAAGAGACCTCAGAGCATTGTATGAAAACGCTCTCAAGAATGCTTGCGACCGGCACATTGACTTGGAAGAGTATGCACAGTTGAAGGGCTCTTCCACAGAGTGTGATGGCATCCCAGCTTCAACACGCCAGGAGGGGTTGCAAGAGGCGACGCCGCCTCCTGAGCCCGAGCCTTCCAAGGAACGCGAGGTCGAAGAACAAGCAATGGAAGTGCTCCTGAGGGACTTTGAAGCTGCACTTCAAGTCGTGCGGCCAACCGCCATGAATGAAGTCTTCTTAGAAACGCCAAAAGTCAGGTGGTCTGATATCGGTGGATCGGAAAGTGTCAAAGAGGCACTCACGGAGGTCACGGAATGGCCGTTCAAGGTAACTTGTTTCATCCATGTCTAATTATGGAATACTAACCCGGGTTTCTAGCACGCGGCAACGATGGAAGAGTTCAACATCGAGCCCGAGCGCGGCATCTTACTCTACGGTCCTCCCGGATGTTCGAAAACACTTTGCGCTAAAGCGGTGGCAACGGAATCCGATCTAAACTTCCTCGCCGTCAAGGGCGCCGAGCTGACGAGTATGTACGTGGGAGAGACTGAAAGAGCGGTGCGGGAAGTGTTTCGCAAAGCCCGGGCCGCGAGCCCTAGCATCATTTTCTTCGACGAGATTGATTCCATCGCGGCGTCACGAGAGAGCGGGAAGCAGCTGAGTGGGTTGAACGTGCTTACAACGCTTCTCAACGAGATGGATGGGATTGAGTCGATGAAGGGCGTGCTCGTGCTCGCGGCCACCAATCGACCGGACGTCTTGGATCCCGCCATCATGCGCCCAGGCCGGTTCGGCTCCATCCTCTACGTGGGCCCACCGAACCTGGAGGCCCGAAGGCAGATCTTGGCCATCGGGACACGAAAGCGTCCTCTGGCGGGAGACGTGGAGCTGGACGAGTTGGCAGCGCTGACGGATGGTTACTCGGGCGCGGAAATCATTGAAATCTGCGGCAAAGCCGCCAAAGCCACGATCAAGGACCGTTTCAAAAACGGCGACGATAGGAAAATAGGGCTGGAGCACTTTATGGATGCGCTGCAGAGGACGCCAAGGGCGATAACCGCCGAGATGACGTCCAGCTACGAGAACTGGAGCCTGGGAGACGCCATCAAGAAACTGTAATTCTTCCATGAACACTGCACAGTACGGGAGAGGCGCGCACAGCGGTGGAGGGACGCAGAAATGGACTGGAGGCTAGGTTTCATGCGGCTCGGAGAGAAGGTTTCAAAGGATGCAGGTCGCGCGACAGGCGGCTTCGCTCGCAGGATCACGGCCAGCATGAGGGCCAGCAAGACCTTGCGAGGAGGACGACAAAGGCGACAAAGGCGACAGAGGCGACAGAGGCGACAGAGGTGACAGAGGCGACAGAGGACTTCCCTTGGCCACTGAAGGGACGGCGGCTGGCTCCGCTTGTCGAGCAGATCCCCCAGCGCGCTGGACGGGACGGCGGGTGCCCGCAGCTCCGTTGCAACACCATGACAGGGCGTTTTGCAGTCCCCGCAGTGCAGGTGTGGCAGGCCTCATTCATCACTCAGCACTCATCACACCCACACCCACCACAACCACCATCACCATCACCACCACCACCTGTGCATCATCCGCCGTCATTCAGCTCGTAGCCAGTCGGGGCTTGACATGTCAAGATGAGGCCGCCGCTAGCACAGGGTGCGGCGTAGGCGAGATTTGCGGCATCAAAGCTCGGCCAAGCTGAAACTCGTCGAACGGCTCTTGTCGCAACACTGAGCAGCATCATCTCGCAACCCAAGACAGCCATTGCGAGCCGCCACGCCGTACGCCAGGTAGTCGTTGGTTGCCTGCGCCGCCAGACGCAATCTCGTGCTCAATCCGCGACCCCCACCGACCATGCCATGGGGTCCCTGCTTCAAGGTCGAGGCCCTTCATTTCTGCCATACTGCTGGCAGGGCTGCCCCCTCCCCACCAGGCCCATCCCAATCACTAAGCATCACAATATGATACAAGTTGCCTCATCCATCGGCGTCTTCCCCTTCTTTTGCTCTCCCGTTTTGCCTCCTTCCATTCAAGGTTCCACTCTCTGGAGAGCTGGGCTGCCCTTCAACTATTTTCTTGGCCTTTTTGTCTAATCCCCCGATTTCCTTCTGCTTTCTTGCTCTCTGCCGTGATACTTTACCTCCCCCAAAAGGCCTTGCCCCGGATCTGCAGTAGCTCCCCACCATGCCGACGGCCGTTGCTCGCTCAAAGTCTCTGCGCCTCAAGCGCTCGCAAAAGGATGCGGCTCCCGCGGCTCAAGTGTCCCAGCCAAGGTACATTGGCTCGGATGCTGAACACCGGAATGACCTCCACTTCCTTCACAAAGACTCTCCAAAGAGAGCCGACAGTGGTATCTCTGCAGTTGATGAATTGGCCCGACCCAGGACTGCGAGCTCAACCAGGGAACGCACGCATGCTCTGCACATCAAAGGTGCTCCCATCGTCGTCACTGCCGACGAACAGACGTACGACTTTCCCACACCGTCTCCGAAAGCTATCATGGAAGCCCGCGAGCTGCGTGGCGAGCGGACTATCGGTATGGCTGTAGGTAGCCCTACGAGAGGATCGCGTAGTCCAACGAGAGGATCCCCAAACGCCGCAGTACGAAATGCTGGGACCAATCTTGCCAATGTTACCAATGCGGATTCACTGCCTGGACCGTCGTCAACACCTCAGACGGCAAAGCCAAAACACAGCCGGTGGAAATCAATCTTTGGCCGGAAGCTTCCTGCTCCTCCTCCGCAGCAACCTACTCCTGATAATGCCCGGAGGGCTGCCGCTCGTCCATCCAAGGAGAGTCATTCTAAAGGCACATCAAGGTCTCACACGACAGCTCCAAGGACAGACTCGCCGACGCGAAAGGGCTCCCGTTCTGCTCAAAAGCAGCACGGGACAAGGGAGATCAAGGCCACAACACACATCAGAGAGGCATCGAAAAGTAGACCAGAGCTGCCGAGGAGTAGGTCAGACATCCCGAGCAGTCGATCGAGGACTCAGGATGCGAATGATAAACCCACCGGACTCCGTAAACCCAATCCACCTCCATTGAACACGTCGAAATCGCGACCCTCTCATTCATCAGGACGAAGCCCGACACCCCCTCCCAAGGACCGGTCGGCAAGCACGCCGACCATACCAACATTCCACATGGCTGCTTTAGAGAAGCTGGAGACACCGGAGTGGCCACGTCCGAGCACCGATAGGAGTCCAGTCAACAGTCCTATGCTTGATGTTGATATACCAAAAGTGGAGCTCGAGCGTTACAGCGTCATGTTCAGCAGCCTTCTGAACTCAAATCGCCAGTCGATATACATCAGGCGGCAAGGAGCACAGCAGAAACTGAAGCCACTCAATGAGGACTCATTACGCGTAGGTCCACCATATCCCGAAACTCATACGAAGAATATCCAAACTAACACATTCCCCAGCGCGCCGACGCAAGATTATTCACGCACGAAGCCACCGACCGCAACGACCAACAACAGCACGAGGACGAACACCTACCCAGCCCCAAAATCCAACGCCGCGCCACCTCCCCCTGCACCCCAAGCTTTTCCCTCTCGCTCTTCCCCATGGCCCGCGAATCTTCCAGTCCCCGCCCCGGCCACAACGACGCGTCCCTCGCCCGCGCAGCCTCTCCCTTCCGTCCACCTCCTCCCAAACGCTCGAACACGGCGCCCATGGTCCTTTCGCCTAGCCAACCTACTTTCTTTTCCTATTCCCGCGCCAACAAAACGCCCCTCACGGGCAACAGACTCGCTGAACAGATTTCTCGCCCCTCGACACCGGCATCGCCTCCACGCGCTAGCTTCGACAGCGCCTCCACGGTCCCCATCGACGACGATTCCTCAGACTCCGATTCCGACTCCAACACCCTCGACGACGACGACAACGACACGGCCCTGACCCCCCAACCCTCAAACGACACAACAGCATACTTCGAAATCCTCAACCCCTCCCCACCCCCTCCCCCCGTACGTTCCGCCACCGAACCCGCCCCGGCTTGCCTCCGCGGTCCCGTGAACTTGAAGAAGAGGGCAGAGGAAGTGCAGCAGGCGGCCCGCATGGCGATTGCGCGACAGGTTAGCTTGAGCAGGCAGCAGGCGGAGAAGGATGCGCAGAGACGGGAATGGTTGGCTTTAAGAGCGAGGGGCAGGGATACGAGTACTGGTGGGAGGGGGGGAAACGGGGGCATCGCAAGCGGTCAAGGAGGTAGCGGGAAGAGGACCCCGAGTGATATGAAGAGGAGTCAGGAGAGGTTTGGAATTGGGGTTCGGCGGGTGGGCACGCCGACGATTGTGGAGGTGGGGGAGAGGAGGAGTTGCGCGGTGCAGATTTGGGACGCTTAGGTGTTGCGGGTTTCGTTGTTGCTGTTCGATCCAGGGGTCGTAATTATCTCGCTCTTAATGTGGTGGGAAGGACGCTGTGATGATTGGATGATGGGACGTTGGGTTGGTGGACCGTTTGCACTGGCGTGCAGTACCCCCCTTCTTCTCGTTTGTCTTCCTGTCATCGAGCCTGACCTCCCCGGATGAATCGGTACGAAACTAGCATTCAGACCAGGGTTCTGGACGACTTTCCCTGGTTATATACCATGCCTGCTGGCCGGCTTTGATTGACCATGTACAATTCTTTGTCGCTGTGTAGCAAAGGAGATCGCACCAGCATCCAGGCCATCGTTGTTGTTTTTCTGTTCTGCCGTGTAGATACAAGGCGATGGATTATTTTGCCTGACAGTTAATTAAGCGGCGATTTGTTACTGCTTGCTATCGATGTTCCTGTCCTCTATGCGCGTGGACGAACCAGCCGACGGACCCATCTTCGCAGGTGTGCTTCGCTTGATCTGATTGGCTTTGATCCCGTCGCGAGCTGAGATGATGGTGATTGAAATGACGGAAATGGAAATGGCGGCGATGTGGTGGACGGGAAGAGTAGGTGGTGGAAGGAGGTGATGGGGGTAGGTACGGGCATACGCCTTGTTGTTTTTCGGTAGAGAATTGGAAGATGCAGTATTTTGAGTGGAAACAGTACAGGTGCTTGATGGATGAGACTACTATTAAATCCGCAGGGAGGTCACCCATTGTAAATCTGGTTGACGTCAGGAGTCATTGCAGTGGAAAAGAATATCTTTTGTGATGGAGCTCTGACTTTCGGGCTTTAGTATGCGAGAGCTGTTCACGTGTCTGTGTGCACTATGTACAGATTATTTCTGGTTCAGTGATACAAGCGTAACTTACGGGCATGCCACGATCTGGTGGTAACTAAATAACTCGTTTCATCGTCTCTGAACGATGCACAACTAAAAGTCGATGATCTACCGCCTCGACCGCACCAACTCCGACCACAAGCCGAGCCATGCGAGGATACGATCTGCGTGGTTGGGGAGCGGTCAGACCGCCGTTCATGTATATTTTTATACATCGTAAAAAGTTACGGGTCCTCTGCCCAAAAACCGAATACCGCTGGCGAGGCACACGATTGATGGGGAAATCTTAATTTGAACATACATATGGGGCAGCAGCGGCAGCGGCAGCGGTAGATGGTAGGTAATGAGAGAGAGAAGCTTCGGTTAATTGAGCTGTCAAGGATGCTGAGGGGGACGTTAACCACGCGGGTGCTTAGGTAGCGACGATCCGGACGGCGGATGGTCGCATCTTCCGTTGCAACGTCGGTGGATAATGTTCGTGGACCGCGTCAGCTTGGCTTCTGCCGAAGAGGGCCGAGAACCGGTATGTGGGTATGTATGGATAAGGGTCCACGATGAGGAGCTGGCGGCATGTCACCGTACAACTGTTCACTCACCGCAACCTCATTTTAGCTGTCTGACCGGTAGATGGTGCCGACGTCGAGCCGGTCAGCCAAGTGATATGATTAGCCGCAGGGATGAAGCTGTGGTTGAGGTCTGGAACTGAAGTGGTTATTAGCAGCCAGGACAGCAAGCGAGCCAAGCGAGTAAACTTTCACCCGCCGCGAGGTTGCTTGTCAGTGGCTTTCTTTGGACGGCAGAAGGAAAGCAGAGATCAGCAGTGCTGCGGGAAAACATGTCGGCTTCCGGTATCGAGATATAACTCAAGCCGAGGCAAACATGCCTGGAATGGTAGGACGATCATTTGCTCGGATGGTTCAACATTGAAGTCTACCACAAACTTCCTGGCCGTTGACTCTTGAAACACGGGTTTCTCGACAGGATGAGATTGGATGTGGGGCCCAGCAGGGAATGCCTATGTACCGGCCTGCTGTCGACATGACATTCGTTGATGGCAACAATTGATTCTGCGGGTAAGTTGTCGTGTGAGTCAAGGCACAGGGAAAAGGATCAGAGGGCCAGAGATTATGATGCCGTCGTCGATTGGCTGTGCTATTTATGTTGTTGGAAATGCGATCGGCCCACACTTCAAGCACAATCTCTCAGCGACAAGCTTTGCTGCTCGGCAGTCAGATACGTGCTCGGGTAGGTTCGGTCACGGTCCGAAGACCAGCTGCCATCGTGGATGGATGAGTTAAGGCGAGGTTCTGTACAGCGGGTGGCTGACTGCTGCTTGGTCAATTGTCTGATGATGCTCAAAATGAGGTCCATCGAATCACAGGACACGCGTGCTGCGAGGCGAGCGAGATCAGATGGTTTGTATGCACGAGGTTACGGTTGGAGGTCACTCGGATGTTTGATTGAACAAGAAAGTCTGTCGGCCAAGAAAGCCAGGGACGGACCGAGATTGAGCCATTGATCTGCCGCGGGCCGACGTGGTGCCGCGGGTTACAGCATCATGAGCAAGCGGGATGGCGTGGATCGCAAATGGAATGGGCGAGCTGCTTGATGGGAGCGCAAGTATCCACAGCTGAGTACTGAGTCTCCGCTGCTGACAGATGTGCCGAGAACGGAGTAATTGGTGTGTGAGAGGGGAGGGGGAAGGCGAGTACAAGAAGTTGGCGGGGGCCTGATCCTCTCTTGCAAGTTGTGACTATCATTGTGCCTTTGCTATTGTTTTGCCATGGCTGCTCAGACGCCTGATGTCCAGGCTATACTTGCCTCTCTGACGATTGATGAAAAGGTAAGCTTGTGGGTGTGAACACACGACGTGATGACAGTCATTCCTTTATCAACATCTATCTGTTTCTTCCTTTTCTTCAAGTCCTTGATGCTTCGCGGGAATCGGATCCCTCTGATAACTCTGTCTCAAATTTCGTGCATCTCATTCCCTCTAATGGATTTTCTTCTTTCCCTCCGAAGAACCTACATCTTGACAGGACATCTCCATCTTATCTACATACTTTCAATCATCAAAACCCGTTCTCACCTTTTTTCTAAACACGTTCCCTGATTCTTCTCCCCGCCACCAGATCTCGCTGCTCGCCGGCCAAAACTTCTGGGAAACGGTCCCCATCCCCTCCAAAGGCGTACCCTCGCTCAAAACCTCCGATGGCCCCAACGGCGCCCGCGGTGCCGAATTCGCCAACGGCACCACAGCCGCCTGCTTCCCTGCCTCCGTCTGCCTAGCCGCGACATGGGACACCTCACTCGCCCGCTCCATCGGCAACGCCTTGGCCGAAGAGACACGGACAAAAGGCGCACACGTCATCCTCGCGCCGACAGTCTGCCTGCACCGGCACCCGCTCGGAGGCCGGAATTTCGAGAGTTTCTCGGAGGATCCTCTGTTGGCGGGGACGCTGGCGGCGGAGTATATCAAGGGGGTGCAGGAGAAGGGCGTGGGTGCCACGATCAAGCATTTTGCCGCCAACGAGCAGGAAACGCAGCGGTTCACGGTGAACGAGACGGTTTCGGAGAGGGCGCTGAGGGAGCTGTACTTGAAGCCGTTTGAGATCGCGATCAAGGCGGCGAAGCCTTGGGCGGTGATGACGGCGTACAATATGGTCAACGGGACGCATGCGGATAGCAATGAGTTTCTTCTGAAGAAGGTTTTGAGGGGGGACTGGGGATGGGAGGGGTTGGTGATGAGTGATTGGGGTGGGACGAACTCGACGGCTGAGAGCATCAACGCTGGGTTGGACCTGGAGATGCCTGGGCCGACCAGATGGCGGTCCTTGGAGCAGGTGAAGAAAGCATTCGACGAGGGGAAGACGAGTGAGGAGGCTATCACCAAGTGCGCGAAAAACGTTCTGGATCTGTTGGTCAAGAGCGGCAAATTCGAGGACCCTAGCACTCCACCAGAAAAAGCGATCATCAAGCCGGAACACCAGAAACTTATCAGAGACGTCGGTGGATCTGGTATGGTGTTGCTTAAGAATGATGGCATTCTGCCGCTGAAGAAAGAAGCATTGCAGAAGAAGAAAATTGCCGTACTTGGCCTGGCGAAAGAAGCGCTTATCCATGGAGGTGGCAGCGCGTCTGTGAACGCACACTACAAGATCACCCCATGGGAAGGTCTGAAGGCGGCGCTCGGCGAAGATGTCGAGATGGTGTTTGCGAAGGGCGCTCACACTTTCCGTCTTCTGCCTCCCATGACTGGGGGCGTGACGGACTCGGAAGGCAACCCCGGTTTCACACTGTCCAACTACGCATCCAGAGACTTCTCCACGCCGGCAGTCAAGTCCAGGAATTACCCCTCGGGGCACTGGTGTCCCGTCCTCACAAACGACGTGGCCGAGGCTGCTGTACTGACCGGAACCTTTTCTCCCGCGACCACGGGCTCCCATTACCTGGGCTTCTCGGGGCTTGGGCCGTCTCAGCTTTCCATCAATGATGAGATGGTCTGGGAGCAAAAGGACAACTACCATGATCCCATGGGTTTCCTCCTCGGTGGCGGCGAGCAAAAGAACTTCCAATACAAGTTCGAGCAAGGTAAAGAATACAAGATCGAAATCCGCTCTCTGCGTCCCGAGACCAGCGAGGAAAGCAACTCCATCATCGACGGCCTCATGGGCTTCTATCTCGGCTTCATGCCCGAGGAAGAGCACGACGAAGACGTCGAAGCGCAAGCAGTCGCCTTGGCCAAGGAATCAGACCTCGCAATCGTCTTCACCGGCCACACCAAGGACTGGGAAACCGAAGGTCAGGACCAAGCCAGCTTCAATCTGCCAGCAAACGGCTCTCAAGACAGCCTCGTCGACGCCGTCAGCAAAGTCAACAAGAACACTCTCGTCGTCAACTCCACTGGAGTGGCGGTGGCCATGCCCTGGCTTGACAGCGTCTCCGCCGTGCTGCAGACCTGGTTCCCGGGCCAGGAAGCCGGCAACGCCATCGCAGACGTGCTGCTCGGGAAGGTCAACCCGTCCGGCAGACTGCCCGTCTCATTCCCGAAACGACTCGAAGACGCTCCCGCGCACGGCAATTTCCCGGGCGAGATGAAGGATGGCCGGCTGGAGGTCGAGTACGCGGAAGGCGTGTTTATGGGGTACAGACACTACGACCGCGTCAGCTCGGAGAAGGTGCTGTTCCCGTTCGGCTACGGTCTTTCGTACACGACGTTCGAGGTCTCGCATGTCGCGGTGCGCGAGCAAAATGGGGGATATGAGGTCGAGGTCGCCATCACGAACACTGGAAGCGTGGCTGGAGCGCAGGTCGTCCAGATTTACGTGGGTCCGGCTGGGGAGACTCGGATCGAGGTGCCGGTTAAGCAGCTTGCTGGCTTTACAAAGGCGACGTTGGAGCCGGGTCAGTCGACGAGGAAGTCGGTGGTGGTTCCCGAGCAGAGCTTCGCGTTCTTCGATGAGGGTTGTGGGAGGTGGGTGGTGGAGAAGGGGAGGTATGCCATTTTTGTGGCTACTTCTGCTGCGGACGTTGTTGCGAGGGAGGAGGTTGTTGTTGCGGAGAGGATGACTTTTGCGCCTTGAGTGGTGGGATGAGATGTCCGTATGAGCGGGATTGATGATGATAATGATTCGAAATGGGAGGATGTAATACTTCGTAGTGATGTCAACTTTCTTGTTACTTCGATCCTGATGTGAGGGTCAACAGCATTTCACGTGTCTCCGGCATATGGATACGAACCGTCCATGCCCCATCATCCCACCCCTCTCTCTCCCTTGTCCCCCGCTGGACGCCTTGTCATGCTTGTGTTTCTTTTTCGGAACAACCCCTCCTCGCACACCACCACACCCTGCCGATCACCCCTCCTCCCCTGCAGCCAGCCTTTCTCCCAAACACAACACGCACCACCCACCCTCACACATAGAACCTCTTCAAGCACCCACCAAAAAAGAAAAGAAAAAGAGAAGGAAAAAACAAAAAAGTTCAAAACAACTGCCGGCAGCCACCCCTCCCCCCGGCAGCCGAAGCCGACGCCGCAAACAATCCCACTGCATAACATTACGTACCCCAGCCGCGTCCTTGGTCCGCGGGCACGAATCCAAAAAGCTTCCCCCCTCAACAACAAGCAGACCCAACCAACTTATCCGTAAGCGTCGCGGAGAGCGATCAAGCGGCCTGGATCAGCGAAAACCCGTCGGCGGATCCACCGGCGACCAGTGCGGGAAGCGGAGCCCGTTCCTCGACCTGGAGCTGGAGCGAGGAGAACAAGCCCACCATGGCGAAAGTTACGCGTCTTTGGGGCGCGAAGTGACGGGTGATAACGTTGGACGCGAGCAGTGAGTTGGAGGGTCTGGAAACACGGAAGCTTGGTTGAGCAAGCGACTAAGTTAAGTTAACTTATGGGGAGCACGCCAAGGGGCCGGGCCTTGCAACGATCGAATTCTTGAGTGGCTTGAGTTTGCTGCGTTTCTGTGGGAATGGCTGCAGAATCGGCTACGAGGACGCGTCTTTGTTGCGAGTAATCATGTAAGTTTGGCGTGTGTAACTTAGGTTTGTCGAGTGTCGGCGTCGTGGTGTGCTAACTAAGTTATTTTGGATGTAACTTACGCGGCGCGGACACCAGCGAAGAGGGTTCACAGTGGAGGTTACGTGCATACTGTACGAGCTCTCAAGTCCTGCTTTTGCTGAATCAACTGCATCGGTGTTCGTGTGGTCTGCCAAGTGGTCGCCCTGCATCACACCTTCCCCCCCGCCAGCTTATTAAGTTTCGCTGTCGAGCTCTTCGGTGACGCCAGCCTGCCTTGCCGTCAATCAATCATCCCATCTCGTCTCCTCGCAATATCGACTTCGTGACACAACAGCGCCCTCTCTACACCTCCCCGCCACTTCCTCCCTTCAATCAAGAAAAAAACAATAATATAACGTTAGAGAGAAAAAAAAAGAAAAGAAAAAACAATGCACCAAACAAACAACTACACGCAGTCAAGCGTGCCTTTGGATCACGCCCCGAATTACGACCCTCCGCCCTACGAGTCCGCCACCGCTGCTGCTGGCAGCCATGGACTCGACAAAGGCGCCGGTGCTGGTGCCGGGGGTTCGAAGTGGAATCCGAAGAACTGGGGCCTCAAGACCAAGATCGGTGTTGGGTTGGCCGTGGCGGTTGCGATTGTGGTCATCGTTGTGGGAGCGTATTATGGAACGAGGAATGAAGAGTATCCGGATTATAGCAGGTTGAATTATACCCTCACCAAAGAATGTATGTTCGCCTTCCCTTCAGTTGCTATCGATCCGGTGTTTTTCTCTTCTTCTTCTGCTTCTTCTACTTCTGTTCTCTTTGGCAATTTGTCTTTTATTTTCCCGTCTCTCACTTCTGGTGTTTCTCGCCCAGATTCCACTTTATATTTCCAATCTGCAGAGTGAATACTCATCCCGAGTAACTACACAGACAGCGGGACCAACTTCTTCGACGACTTCGAATTCTACACCGCCACCGATCCGACACACGGTTTCGTAGAGTAAGACCCTCCACCCCGCCAATTCCGCAACGACGGCGCCAAACAGACACCCCCCACCCTCCCATCAAAGCCATACAAACCACCTCTAACCCGCGCCTCGCAGCTACGTCGACAACCGCACAGCCACCCTGATGAACTTAACCTACGCAAGCAGCACCTCGGCCATCCTCCGCGTCGACCACACAGAATCCGGCCAACAAATCAGGACCAGCGGCCGCAAATCCGTGCGCATAACCTCCAACACGCGCTACGACCTGGGCCTCTTCGTCTTCGACATCCAGCACTCCCCCTACGGCTGCGCCACCTGGCCCGCCGTCTGGCTCAGCGACCCAAACAACTGGCCCAGCAACGGCGAAATCGACATCCTGGAAGGCGTGAACCAGGTCTCCAACAACCGGTCCCAAACGACGCTGCACACGTCCTCGGACTGCAAAATGTCGCACGTCAAACGCAAAGAATCCGGCTCCGTCCTCGCAACCAACTGCTGGAACGAGACAGACGCGAACGCCGGCTGCGGCGTCCAGGGCGGCAAGAACAGCTTCGGCGCCGGCTTCAACGCCCACGGCGGCGGCGTCTACGCCATGGAGTTGCGCGACGCAGGCATTCGGGTTTGGTTCTTCGGCCGCGGCGACGAGCCCGCCGACCTGGCCAACTCGACTTACACAAACGGCTCGAGCGTGCGTCCCGATCCGTCGCGCTGGGGCGAGGCCATGGCGGATTTTCCCAGCACGGATTGCGATGTCAGCACGCACTTCCGGAATCAGAGCATCATCGCGAATATCGGTGTTTGCGGGGATTGTAAGTAGTTGAAGCGTCCGTTTTGTCGCGAACCTCTCTCTCCCCTCCCATCTCTCTCTCCCCTCCCCTCTCTCTCTCCCCTCCCCTCTCTCTCTCCCCTCCCCTCTCTTGTCCCCCCCGCTCGCGTCTCCCACGCCCCCCCCATCTAACATCCCCAGGGGCCGGATCCCCCGCCGTCTACACCACCAAAGACAGCTGCCCGGCCACCTGCGCCACCTACGCCGAGACCAACGCCTCCGCCTTCGACAAGGCGTACTGGGAGTTCAACAGCTTCCGCGTCTACACCGCCACCTAAAGTCCGGGAACCCAAAGCAAGCGGGAACTCCTGAACAAGGAAAAGAAAAGAAAGGATAGAAGAGTGAAAACGTCGCGCTAGGTACGTCTCGTTTGATGTTGGAGATGCAGAGGGCTGCTGGGATTACGTCGCTGGGAAGAGGTTGGTCATGAGTGCTGGATGGGGTGGGATGGGGTGGGTTGGGATGGGATGGGATGGGATGGGATGGCATGGTGCCGGGTAGCGGAGACGGGCGTTGGCGATGCCGACCTTTGCGTATGTTACGCCTCCGGTCGCCTCGTTGGTGGAAGTGTGGGGGGTGGGGGTGGGGGTGGGTTTCGTCTTTCCCATATCCGACCCCCTCCCAACGCCTGCCCAGCGTCGAGTCTCAAAACAGACTCGCCTCCATCCGCGCAACATCCTCCGCTTGTAGCCAACACCAACACCAGCACCAGCACCAGCACCAGCACCAGCACCAGCACCAGCAGCAGCCATCACATCCCCTCCCATCCCCTCGCACTCCTCCCAACCAAACCCAGATACCCCCATCACAAACCGGAGTTTTTCGCGTCGTTGATGTCGTTGATGGAGCAAGCAGGGTGGAGCGAAGTTGATGTGGAGAGTATTTTATCGTTGGGTCGGGGCACGAGGGCAGGTTCTGGGTTCGCGGGGTCTGGGGTGATGGTGATATTGGTGTTGGTATCGATTTGGTGGGGAGGGGGAGGAGGGGGGAGGCTTGTTGAACCTCTCTCTCTCTCTCTCTCTCTCCCTCCGTCCACGCTCAAACCAAGCTTTCTCGATTCCGGCAGTCAACGCAGTCTCAATTCCACCCCATCCCCCCATCCCCCCCAACCCCATCCCACCAACTCGCAAAACCCCCCCACAAAGTCCCGTCCCCCATTCCGCACCCACCAAAAACCAACGCCATACTCATACACCACGCCCAGCACGCCCGTTGCCCCCCAAAACACTGAACCCAAACCCACAAAAGCAAAACAACCCCACATTCTCACCACTGAATCTGCTTAACCGGACTCCCCCCCTCGCCCGGCCTCGCACTCGGGCCCGGCTCCAGCCCCTGCCCCTGCCATTGCTGGGCCCCATGATGCGGAGTCCAGTAACCGGGGCCAGGGGCATCGTACAAGTTGGCGGCGAAATGGCGGGCCGGGGTCGGCGGGACGGTGGCAGTGGCGCCAGGCAGGTATTGTTGGTGGGGGAGGTGGTCCTGGGGATGGATGGGGTGTTGGTGTTGGTGGGCGTGCTTGTTGCGGAAGAAACCGAAGGCGAGGTTGGACATGGCGACGCAGCCGAAGATGATGATGAGGGAGAAGAGCTGGTGTGGGTTAGTTTGGTTCGTTGGGCGTGCGGTTGGCGTTGAGGGAGGGAGGGAGGGAGGGAGGGAGGGGGGTGGGAAGGATGGGGATCGCTGCCGCCAAAAATGATAATAAAAAGAAACACTTACCATGGCTTTGTAGCTGATGGGCTCGATGAAGGAGTTGAAAATCATGGCGAACGTGTGCGCGCTGACCCGGGCCCGGCCCACCTTCTTGGGATCCCGCCCCATGCACTTCTCCCAGTTCTCGCACACGACCTCCAACGCCGGCATGCGCGTGTCCCGCTCGCACCTGTTCTCCCTGTAATTCTGGGCGCAGACGGCCATTTCAGCCAGGGTTTCGGCGACGGCGCGGTCCGAGGCGAGGTTGACGTCGGATTGGATGGCGGTCCAGAAGGTGTAGACGGCGTAGATGATGGCGAAGACGATGAAGAAGTTGAGCAGGAGTTGGGCGTAGTAGGAGAGGATGTGGGGGAGGGCCGGGTGGGTTTCGATGTAGGAGAGGATGGCGGCGATGAGGGGGGTTTTGGCCGCCGGGGGTGTTGTTGATGTGTTGTTGTCGTTGTCGTTGCTTCCGCGCCTGCTCCCGTCGTTGTTGTTGTTGTCGTCGTCGTCGTAATACTCGTCCCCCCTCCTCCCGCCTCTATCCCTACTCTTCCCCCCATTAACCCTCCTCTTCATGATCCTCCGTTCCGCCTTGTGTGAATACGGCCCCGCGCCCCTCACCACACTCTGCACCTCCACCTTTCCCCCACCACCACCAGGACTCCCCCACGCCCTACTCAACCCACCCAACCAACTATCCCTCCGTTTCTCCTTCACCGGACTTCCAGCCCCACCCTTCTTCGGACTCCTACTCCCGCTCGTAAACAGCGCAACCCTATTCCGAAACCCCATCAAACTGCTCTCAGGCGTAGCCTCGCTATCCGCGTTCTCAGCCGGCGTATCGGGCGTCTCGCCGCCCGACGAAAAGTCGATATCCAGTTTGCGGGGCGTCGTGAACTTCGGATCCTTGAGGTGGTTGGGGACAGCAGGGAGGGGTTTACCATCCGTCTTGCATCGAGCGGGCGTGGTCGTCGCAGGGCCAGTAGCGCCGCTGCCCCACGGTTGCGAGAAGAAATACGGCTGCGAGGCCGGCGGCCGGAGGCTGGGTGTCTGTTGCTGGTTCGCCGCGTTCAGTGCGCCGTGCTCGCCTGTCCGTACACCGACGTGTCAGCATCCCTTTTCTCTGGTTTTCGCGCCTGATGTCGTGTCTGGGGCAACGATGCCCAATGCTTGCTTCCACGTACGCTTTCGTCCCGCCCCGTTCTGCGCGTTGCGCGCCGCTGTGATGAAGGGCGAGCTTTCGTCTATCGGACCCGTGCGGTTCGTGTACTCGAAGTCCATCGGCGTGTGGCCGGTTCTGCGGTTCATGGCTGCGGCGTGGACGAAGGCCGAATGGACGAAGGCCGGATGGACGAAGGCCGTGGACGAAGGCCGTGGACGAAGACCAAGTAGACTCAGCCAGTAGCCTCAGCCAGTAGCCTCAACCCAGTAGCCTCAACCCAATAGCCTCAACCCAATAGCCTCGACCCAGTAGACCTGCGTAATCGCGCTCGAACGAGAGACTGGGGTCAGGTTTCGCAGCGCAACGGGGTCCGGGGACGTCTTGTTGGTAAACAATCTGCCGAGCGAGCGAGAGCGAGCAAGCAAGCGAGAGCAACAAGCAAGCGAGCGAGCGAGAGCAACAAGCAAGCGAGAGCAACAAGCAAGCGAGAGAGTCAGAGAGTCGGCGCGTCGGCGCGTCGGCGTTTCGCGAGCTGCGGGACCCGAGACCAGGGCACGTGACTCGTTCCTAGGGGCGGTGGTCTGGATAGTGGTGGTGGGGTGATGTGTTTTTTTGGGTTTGCGGTTGGTCGGGCTGGCTGGCTGCGAGAAGGTGTGGAGGGTGGGTGTTCTTTGTTCGGTGCGGAGAAGCCGCTGATACGTACGTGAGAGCTGATCCAGTTGGTCGAGAGTCGGAGGCTCCAGCTTCCGATAGCTTATGTATTCACGCGTTGCCGTGGCTGAACCAGTGCGACATCACTGCCGCGCACGACGACAACAGGACGGTGAACTCGAAAGACTAACGGTACTAAAATGAACAGCCAAGCGTCACTTGATGGATATACACTCCTCCCAAGATCTACCCTCTTCCAGAAACCACCACCCTCCAAACGCCCCATTCCCCGTACCGAAAATACAGAACAAGAAACCAAGCCATCGTCCACCTAAGCCACCATAGCTTCGTACACGAAACAACCCAAACAACGGCGCGACTAACAGAACAAGAAAAATTTAAGCCTTCGCCGCCGCAGTCCTAACCTCATCGCTCTCATTGTACTTGTCCCAATTCGCCAGAATGTTCCCAATCTTCGGCGAATTCGTCAACCTGTAAACGTCCTCAAAGTACTCCTTTGTAATCTCAAACGGCCGGGCCGTAACGTTGGGAATGTATTTGCCGATCAGCTTGCTCGGATCGATGCTCGTCTTGTTGATCTTCTTGAGCAGGAAACTCCTGAAAGGCTTGACGCCGGACCGCAAGAACGTCGAGTGGAAAGGCACGTCGATGCCCTTGAGGGGGATGGTGGCGAAGCCGCGCTGGAGGTCCAGAGGCTTGGGTTTGGCTTCCGTTTGGGCGGCGCAGCCCTTGATGATCTCGACCAGGTGGGCTTTGACGTCTTCGAGCGACATGGATTGCATGAGGGCTTGGATGTCGATTTTCTGCGCCTTGAGGTAGTTTGTCACGTTTGTGAGGCAGTCGAGGGCGCGCAGGTCGCCGGCGCAGACGTACTGCATGTTGGCGATGTTGTAGTTCACGATTTCGAGCAGCCAGCCCGTTTCCTCGCTGATGTTCTCGACGACGTATTGAAGGGCTTGCTCGTTGAACGTCTTGGAGATACGGCTGGGGTTGACGGCGCACATGGAGTAGTTGGAGCGGCCGCTCTCGTCGCGCTCGACGGCGACTTGCATCGTCAGACCGCGGTAGAACACGACCGACACCAAGCTCTCAATGGGCATGACCTCGGCGAGCGCAGCAAGCGCAGAGTACTCTCCGAGGGAGTGACCAGCGAAGCTGCTGTCGCGCTGCACCAGACCCTTGGCGCGCATGTCCTCGAACGACGCCTTCTCCATCAGAGTCAGGGCGGGCTGCGTGAACTGCGTGGCAGACAGAAGACCAGTCGGCGAGCGGTAAGTGTACGAGGTGGTGTTCTCGTCAATCTCCTTGAAGATCTTCTCCGACTTGACGCTGCCATCGGCGCTCACAGTCTCGAAGGTCATGGACATGTAGTTCTGGCGGATAGCCTTACCACGGGGGCCACCAAAGTGAATGGTGAGCTCCTTGGGGTTGTTCTTGACGATGTTGGTGATGGCGAATCCTAGACAGATGTTAGCATGTTGAAGTGGCACACAATTCAGATAACTTACCATAGTTGTCCATGAAGTGCTTGTCAGCCCTGTCCCACACGGCCTTGGCAACCTCGCTGCTGGCATACAGGTCCATACCCATACCCTGCTCCTGAGAACCTTGACCAGTGAAGACATAAGCAGAAGTGGGCTGCTCGACCTCAGCCTCACCCAGAAGGACCTTGTCCTCGGTCTCCTTGTTGGAAGCCTCGATCTTGATGATCTTGCGACCGGACACCATACCGACGTGCTGAAGCTTGACGTCAAGCTCGTCGTCAGGGAGAACCATGCCGACGAGAGACGCGTGGAAGCTGCGAACACGGCCGATGTTGTTCTCAGCAGCCCAGGTCTCGACTAGACTGCGAACAGCAGCACTGGAGTACATGCCGTGTGTGATGGTACCGGGCAGGTTGGCGTACTTGGAGAAGACTCTCGACACGTGGATGGGGTTGTAGTCACCGGACACGCGGGCGTAAGTCTCGTTGGAGGCGGGGGCCTTGAGAGACAGCGGGCTCTTGCCGTGCAGAGGAATGACGTTCTCGAAGAGGACGGGCTGGTCGATGGCGGTACCGTTGCGCTCGAGGTAGTCCGTGACGGGGTTACCGTGCGAGGCGCCGGCTTCGTACTCGACCGAAGCAATCTGGATGATCTCCTTGGTAGGCAGCTCAAGCAGAGCCTCACCGACAGTCTCCACGGAGCTGAAGACGGTTTCGTTCTTGTAACGGACCAGACTTTGCAGCTTGAAGGTAAGAGTCTTGTTGAGGAGCTCGATCTCGGAATCCTCCAGGCGGAACCACTCCTTCGAGCGGAGGATGGCAACGTCCTTCGGTGTGGCAAGGTGAAGCTGCATGGGTGTCTCGGTCTTCCTCTGGAAAGTGTTCTCGTAGTCGGTGTACGCGCCGCGGTACAAGAACTGACTGGTGACCTCCATGATCGGCTCGCCATCACGAGTGATGGTACCGCAGACTTCGACCATCTTACCGGAAGCTTGGTTGATGACGGCGTTGACCTGGGCAGTGGTGTCCAAGACATCACCCTTCTTGAGCGGCTGAGCACCGGGGAGCATCCTGAAGCCGTTGGACAAGTGAACCAGCTTCAACAGGTCACCATCGATAGCGCGGGGGAAGATGGGCTTCGTAATGGCCTTCCAGCCAACAACGATGGCAAAGTCCATGGGAGCAAAGACTTCCTTTCCGGGCCTCTCGACGAAAGCCTCGCCGGTGTTGCCAACAGCGTGAACGAAGTCGTTGATGGCCTCGCTGGTGATGGTAGCGCGGCCACCCTCGAACTTGGAGGTGACAGACGCATCGAAGGGGCAGGCCTCGTCGCCGAACCAGATTCGGTAGTAGAAGTCCTTGATCCTGTCGTTGCGAGCGTCCATGACCTCACGGATGGGGGCGTAGCCAGTCTCGGGGTGGTAAGTGAACTTGAGAGGCAGAGCAACAGGCTTGCCCAACGCTGTGCGCTCCTCGATCATCTCGACCAGAATCTCGTTGCCGTTCTGGAGGCTGATCTCGAGGGTCTTGATGTGCTTGCCACCGGTCGAAGGCTCCTTCATGGTTATCACCGTCTTGGCGGGATCGTTGGGGTAAGCAATCTCCACCATCATGCCCAGAGCCGGAGTAAAGATGCGGTTCATGGGGTTGGTCTGGAATCGCTGGCCCTGGACGAAGACGTCCGCAGTGAAGAAGGCGTGTCTCCAAGAGTATGTCTTGCCAGCAAGCAGCTGCAGCCAAGAGGTGATGTCAGGGAGAGTCGCGTTGGGCGCGGACGAGAGCCTGTAGACAACCTTGTCTTGCAACTCGGACACAGTCAGGCCATCAACCTCGACAACATCATCGTGTGCGCCGAGGAGTTCAGCTCCGAAGTATTCCAGGACGGGAATCTTGGACTCGTCACCATCGTACAAGTCGCGAGTAAGAGCCTTGATGTGACCGTTGTGAACGCCATCCAAGATGTCCTTGACGGGCTCATCGACAACCTTGGAGTACTTGACGGCCATGGGGCCCTGAAGAATGCAAGTCCTGCCGACGTCCTGGTCGACAACAGCCTCGAGATCCTCGGACTGCCAGAGAGAGTCCTTCTTGAAGAAGAACTCGAAGTTCTCGTCGAGGACGGGGACAAAAGGCACGGGCTTCTGACCGCGGCGCTGGCAGAGCAAGAGGAAGTGCTGAACATCTTGGGCGTTGATGAGCTGCTTGTCCGCCTCGGGGTACTCCTTCAACACCTTCTCGACGAACTCGAAGGGGCTGTCGAGCTCGGCGTACGTCTGGACCAGGGACTGCTTGCCCTCGGCAACACTGAAACGCTCCTCGAGGCGGCGGATGAAGTCACCAGTGAGGCGCGCCAAGCTCTTGTCGATCCATCTGGACTCGTGCTTGACGTACATCAGCTCGACCATACGGCGCACAATCTCGCCATAGGTCATGTCCTCGAGGTCGACGGACTCGCCGGCGGTGTTCCTGCCGAACCAAACCTTGTGGAAGTCATCGTTGAGCTTCTTGATGATGTACTCGCGCATCTTCTTGAGCTCGGGCACACGCTTGGCCTTGTCGAGGGCGAAGATCTTCTTGTCCATCTCGGCCCACAACATGACACCACGGGTGGCGAGCTTGTGGATCGGCTCACCCATCTCAGAGCGAACGGTGATGACACCACCGGCGGGACCCTGGTAGGTCTTCTCCCATTCACTGTCGTCGAGACCAGGAGCGTCGCAGATGGCCTTCTTCGCATTGGGCGAAGTCTTGGCCTCCTTGGCAATCATCATACGGCTACCGAACAAGCAACCATCGAAGGGCATGGGCGGGAAACCGAACTTGGTCGACCAGCTACCAGTGAGGTACGGGTATGTGTCCTCGTCGGAGCCGAAACCACTGCCAGCAACAAGGACGAGGTTCTCGCACTTCCTAATCCTGCCGTACATCTGGAGGATAGGCTGGTGGAAGTCCTCGAACGAGTGGTGACCACCACCGCGGCCACCAGTCCATTGCAGGATGACCGGGAAAGTCGGGTTGGCCTTGGCGATGTTGATGGTCTGTTGGATCGCCTCGGTCGAACCAGGCTTGAAAGCAATGTGCTTGATGCCGAGCGTCTCAATGTACTCGTTAGCGACCTCGATGGAGGGAACACCCGCACCGATGGTGAGACCCTCGATGGGGACACCATCGGCACGCAGCCTGGCGATCATAGGGATTTGCCATGCCATCGCACGAGGAGCGACGTAGATGAGGTTGATGGTGATACCACGACCGGCCGGGATGGCCTTCTCGATCTTGGTGATGGCTTCGGTCATCGACTTGTCGTTGTAGTACCCTCCACCAGCCAATTCAATCTCGTAACCGGCGTTCATCGTGGCAGCAACGAAATCCCAAGGCACAGTGCAAGGCGTCATACCAGCGACCATGATCGGAGGCAGACCCAAAAGACGGCTCATCTTGGTGTCTACGAAAGTTTGGCCAACGGAGGTCTTCACGAGCTTGGGACCGTGCTCCTTGACCCAGTCCACGGCGTACTTGACGGCATGTTCAGCGTCTCTGTCGAACAGCTCCGGCTTGTAGCCAACTTCGGCGTTGGTGCCATCCATGGTACCGGCCAAAATGACGCGAACACCAGTGCCCTCCTTGTTACGGTTCGTGAGAACGCCGAGACCAGAGATACCACCGGGACCAAAGTCGAGAATGTGAGTTGCCTTGGGAAAGACGGTCGCCTTCTCCCAGTTGACGGGATCCTGAGTGATCATCCGGACAAGCGTCGGCACGATGTTCTCGGCCTTGTCCTCCCTGATGTCCCTGCCAGTGTTTGTGTCGTACATGGCAATGCCGAGGCTCTCGCTGCTGATGACGATTTCGTTGAGGTCCTCGTCAAGCAGGCGGGTGGCATCCTTCAAGTACGGGCTGTGGAAAGGCGCGGTGATGGGGAGGAAGCGGTTGACGAAGCGAATCTTGCGCTCGGTGAAGGGAATCCTGGTCTGGTCGAGGCCGGTGGGCGCCTTGACCTTGCGCAGTCTAAGGTTGAGACCGTACAGGGAAATCGGGGGACCGGTCACGACGAAGTTGCGCGCGCTGTTGATCAGAGAGATGGCGATGTGCTGGTCCTCCGGCAAGTGCTGGTTCGTCGCGTCGATGTGGTCCTGGACAGACTTGACCGAAAGGTCGCGGATCGAAAGCATAGGCGTCGGGGTGCCTTCGCCATTGTCGATCGAGTCCTGGAGCACGTTCGGGGCGAGAGAGGTGCGCGGGTAGGCCTGCTGGCTGCGAGATCCGATCCAGAACAAGACGGTCAAGGCGTCCCTGGAGGACTTGTCGAACGTCTCCCAGCTCCCGGACGCAGCAATGGCGGCGGCGGTCACGACACCCTGAGAGTGACCAGTGGTACCGGTAAAGTAGCTGCGCACATGGCCGGGGTGGCTGCCGAGCACGCGACAGGTCACGACGTAGTGGGTGAGCTGTGTCAAACCGATCAACGGCAAGCTGACAGGCGCGGAGACGAGGTAGTCGGTGTCGGGCTGGGATTCGCGGTTGTTCAACCAGCGCATGACATCGAGACCCTTGGAGTACTGCTTCTCGGCGCGGGGATCCCGCGAGAGGAGCTGCAGGTGCGCGGCAGCCGCATTCACGAAATCCTCGACAAAGGCCGGGTAGGTGGTGTAGACCTGTCTCAGCTCGTCGAAGTACTCCTCGATGTTGCCCTGGCCGCCAAAAACGGGGTATATGAAGGCGTTCTCGTCGGCGGCCTCGCGGAAAAGCGCCGACTCGTGGTGCTTGATCGGCCTGTCGACGGCGGCACGCGCGGCGTAGTATGCGCTCACGGTAGCAAGCTTCTTCTCCTCGATGCCGGGCAGAGTGGCCGCCACGGCGTGCACCTCGTTGCCGCGCAGGAAGGCGCGCTCAAACTCGTTCAGGACGAGCTTCAAGACCTCCTCGAAGGAGCCCGGGTCGTCGCCGTCCTCGACCTCGCGCGCAATGAAGCCGAGGTAGCGGGCGACCAGCTCGCACTCGGAGGAGGGCTCATCGTCCTGCGCAAGCTCGTCGGTCGGCTCGGGCAATGTGTGGGTGAAGGTGTCCTTGAGCTGAGAGGCGTTGAAGTGGAGCGCCGTGGGGATGAGGAAGGTGTGCTCGAGAGAGCCGTGGGAGAGGACGAGAGGGCGGAGGTGGGATTGAGACCTGGGCGTAGAGACGCCGGTCTGAGGACCTGAACCGTACATGATGGTTTGGGGGGTATAAGAGGTGGTCTAAGAGGTGGTCTAAGAGGTGGTTCTAGGTTTCGGGGTTGACTGCTGGGGGCGCGGCGGTCAGAGGAGGAGGAGAGCTCGGTGTGGTGTTTGGAGCTTGCCCGCGGGGGAAAAAAAAGCAGCGGCGATTATTCAAGCGATTGAAGGTCCCAATGGGTTGCGAAGTTGTCACTCACATCTGTGGCCGCAACAGGCAGGCGTCACGCAGTCCAATGGGCCAAGGGAATTCGTGCGGACTGCAAAAGGCAGCTCCCTTGGGGATGTATGTGTGTTGGGGCTTTCTCGGCGCGCTCTCAGGAAGCGCGGGGCGGGCGGGAGAGGGAGGGTGGAGGGTGGAGGGTGAGAGGGTTCGAGGGAAGTTGATTACAAGGTAGAAGGGAAGAAGAAGAAGAAGCAGCAGCAGCAGAGGAGAGGGAGGGTGGGCTCAATGTACGGGGACGGGGTCGGGGAGGAGGAGGGGGGTCGGGGGGTCGGGGGGGGGTGGAAGGGCAATTGGGGTAGAATATGGGCTGATGGGAGATGGGATGGCACTTTTCTGCTCTCAGCAACTGTTATTCGGCCGGGTGACGGAGGTTTAGTTGAGCGGACGTGGCAGGGGTGGCATTCGGTTGGGACGTCAGATATGCAGCGCTAAATGCTTGTTGCTTTGCTTTGGTTCAAGGCCCCACGGCCTGACTGAGAGAGAGCGAGCATCGAGGGTCTCTGTCTCTCACTGATACTGATGGATCAATGGATCAATGGATCAATGGATTAATGGATCAATGGATCACGCTTACTGTGCACCTGCGCCCTGGTTGTCATCAGACGGGATATCTATCCCCTCGGGCCATCCAGCAGCTCAACATACAGTAACGTAGATCACTCCGGGCTGCTGCTCCTGCTGCTCCTGCTGCTCCTCCTGCTCCTGCTACTCCTGCTGCTGCTCCTGCTCCTGCTGCTGCTCCTCCAGCTCCACCGGCCAGCAGCGGACTGAAGTGTCCACGGTGTGTCCAGCGTGCGCGGAGGCAGCGCGGACGTGGGAAATGATTCGGCCAAGGAGCAGGACACGGCCTTTTGGGGGAACACTAGCCGATTTTCGTTGGGCGAGGCACCGAAAGCCAAAGCTTCAACGGCGAGCCAGCCAGCTCAACACCCGCCTGCCCGCCTGCCCGCCTGCGCCAAAACTATTATTGCTGGGGTCGCAGCACTCGCAGCACTCGCAGCACTCGAGACCAACAGCCCATACTGAGACAGACCACTTATCTCCCACACCCTCACCCTCACCCTCACCCTCACCCTCACCCCAGCCCTCAACTCCCTCTCCCCTCCTCCCCTTCTCCTTCCCATCTTGCTTGCTACTACTGCCCTGGTGGAGCAACGCACCCCATCTTCACCACCACCACCACCACCACATCATCCTCCTCCCCCGCCCCAACTCGCCGAACCACACCACCCACACACACACACACGCACCGCCCATTGAGCACTGTCCTCCCGCTCCGGCTGCACATGAGCACTTCCCACACCTTCTAGATACCCTCTTGTTTAATATTTGATTCCTCCACGCCCAACGCGACGCACCCACCCCGCCGCCATCATGCGTCCCGAAATCGAGCAGGAGCTCTCCCACACCCTCCTCGTCGAGCTGCTTGCATACCAATTCGCCTCGCCCGTGAGATGGATTGAGACGCAGGATGTCATCCTCGGCGAGAAGACGACGGAGCGCATCGTCGAGGTTGGGCCCGCAGACACGCTGGGCGTCATGGCGAAGCGCACATTGGCCTCCAAGTACGAGGCCCACGATGCCGCCCGCTCCGTCCAGCGTCAAATTCTGTGCTACAACAAGGACGCCAAAGACATCTACTACGACGTGGATCCCATCGACGAGGAGCCCGAACCCGCCGCCGGTGCCAGCCCAGATGCTGCTCCCGCTTCCTCCTCCGCGCCCGCCGCCTCAGCTGCGCCGGCAGCTGCAGCACCACCACCCAGCGCAGGCCCGGCCGCCGCAGTCGCAGATGCGCCCGTATCTGCTACCGACATCCTGCGCACTTTGGTCGCGCAGAAGCTGAAGAAGCCGCTCATGGACATCCCTCTGAGCAAGGCGATCAAGGATTTGGTTGGAGGTGAGTTTTTTCCCGTCCCAGCTGAATTTGCCCGAAAACTGACTTGTTGCGCATAGGCAAGTCCACTCTCCAGAACGAGATCCTCGGAGACCTGGGCAAGGAATTCGGCTCGACGCCGGAGAAGCCCGAGGACACTCCTCTCGACGAGCTGGGCGCGTCGATGCAGGCTACTTTCAACGGCCAGCTCGGAAAGCAGTCCACTTCCCTCATCGCTCGCATGGTCTCCTCGAAGATGCCCGGTGGCTTCAACATCACAGCAGTCCGGAAACACTTGGAGACGCGGTGGGGATTGGGCGCGGGCCGTCAAGACGGCGTCCTGCTCCTGGCCTTGACCGAAGAACCGGCCGCTCGTCTCGGGTCTGAAAATGACGCCAAGTCGTGGCTCGACGGTCTCTCCAACAAGTACGCTGGCATCGCTGGTATCAGCCTGTCAACGCCTACCGCGGGCGGCGACGGTGGCGCTGCGGCCGGTGGCATGATGATGGACCCCGCTGCGATTGATGCCCTGACCAAGGACCAGAGGGCGCTTTTCAAGCAGCAGCTCGAGCTTTTTGCGAGATATCTCAAGCTCGACTTGCGCGCTGGCGACAAGGCGTTTGTCGGTTCTCAGGAGACCAACAGCGCTCTGCAGGCCCAACTGGATCTGTGGAATGCTGAACACGGTGACTTTTACGCCGCCGGCATTGAGCCCTCCTTCACCCCTCTCAAGGCCAGAGTCTACGATTCGTCGTGGAACTGGGCCAGACAGGACGCTCTCACCATGTATTACGACATCATCTTCGGCCGTCTCACTGCTGTTGACCGCGAGATTGTCAGCCAGTGCATCAACATCATGAACCGCGCGAACCCTCTCCTGCTCGACTTCATGCAGTACCACATCGACAACTGCCCCACTGAGCGCGGCGAGACTTACGAGCTGGCGAAGGAATTGGGTCAGCAGCTGATCGAGAACTGCAAGGACGTCCTGAACGCCGCTCCGGTATACAAGGACGTGGCCATGCCTACCGCGCCTCACCTGGAAATCGACGCCCGCGGTAACATGAACTACGCCGAGACTGCCAGGCCCAGCGTGCGCAAGCTTGAGCACTACGTCAAGGAGATGGCCGAGGGTGGCAAGCTCTCCGAGTACGGCAACAGGACCAAGGTTCAGAACGACCTGCAGAGGATCTACAAGCTCATCCGCCAGCAGCACAAGCTCTCCAAGTCTTCTCAGCTGCAGATCAAGAGCCTCTACAGCGATGTCATCCGCTCTTTGTCCATGAACGAAGGCCAGATCATCCCCGCGGAGAACGGCAAGACCGCCAACGGCCGCCCCCGCAAGGGTCGCAATGGTCGTCTGAATGGCAGCAACAAGCAGGGCAAGGTCGAGACCATTCCCTTCCTCCATCTGAAGCGCAAGGATGAGCACGGCTGGGAATACAGCAAGAAGCTCACCGGCGTCTACCTTGAGGGTTTGGAGGAGGCTGCCAAGAACGGCGTGACCTTCCAAGGCAAGAACGCCCTCATGACTGGCGCTGGTGCTGGTTCCATCGGTGCAGAGGTCCTTCAAGGTCTGATTGCTGGTGGTGCCAAGGTCGTTGTCACCACCTCCCGCTTCTCCCGTGAGGTCAACGAGTACTACCAGTCCATGTACTCCCGCTACGGCGCCCGCGGCTCCCAGCTCATCGTCGTCCCGTTCAACCAAGGCAGCAAGCAAGACGTTGATGCCCTGGTCGACTACATCTACGACACCAAGAAGGGTCTCGGCTGGGATCTTGACTACGTCATTCCTTTCGCCGCCATTTCCGAGCAGGGCCGCGAGATCGACGGCATTGACTCCAAGTCCGAGCTTGCCCACCGTATCATGTTGACCAACGTCCTCAGACTTTTGGGTGCTGTCAAGTCCCACAAGGCCGCCAACGGCTTCGAGACCCGTCCCGCTCAGGTCATCCTGCCGCTCTCTCCCAACCACGGTACCTTCGGTAACGACGGTCTCTACGCCGAGTCCAAGATTGCCCTCGAGACTCTGTTCAGCAGATGGCACTCCGAGAGCTGGGGTAACTTCCTCACCATCTGCGGTGCCGTCATTGGATGGACTCGTGG
This sequence comes from Saccharata proteae CBS 121410, assembly GCA_010015785.1. Classification (NCBI taxonomy): domain Eukaryota; kingdom Fungi; phylum Ascomycota; class Dothideomycetes; order Botryosphaeriales; family Saccharataceae; genus Saccharata; species Saccharata proteae. The sequence continues at coordinate 71,361 of ML978723.1, forward strand.
CACTGGTCTCATGGCCGGTAACAACATTGTTGCCGAGGGCATTGAGCGCTACGGTGTCCGCACCTTCTCTCAACAGGAGATGGCCTTCAACCTGCTCGGTCTTATGTCGCCTTCGATAGTCAACCTTTGCCAGGTTGAGCCCGTCTGGGCTGACTTGAACGGTGGCTTCCAGTACCTGCCCAACCTGAAGGACCTGATGACAGATCTTCGCAAGGAGTACACCGAGACCGCCGAGATCCGCAAGGCCGTCACCAAGGAGACTTCGGCAGAGAACAAGATTGTCAACGGCGAGAAGAGCGAAGCCCTGTACCAGAAGGTCAAGGTCCAGCCTCGCGCCAACCTCAAGTTTGACTTCCCCAAGGTTCCTGACTGGGAGACTGAAGTCAAGCCTCTCAACGGTGACCTCAAGGGTATGGTCGATCTCGAAAAGGTCGTTGTCGTCACTGGTTTCGCCGAGGTTGGTCCTTGGGGTAATGCCAGGACCAGATGGGAGATGGAGGCTTACGGCCAGTTCTCTCTCGAGGGTTGCATTGAGATGGCCTGGATCATGGGCCTGATCAAGAACCACAACGGTCCTCTCAAGGGCAAGAGCTACTCTGGCTGGGTTGACGCGAAGAGCGGCGAGCCCGTTGATGACAAGGATGTCAAGGCCAAGTACGAGAAGCACATCCTCGAGCACTCCGGTATCCGTCTCATCGAGCCCGAACTCTTCGGCGGCTACGACCCCAACAAGAAGCAGCTCCTCCAGGAGATCCAGATCGAAGAAGACCTTGATCCGTTCGAGTCTTCCAAGGAGACTGCCGAGGAGTTCAAGCGCGAGCACGGCGACAAGGTCGACATCTTCGAGATCCCCGACTCTGGCGAGTACACTGTCGTCCTGAAGAAGGGTGCCACCCTCCTCATTCCCAAGGCGCTGCGCTTCGACCGCCTTGTTGCTGGTCAGGTCCCCAGTGGCTGGGACGCCCGCAAGTACGGTGTTCCCGAGGACATCATCGAGCAGGTCGACACCGTCACTCTGTTTGTCCTTGTCACGACTGCCGAGGCCCTGCTGTCGTCCGGTATCACCGACCCGTACGAGTTCTACAAGTACGTGCACATATCCGAGGTCGGAAACTGTACCGGTTCAGGTATCGGTGGTTCCGGCGCTCTGAGGGGTATGTACAAGGACCGCTTCCTTGACAAGCCGCTGCAGAAGGATATCTTGCAGGAGTCTTTCATCAACACGATGAGCGCCTGGGTCAACATGTTGCTCCTCTCTTCGACTGGTCCCATCAAGTCTCCGTCCGGTGCTTGCGCTACCGCCGTCGAATCCGTCGACATCGGTTACGACACCATCGTCGAGGGCAAGGCCAGGATCTGTCTTGTTGGTGGTTTCGATGACTTCCAAGAGGAGGGCTCTTACGAGTTCGCCAACATGAAGGCCACCAGCAACGCCGAGGATGAGTTCGCCCACGGCAGAACCCCCAAGGAGATGTCCCGTCCCACCACCACCACCAGAAACGGATTCATGGAGTCCCAAGGTTGCGGTATGCAGGTCATCATGGATGCTCGCCTTGCATTGGACATGGGTGTTCCTATCTACGGTGTCCTCGGCTTCACTGCCACGGCCACAGACAAGATTGGAAGATCTGTGCCCGCTCCTGGCCAGGGTGTCCTCACCACTGCCCGCGAGGCCGCCTCCAAGTTCCCTTCGCCTCTTCTCGACATCAAGTACAGGAAGCGCCAGATGGAACTCCGCCGTCGCCAGATCAAGCAATGGCAGGAGTCTGAGCTCATGTACCTGCAGGAGGAGCTTGCTGCCATGAAGGCTCAGGCCGGCGAGGAATTCAACGAGGCGGAGTACATGGCCGACCGCGCCGAGCACATCGAGCGCGAGGCCAAGCGTCAAGAGAAGGATGCGCTCTACAGCCTGGGCAACAACTTCTGGAAGCAGGACTCCCGCATTGCTCCTATGCGCGGTGCCCTCGCCACCTGGGGTCTCACCATCGACGACTTGGACGTTGCCTCTTGCCACGGTACCTCGACCGTTGCAAACGACAAGAACGAGTCGGACGTGCTCTGCCAGCAGATGAAGCACCTCGGCCGCAAGAAGGGCAACGCCATCCTGGGCATCTTCCAAAAGTACCTCACCGGCCACCCCAAGGGTGCCGCCGGCGCCTGGATGTTCAACGGCGCCCTCCAAGTCCTCAACACCGGTCTCGTCCCCGGCAACCGCAACGCCGACAACGTCGACAAGAACCTCGAAAAGTTCGACTTCATGGTCTACCCCTCGCGCACGATCCAAACCGACGGCGTCAAAGCCGTGTCCATCACCTCGTTCGGCTTCGGCCAAAAGGGCGCCCAGGCCATCGCCATCCACCCCAAATACCTCTTCGCGACCCTCGACCACGCCACTTACCTCTCGTACAAGACCCGCGTCGAGTCGCGCCAGAAGAAGGCGTACCGCTACTTCCACGACGGCCTCATCAACAACACCATGTTCCGCGCCAAGTCCAAGGGACCGTACGAGGAAGCTCAACAGAGCCAAGTCTTCCTCAACCCCTCGGCCCGCACCGCCATCGACAAGAAGACCTCCCAATGGACCTACCCGTCCGACATGGCGTCGCCAAAGCAGTTGGCCGACAAGGAAAAGACGCAATCGACGCAGCGAATGGTCGAGTCGCTCGCGCGGGCCACGGCAACGGAAAACAGCAAACTCGGCGTCGACGTCGAGGCCGTCACCGCCATCAACATGGACAACGAAACCTTCCTGGACCGCAACTTCACGGCCAAGGAACGCGAGTACTGCTCCAAAGCCCCCAGCCCGCAAGCCAGCTTCGCCGGCCGCTGGGCCGCCAAGGAGGCCGTCTTCAAGGCCCTCGCCGTCGAGGGCAAGGGTGCCGGCGCTCCGCTCAAGGATATCGAGGTCACGAATGATGGGTCCGGCGCGCCCGTCGTCACTGTAAGTATTACTTCCGCTCCGCTCCGCTCGCTGCACACCTTTTCCGCCTGCTTCGCGAACCATGCTGACTCCACTCACAGCTTCACGGCGACGCCGAGACGGCGGCTAAAAAGGCTGGCGTCAAGAGCGTCAGCGTCAGCATCAGCCATAACGATGACCAGGCTATCGCTATCGCCGTGTCGTCGTTTTAGATGAGATACTGGTTGTGTGGTTGATGTCTGTTTTCCTGTGCTTTTTTTGCCTTTTTGAGGCTTCGTGGCTTTTTTGGTCGGGGTTTTTTTCTACGGGCGTTTTTTCGCGCTTTTTTGTTTGGGAAGGGGGGGTGTGTATGCATAGGCTGGGAAGATGGGGAGATGGGGAGATGGGGAGATGGCTTGCTTGGCAAACGGCGTACGCGTCGTGCACGGGGAGGCATGGTTGGGTGGATGGGTGGGTGGATAGATGGATGTGTGGATGGATGGAGAGGGAGACTTTTGCGTAGGGGCATAGAAGTAGTTACAAAGACGTTTCGAGTTCCAAGACTTTTTCTCCCTGCGTTTCTGGGTGCGTGATGCGGACGCGGACGCGGACGTGGATGTGGATGTGGATGGGAGATTGAGATTGAGTGCGAGTGCGAGGACCGAGACAGGGTTTCTGGGGAACGGTGGCGGGCAGGCGGGTAAGGTGGCGAACGAAGAAAGAAGCAAGAAGAGGAGAAAGGGAGAGGCAATGTGCGTTTATCGTGACCTTTTCTTCTCTCTCCGCCTTCGTCGTCGGTCGAGACGACCACGCAATGCCGAGCCAAGCTTCTTGGAGCTAGCTAGCTAGCTAAGCTACATACACACTCCTCCCTCTCCCTCTCCATCGACATCCAAACGCACCACCATCACAACTCCAACAAAACCCCCCACACCCACCCACCCACCCACCCCCTAATAAGCACCAGCATCCTGCCCCGCAACCGCCAACGCCTCAAACACTCTGGGCGGCAATTTATACCTAACCAAGCCGGCAAAGACCATGAGATCCCTGGCGGCCTGCATGAGCTGATCTCTGAGGCTGGCGGCGCCGCCGGTCAGGAACTCGTCGGCGCCCAGCTTGGCCCGTTCGCGGCCGCAGCAGGCGAGCGTCCACATGAGGAGCGGGCCGATGAGCCGGGAGATGACGGGCGGGAGGGCGTTGAAGTTGGCGGCGAGGTGGCGGATGATGGCCGTGTCGCCGAGGGCGTGCACCGGGAGGAGGGAGAGCGAGTTGATTTTCTGGTCGAGAGTTAGTTGCGTGGTTTTTTTTTTTGGGGGGGGGGGGGGAGCGGATGGGGGTTTGGGATTGGGAAGCAGGAACTTACGTCGAGAGCCTGCATCGATATCCCCTCTTCGACCAACGCCTTGGCATCCGCGATGTTGATGAGGACGGTCAGAGCGTCCTGGTTCGAACGCTTGATCTTGCTCCAGTACAGACCGCTTTTGCTGTACAAAGCCATCACATACTGCGCCAACTCGCGCGGCGTCCGCGCAGCCGTGATGCTGAGACTGCTTTCGGGCTCCCTGCCGCCAAGACCCGTCTTCTCCGCCTGTCTCGGCTTCGGGGGCTCGAGCGTGTGGGCAGGCTGTCCGAGGTCGACGGCGATGGCGTCGGAGAGGGCGGTATTGGTGGTGGCGATGACGGCGTCGAAGTCTTCGGCGAGGTGGTAGAGGAGGACGGCGTCGGTGGTGCGGCCGGCTTCTTCGGCCACGGCGGCGGCTTGCAGGGTTACGTTTTGGAGGTAGTTGGGCTCGTCGTCGATGTTTATGAGGGGCAGGCGGAGTTCGATGGCGCCTTTGATGCGGGTGCCGTCGGAGCGGATGTCGCCGAGGAGTTGGGCGAATTCGCGGGTCTCGAGGACGAGTTCCCGGAGGGCCTCGTGGGTGGTTGCGGCTTGGGATTTGCCCAAGGGGGTGTTGCGTTCGGCGTTTAGGCAGAGGAGCGTTAGGTAGTCGGTTGCGTCGACGGCTTTGGCAGCGCGGAAGTCGCGCGTGTAGTGTCCGATGATGCGGCAGAAGTTGATCTGGGGCTTTTCTCTCGTCGTGAAGCTGAGGATGTCGTTGCCGGCGGTGAAGAAGTCGGAGATTCTAAGCAGACCGTAGTATGCCAGCCCGATGGCAAAGTGCACGGCCGTGGTGTAGTTGTGCGGGTAGAGGAAGTTGACGCCCTCCTCGAACATGCCGGCGAGCATCATCAACTTGAAGCACACCGCATACTCGGGACTGGAGTCCGGTCCTTGGAAATTCCTCTGGTGGATCTGCGTCACAATCTTCCTGACGTCGTCGAGAGTAAAGGTCTCATTGGCGGTCTCTTCGACACGGTTAACCTCGCGCGCCATAGCAAACAGCGACCACGCATAGTCGTCCCGAGGGTTCTTTCCTTTTACGCCCAAAGAAATGGAAGGGTGACTGAGGTCGCATCGACCAATGATCTTGTAGCAGGCCATGCGGTAGGGATCCAAAGAGTTCTCCGGCGCAACGCGGGAGCGCTGGCTGTACTCTGCGGTGATTCTGTGCTGCAATTCGCCCGCGAGTCTTCGGTCCTTGCCCGTGGCGTAACCATTGATGTACGCAGGGAAAGATCGATCCAGGGATTTGATCGCAACATCGTTCTCCTGGATATATCGAAGGGCATCTTCGATCAGACCGCAGCGGATGAGGTGGTAAACGAGCACCCAGACATAGTCTTCGCCAACGCGCTGCAGCTGAACGTTGTCGGCCGACAACTGCTTCTGACGGTCCTGTACCCGGATGTAGGCCCGCACCCAACTGATGGCCGTAGGCTCACCCCCGGCTTCTGCCTCGGCGCGGTTTTGTCTCACATCCCGCTTCATCTGATCGAAAAACCTGGACAAGTCAGTAGTGTTGAGAAAAGAGGGTCGAAAAACCTACTTTCTCTCGAGGAACTGACGAGACCCGTTGATGATTCGTTTCCGCAAATCAATCGCACGTTCCGAATTTGTTTGCTCATCAAGGTAAGCGGCAGAGAAGCGGCCTTCGCTCTTCACTTGGATACCATCCTCGCCCACAATGGATCTAAGAGCGTCAAAGGCATCTTCAAGATCCTCTGAAACCTGTCGTCGCAGCCTGTCAGCAATCTGTCTCTACCCATGACCACCGGCCCACTTACATCAGCACCTGACAGCTTCGTAGCATCAGCGAATTCCTTGAGAATCGGGTAAGGCCTCTCCTCCAGCCTGGCCATGTTGAGCTGGTACACCTTCTCAGCAAGCTTCTCCTGCTTCTCTCTCTGGAACCGGGACTCAGGCCCCATCGCAACCGATCCAGCAGCAGCGCCGTTCGTTGAGTCCGCGAAGCCATTCGGCCGCATCGAGCCACCCAAGCCAGCCGGCGTGCCAATGACCGACCTGCCCATTCCCGAGTGCCCAAAAGACATGCCATGGGCGCCACTCGCCGACGCACCAAGCCCACGCCCTCTACGTCTCGAGCGACCAAACGCACCAGTTGCGCCCAGTGGGCCGGGAGCGGCAGTACTGGCCTCCAGGTTCTCGGCCTGCTTGCCCAAACCAAAGTGTTCGTAGATGCGCTTACGCTGGGCATCCCATTCCATCTGGACATTATCCTCGAGGAAGTTATCGAAATCTCGTTTTGACTGCTCGAGGCCTTCCGCGATCATCGCGAGCGTGGATTGCGAGTGCAGGTTCGTGATGTAATTCTCGATATCGGTGTCCAGTACATTGGCAGCCGGAACCGTCGTGTTCACGCCCACCGAAGCGCCAAATTGGTTGAGGTCGCGGAGCGCGGAGCTCGTGTTGACACCCGAGGCAGCGAGGAGGTAATGGGCCCTGCTATCCGCGGCATGGCCTTGACGAGCCTGAGGCGACGACGGACCGCCAGTCCCCAGATTCCTGACTTTTCTCGCGATATCTCCCAGACCGAGCTGCAGAGAGGGGAGGTCACCAAACGCCGTGCCACCATTCTCAGCCACTTGTCTCTTCTTCCCGCGCTCGAGCAGATGGTCGAAATACGCCGACTGCGGGGGTCCAGCTTGCGATTGTGATAGCGGGCCACGCTCTTGTCCCGTTTGACCTTGCTGTTGCTGTTGTGGTTGCTGTTGCTGTTGGTTGTTTGCCGTCGTCGAGCCGCCCAGATTGCCAAAGAGCCCGCCCGCCTGCTGTCCCTGCGGCTGTGTCGTCGACGCGCCCAAACCCCCAAACAAACCCCCTCCCGTGTTCGTAGACTGCGGCTGTGAGGTCGACGCGCCGGCGCCGCCGCCGCCTAGGTTCCCGAACAAATTAGAAGCCGGCTGCGCACTGCCGCTGTTTCCTGTGCCCGATGTAGCTCCAAACAGTCCACCCGTCGTATTCGCCGCCGTTTTGGGAGCGTTGTTGTTGAGGCCGCCGAAGAGACCACCACCGCCGCCGCCGGAGTTGGCTGTAGCTCCTCCAGTGTTGCCAAAGAGAGAGGTGCCCGAGGAGGTACCTTGGGGCTGGTTTCCGCCCAGGTTGCCGAAGAGGGACATGATGTGGGAGGAGGGAGATGGTAGGAGGGGCGAGAGAAAGCAGAGCGCGGGGACGGAGGCGCAATGCTGGGTGGGTGAGGTTGGTGTTGCGGGATGCTGCTGGTTGACGCGGGTTGTTTTGGAACTTCTGGTTTGCGATGCATGGGGTCCGAGCTTTAGCCGTCGAGCTGACTGCCCAGGTGAGTGAGTGACGACAACAGCGGTGCAGCCGTGACAGCTGTAGAATTGTTTTGTCTGCTGTCTACCCAGCATCGGAAAGAGCTGGCGGCAGTTCTCTGGGGCTCGTAATGCAAACAACAATGGACGAGGCATGAGGAGATTTGCAGTCGCTCATCCGCCGCACTCACACTTCAATTGCATTGGAAACACCATATCATGATACAACAATTCTTAAGTGCACTAGCATCCTGTCTCAGATTATTCACGGTTCCGCCTAGACCACAGAGCCTCACGCATATTGTAGTGTGGTTTGTCCGCTTAATGAACAGCTGGCCAGCTCTCCGACAGCTCGATGAGAGCAGCGCAAGGCTTTCCACCACCGGCAAAAGTTTGATCAAACGAAAGCACGCCCGTAACAGAGAAACCCTCATCAACCTTCCACATAGTCCACAGAACGCTCTTCATAAATAGCAGTGTAGAAGTTGGAAAAACCAAACCAAACTGAACCACCCCTCCCTCTCTACAAACCCCCATACCGGAATCCAAAGCTCTGGTTTTTTCCAATACAAAATGGATGCCCATGGCAACCCCGTTCACTACAACCCCGTCCCCCGCGTCCGCCCCGCCCCCTACACCGAATACTTCCCCGGCCGCGGCTGGATGCGCGGCGGCCGCCCCGTCCGCAACATCAAGCCGCACTATTCCTTCATCTGGCCACGCGACGGCCACCAACCCCTCCACCGCCTCCGCGACATCCTCACCAACCGCGGCCCCGACATTCACCTCTCCATCACAGCCGACAAGCGGCTGCGGCCCTTCGACAGACCCACAAAGAGCCGCTGGAGCGAGTGGACGGTGTTCGACGACGCCGAGGGGGTGGCGAATGATAACAGTATTGAGGGCCCGGCTTGGGCGAAGAGGGAGGGGGGGAAGAAGTATGATTTCAGGACGAGGAGGTGGAGGAGGCCAGAGGTGGGGTGTTGGAGTGATGTGGCGTGGGAGGGTGGTTGGGGGAAGTGGCCGAGGGCGATGAGGGATGTGGAGGGGAGGTGGTTGGAGGGGTTTCCGCAGTATCGGGGGTGGCCGCAGTATCCGCCGTTTTATTGGCCTTGAGTGGGTAGTCGGTGGATTGGGGGTTTGGTTAGAGGCATGCTTCGTGGATGGGTCTCCAGGTTGTGGTGTCATCGCCGTCGGCGTCCTTGGTGATTTCGCTTCTCCGTGCGGCGGGGGTTAATGCGTTGCGGTCGAGGAGTTTACCGCATTTGGCGCATGGTGCCTTTCTGGTGTCGGTGTATGCCGCAATCATTTCCTTTCTCTTCTCAGCGTCTGATCAAGTCCGGTATAGGGATGAAGGAAATTACCAGCAAATATTCCAAGCTTCTGGGATTTGGCCGCGTTGCTAGACATCTTGTGATGGCGGGAAAAAGACCCATTGTGCCGGGGCATTCTACGCTCGAGACGCTGGTTCCTTCCGCGTCTTGGATGTATCCAATTACGAATTTCAGGATCAAGGACGGTACCTTGAATAGTATCTGATCAAATCAGTGACTATACCGCGACATTCGAGCGATTGAAATTACCGTGATCTTCCGGCTTGGCTCCCCTAAGTCGACTTTGAACTTGGGATGCGCCTTCGTGTAAGCGTCGATAATGCTCTTGACATCCAAACTCTCATGCTTCGCAGCAACAGCCTTAAATCCCTCCATACCTTGCGTCCCAGCACCATCACTCGGCTTCTTTTCCTCGGCAACGGTGTCCACCCATCCATACCGGGGCACGTTCGCGCCAGGCGACAAATCCGGATCAGTCTGGCGACTCTCCCTCGCCCTTGCAAGAATCTCCTGCGTCGCCTCGCTCTTCCAAGTCTTGCCAAAATTGTTGAGGCGCCTGTGGGCAGCGATGACAGTGTGCTTGAAGTCTCGGTGCAGCGATTCTGGCGATTCGTGGTAGGTTCGCAAGGGCGTGATGAGTGAGGGGATGGTCATGCGCAACTCGTCCAGCTACATGGTATATAGGTTAGAGATTTTGAGGCGCAGAGGAGCGGTTCGATAGAGGTGCGCAATGTACCTGGTCCTGCAGCCTTTCGAGCGATGCGAGCGCGTTTTGGCATTGCGACTCATCCCAGGACGCGGGCTCTGCGGGCGCTGTCTCTGCCATATTGGAATGGTAGTGGAATGATGTAGTGTAGTATTTAAAATGCTAGACAGGAGTATAGTATGCTTGGTGGTGCAAGAGCGAGTTGGACAAAAGCGATGTAGAGCTGGCGGGTTCCATAGATCGGAGGAGGCTCTTGATCAGCGGAACCACGGGCTAAGTTACACACAGACCCTGACTGCCTTTGTCACAATGGCAGCATTTGCGATAGCTGTTCAGGACAATGCCAATAGTCACATTGCCAATGGTTGTCCACTGGGAACATGAGCGTGACTGGAGGCTGCCGACATGGCGAGGGCCAAGATGCAGAGTGTTCTGCGCCGGAGCTCGGGGGCCGTCAACGGAGTTAACAAGGTGTATGTAGGGATTCTGGCAGTGTCGGGCAGTGCAAAGCGCAGCCACCCAACAGACGCTCGCTGGATCGTCACTTGTCGCATCAGACTCGTCTTCGCATCGCATCCTCCGCTTCACTTAATCAACTTAACTTAACTCAAGGCGCAGTGCTCGGGATCAAGGGCTCCAGGTCGGCAGCGGGAGGTCTATCATGCCGAAGCACGGACCCCTCTACCAAATGCAGCTCAATTCTCATTGTCGTCATGCATAACTTCGCATGTGTCTGCCTCTGATCCTTCACCTGACCCTCACTGACCCTCGCTGACCCGTCCATATAATCCAACCCGTCCCCTCCTTCAATCCAGAATGCATCCATATCTCCGTTCTTTCCTGCGTGCCTCGAGGAAGCATTGGCAGACCAAAAGGCAATTCCATTCATCAGCAAAGATGAGCTCTGCTTCCACCACCGCTGCGCTCTACGCATGCGCCATCTCTTCCTCGCAGCTCTCGGGAACTGTGCCTGAGGATGCCGTGGAGAAGGCACATCATGTCAAAGGTGGAAAGGGCTTTACTAATCCTTGGGACTCCTACAAGGAGATGAGTGGGTGGGAGATTGGGAAGGCCATGATATGGTATGCAAACAGTTTCAAAATTTTAAAGTTTCGATGCGCAGGACTGCAGTTGACGTGATTCAGGCGCAAATTGAATGGAACAGCCAATTCGCCTGACACCACTCCCCCAACCGTGCCCATACGCAAACCCGTCTTCCTCCCGAGCCGGGAGACGAAAGTACTTCGAGCAACCTGGTTAGGCCACGCCTGTTATTACGTCGAGTTCCCAGGCGGCCTGCGCATACTATTTGACCCTGTATTCGAGCCAAGATGCTCACCATTTTCATTCATTGGCCCCAAAAGATACACGGACATCCCGTGTCAGATTGAGGACATCCCAGCCATTGACGCCGTGGTGATATCCCACTGCCACTACGATCACCTCTCCTACCCAACTGTCATGAAAATTAAGGAGCTCCATCCCAACGCCCACTTCTTCGTGCCACTGAAAAACAAACCCTGGTTCACCAAAAGCGGCATCCACAACGTTACCGAGCTCGACTGGTGGGAAAGCCGTGACGTCCACCTCTCTCCAGTAGAAAATGGCGCCAAGAATGGAGGCAATGCCAGCGTCTCCGTTTCCGAGACCGGCATTCAGAAAAGCGCAGCCAAAGAAATCTCAGCAACCATCGAGTGTCTACCTTGCCAGCACACCTCCGCCCGCACCCCCTTCGACAAAGCCCACACCCTCTGGGCATCCTGGAGCGTAACCAGCGGCGGCAAAAGAGTCTGGTTTGCCGGGTAAGCCTCCAACCAATCAACCCAAAGCCATGTGCAAAATTGACATAACAAACACAGCGATACCGGCTACCGCACCGTAGACAGACTCCCCGAAGGCGAGGACGACTACAACCCCAAATACCAATTCCCAGTCTGCCCCGCCTTCAAACAAATCGGCTCTCTCCGCGGCCCCTTTGATCTGGGCCTCATCCCCATCGGCGCCTACGACCCGCGATTCGTCATGTCCAGCATGCACGCCAACCCCGTTGACAGCGTCAACATCTTCAAAGACACAAGGTGCAAACGCGCGTTGGGTATGCATTGGGGGACGTGGGTGCTTACTGAAGAGGATGTGTTGGAGCCGCCGCGTTTTCTCAGGAAAGCATTGAAGGACCAGAATATCCCGGAAGAGGGAGTCTTCGATGTGTGTGATATCGGTGAGAGCAAGGAGTTTTCGGGTCCGCAGCCTTTGTAGGCCGAGTCGGCTTTAAGACTAGGCGAGGGAATATATGATACCACACTGTACGTATAGATGTAGAAAATCTCTTTACGTTGATCAATCACATGACTGCCTTATTTTACTTGACTCCTGTTACTCCATTACATTACTCCAGTCTCAATCTAATCTGTACCTCCCAGCTACCCCTCCCTTTCCCTCCCTACCCTTTAAACCAACGAGAATCAAAGAAGCCCTCACATCTCCGCAAAAAACAACCCCACAACAACCATCCCCGCCGCAACGCACCACCTCCTCGTCTCCCCGACCTCACCCGCCGCTCCCTCATACGGCTGCGTCGTCGGGGTGCTCTGGCCCGGCGTCGTCGGCGTCGTAGGCGTGCTCGGCGTCATCACGCTGGACGCAGTGGCGCTGGTCGCGCACGAGCAGCCGTATCCGGTCACTGTGCTCATGGGGATAGACGTGGTGCTGGAGGTCATGGGGGATGTGGACATGGCACTTGTGGCGTCCGTTGTCATGTCGCCGGCAGCGGCAGGCGCGATGGAAGAGGCGGTGGACGGAGAAGCCGCAGCAACGGACGACGACGCGGAGGTAGCGGGCGCCGCAGAGGAAGACGCCGCCTCAGTCGACGAAGCGGGAGCCGCAGAGGAGGAGGCGCTGGGGCATGAGGACGCGGAGTAGGCGAGGACTTTGTTGTAGTCGTCCGTGGAGCAGGCGGCTTTGACGGCGGCTTGGAGCGAGTCGCTGGTGACGACTTTGGAGCACAAGCAGTCGCCGTCGGTGAAGGAGCAGCCCGAGGTGGCGATTGCGTTTATGAGGGACGTCTGCGCGCAGGTGGGGATTTTGGTGAGGTCGGCACCGGCTTGGGCGATGGCGGCGGAGGCGAAGCCTGCGACGAGGAGGATGGGGGCGAGCATAACTGCGAAAAGGTCTCGGAAGTCTGCCAAACGAATGGTGGTTTTGCTGCAGTTGCGGTTTTTAGGTTATTCCCGGACGAGGAGCAGGTGTCGGAGAGGTTTGTCTCAGGCGCTTCTTCTTATATGGCCCCTCCCCGCCGTGGTTTTCCGATTGCTCGTCCGCAGACAACATTGAGGTAGGTGGTGGAGGCGGCAAAAGCCTTTGTCTGAGACAATGAACTTCAACGCAGTACGCAAGCGATCGTCCAGGCGGCTGCTGGTCCAACGTCACTCTCTCGTCCCGTTTTCATCGAAGAGTCGGAAAATAGAACAAAGGAAATCTTGGCATCGGGAATCGTTGGTGCAGAACGACCCAATCAATAAACGTGACCCGCTTCTGTATGGTGCTGGTTCAGGCAATTTGACGCGCGAGAGCTGCCGGGTTGCTAGATGCGGAAATGCCAGTTGCTAGGAGCTAAGCTTGGGGGGTTTGCGTGCATGGTATCAGGGCCTGCGACATGAGGCAGATTACCGATGATGGTGGGGTGATGGAGCTGGGGATATATGATTGAGAGACGGGAGAGGGGCTGTAGGAGGGACATCTTGCTTCTGCTTCCACTTCTGCTTCTCCCTTTTTCCCGTCCTCGCGTCCAGAATTCTGTTTTGCTGCTCTCGGTTCTTATTCTCATCTTCTTTCTCGGCGAAGCTGTCGTTGGGGAAAATAGTCCAAGACAAGAAACCGGACAGCTCAAGAAAGACGAAAACTCCAACAGCACCTCCCAGAAGATCCAATCCATAACAGACACAATCAAACGCAATGGCCACGACGACAACAACAACATTCCCATCCTCAGCCCCCGAGCCCATCCTCTCTCAAAACCCATCACCGTCTCCATTATCATATGCCCGGTAAGCTTCCTTACTTCGCCCCACCCGTGGCACTTGTGGCATTTGTCCAATGCCCCATCCTTCACCCCACTTGAACTGGTAAACCCGTATTTACGCATTTCGACACTCAGCCTCCTCCACACGTACACAACAACCCAACTCGCTGCCGTCCTCGTCCCTTCCCCACCTCTCCCGTCGACACACATACCTGAGTCTGCCGCCCGGAACCGCCAAGCGCGTCCTCCGCCCCCGGCTTCACCTACAGCATCGCCGTCCTCACCGCCGAGATTCGATGCGGGGAAGTTGCGCATTCCGGAGATGAGGAAGAGGGGGAGTGGGAGTGGGAGTGTGGGGAGTGTGGGAAGTAGCTTTGGAGGATCGTTAGGGAGCCCTGGGAGTAGCGTTGGGATGAGTAGGAGGGGTAGTGGGGTGGAGGTGGTGTTGGAGGAGGAGCCGTCGGCAAAGGTAGAGGCGGAAAAGTTGTGGCTCAATGGGAAAGAACCGGTTGCGAGTGTTCGGGCTTGCAGTCCTAGTCCTGGGTCCGAGAAGCCTGACACAGAGCTGGTGGAGGAAGAGAAAGGTGTCGTTGTTTCGATGGGGGAGAATTTGTGGTGACTGATGGCTGTCGATGCCGGCGATCAAGGTGAGATTGAAGCTTCAAGGTGTAGCGAGGACTATGGGGCTAATACACGAGGGTTTGGATTTGGGCGGTGCTTCGGACAACTGTTCCTCTCTTTTCCGCTTTGCCAAATCTCTTGCTTTGTCGTCCTTTTCTCATGTCTACGCTCCTGGAAGATGATTTCTTTTACACGCAAGAACAGAAATATGTACATGGGCGTCGATAAGCGCCGAGCCTGTAGTTCAAGATACCCGCCCGTATTGGCTTCTCGAAACGTTGACTAGTATCGGGTGTGCATTTGAGTGTGCCTAGTATTCTTTGCCGGTTCTCCGAATAGACGTTGAAGTCGCTGTCAAACGGACAAAAGTCTGATCGGAACAGTGCGCGTGTCGCGCGTGTGAATCTTGGAAATCCGACATATCTCGCCTGTCCCCTCTTACAAGACGTTGAAGTCGCTCTCAACCTGGCAAACAGCATGCAATACATAAGCCCAAATGCAAATGAGGCCTTGCTGGACAAAAGTATGCTACCACCCTTGGCATTTGACGGAAACCCGCTCACATAGAATCCAGTGTCTTCATTGCTGCCACCCAAGGCTGTCTCAGCTTCTCATGCAAAGTTCATTGTGCGTTACCTATCACTTCTCTTATGTTGTTGTCATGAGCGCGCGCGTTTGTATGCTTCGGGGATAATGCAGCTGTTCGACGACTTCGGGGCGATGTCGAAGGTGGATTGGAAGGTCAGAAGTGAAAGGTCAAAAGTGACAGTCAAAAGTGAATCAACAATCCAGGCAGCAATACGGCGATATCGGCGATACTTAAGCAAACGGGTCATGCGCGATTGTTTGCAGCTCTCCGCAACATAAATTGTGTTTGTCTTCCAATCCTGCGACGATTTTCTGTCAACCTCCATCACGCAGCTACCCGACGACCTGAGGCTGGGAGCCAACCCACTGCGTGGATAGCTGAAACACGAACAAAAAGCGATCCACCTCCAACATGAATCGTCTTACGTTCCAACATATTGGAGAAAGCTCTGAGCCCATCGAAGAAGGCTGGGAGGTGATTGACATCAGAGAGAGTGTGGTATGTCTCGTGACCTCATGAATCTGCTTGCGCAGCGCCATTAACCAAACGCGATAGGACTCTAGCTACGGGCCCCTACAGTATGTACCACCGGGACCAATCGAAGACTTGTACCAAACAGTCCGCGTAAACACAAACGAAGTTTGGGGAGCCGCTCGAAATGCCTACGAGGCTCATCTCCGAGAGCACGTCGATCTTACTCTCGAAGACCTTCACGAGGCAGCTAAATCCGCGGCTATCCTTGCCGCAGCGGTCGCCATTGCTTCAACTACTGTCACCATCGGCGTTGCGGTTGAGGGATTCGAGGCCTTGCGCGACGTCTTACTCGAGCGATTCCAGCGTTCCGATCTTGGGTCCAACCTGTGCCTTCGCATTGACGAATATCGCAAGCAACGTCTGAGGCAGATCAAAACCGTTCGGGACCGCATCTTCAAAGGCCAACGCCGATACAGGCTGAAGGACCAATTGCTCGCGGATCGGGAAAGCATTGCTGTAGTCTCTGAGCGCGTTGACGAGCTGCCACACGGCGGCTCCATGATTGATAGTGTCAACGAGCCGCTTCCTTATGGGCCTCCAAATACTCGTTTGCCAGAGACCGACGATTCTGCGCCGCGTGCAGACTCCAGCCAGAGTAACCACTCCTCTCTTGATCTGGTCCATACTAAAACTACTCGTACCAGCATCGACGGCTGGGACGATGGGTGGAACAAGACCAAGCGAGACCTTGAAGCTGGTAGCAACAGCAAATTGTCGGGGGATCACAACGGCGAATGTGCAAGGACGTTTGTGACCGAAGCTGACTTGCGCGACCTGGACTCTATGGCTCCCGAGCTCAGCAAATCTCCCGCGGAGATCGAGAGATCTCACAATCCAGCCGCTGAGACAACATTCGACCGGGCTTTCAACCTGAACGCAGCACCTAGCGGCTCCTTTACCTTCACGATGCCTCAGATCACCGACAAGTCCATGTCTTCAACCACTGCACAGACTGTGGAAATCGCGCCCATGAACCGTGGTTTCGAAGGTACAATTTCCAAGGATAAGTATTATGAGAGCAATACTGGCGAAACTCTGCCATTCGACTCGAGCGCCCCTACGTGAGAGGAACATTCCATGCTCCGGGACTCTACCACCTAAAGTCTCGCCACTGATAATTGCTACGTTGACACGAACATTGGCTCTGGGCACATTGTCTGAGCTTCGTCTTCAGAGGACGACATGTAGGGGTCTTGGATTTTTCAGGAGATGCATTAGTCAGTTGCCTCCAAAGTTCTGGAATTATAGGGATTTGTGATCATTAGTTGGTTATAAAGGCATGCTGTGATGCGCTTGAGTTTTCCAATGGGTTTCGGACTTCGGATTGGGAAGCTGATGCCGCTGGTTCGTACATCGACGAAATTAACACCAGCCCTTCTAGAACTTGCTCCTGTACAACACGTCAAACTTGAGCTAGTTCTTTGTACTGTTTGTCAGAGCCGGTGGCGCTCTTGCGTCAAATGCGCGCTACTGCACGCAAAACATGATGAAGGAGATTCTCAGCCAAGTCAGATGGTGATGTCGGATCCGACTTGACAATTAAAACTTAGCATACGAGTGTTTGTCGGTTTGCTATGAGTAACAAAGGCAAAGATGGCTCATATGGATATGTATGAGTTCTGCCGCTTCCCGTGGATAATTAACGAGAATTCAATGAAGCCATTCGGGGTAGACAAGAAGCTAAGGACTTATTATCCTAACGCATCAGCCTTTTGCATTGTTCCGCCATGGACTGGAGACTTTGTGCTGTGATTTCCGCAAACCAGAATCTGAGACCCAAATGAAGAGCAGGTGCAGATCAAAGGGGGATCGGGTGTTCATCCAGCCTTTATCGCTGCCGGCCCGCTGGTCACACTCTTGACCCACCAGATTGCATCTAATTGACTTGCAATTGTCATTTCACGACAAGTATGCCACCTTTATCGTGGCGCTTGCGCTGGCCAGCATTGCCTCCATCGAAGAGCGAGCCAGAGGCAATCGAAGACGGGTACAAGATGATTGATGTGAATGAGAAATTAGTATTTTCGCTTCCATTGCTTGAAAGCTCTTGCATAGTGTTACTGACCAGATCATCAGGACCCCAACTACCATCCCTTGGAATATGTTGTTCCAGGCCCTCTTGAAGAAGCATATCAAACGACCCGGGCCAACATCACTGGATCCGTGAGCACCGTTCGCCACACGTACGAGGTGTACTTACGCGATCATGTTGAAGCCGTGTCTCCCATGGTATACGACGCCGCGCGCGTAGCTGCGATGATAGCCGCGATTCAGTCCATGAGTCTATTCAAAATCGTCATCGCTGGTCACCGGATCTACGTGCGTCTTGAGGACTACCGGTCGCAACGTCAGGAACAGCTCCAAGAAGTTCGAGACCGAACCCTCCAAGCAGCCCATCTCTACAGAATCAAGGATCGAATTGAGCCGTTTCCCGTCTGCAACCAGAGCGAATTTGCTGGAACATCTTCTCCAACTTCTGAGCTCCATGTACGTCAGTCTCAGGAGTCTCTAAATAATGCTCTTCGGGCCACCCTTGAGATAGAAGAGTTCTCTCATCCAAGCTCCCACCAATATTCTTCCAAAAGCGTTCATGTTGGTGGAGACCGTGGAGTTGATCAGAAAGAATTGGACTATGCAATGGGCCATGTAACCGAAACTTCGAGCAATTCCTCCGACGACGAAGACAATGACTGGGAGATTATCTCCGGAAAAGATCTTCGACAAGAAGATCATCCAGCTCTAATGCGCCGCGTGCCCTCTGAGTTCGGGAAGTCCAAGTCATCTAATAAATCGAGCGCCAAAGCTTCAGCCACTGCGAACAAATCTAGATACATTCCCAATAAGGCTCCCACTCACGAGTCCAGCACGCTCCAATGGAGGGAAGAGGTAATGACGAGACTGTTTGCAACCCCGCCTCTGGGCACAACTCCTACTGGAATTGATGCCGCATCCCAGACCATGGTCAATTCTCTGCCTGAATCATTGCCCAAGATGGAATCAAAATCCGGTGTTGCAGCTTCTGGAGCAGAAGAAGATGAGGTTATCATCAAGGGATTCAAGCCTAAACCCGAACCAGACAATTTTAATTAGCCTTCTTCAGTCGAGGACGAGGAGGACTATCATGAAGGAACAAATATAGGCGGCTAGATAGTCCAATGCTTTCAGTAGCCGGTTGAAAGTTTGAGATGCTGTACCACCAGTTCTTCGAAATGCATGGTGCCTGGGAGCAATAAGGACCAGAAAGCGACCGCGGTGTTAGTCTCGCGAAGAAGGGAGATGTGAGTCAATTTTTTCAACATTCGGATTGATGCTCGAAGCAAGCATTTCCACGATGATTGGCATCGAGATGATCAAAAGTTCTATAATCATGCAGAATAACGACAAGCTTTTAGTTCTCCAGTACTGAACGAGGATGGTTCAGTTCAAGGTCACGGTGAGGAAGTCGTCTTAACATTCCGAAGAAGAAGCTCGAATCGCTGTCAAAGTAGTAGAGACCACACATGATCATGAAGCTGGAGGGTGTTTTTGGCCTTCTGTGGGAAAATGGACTGTGCTGTCTGTGCTGTGAAACAAGAGTAGCCTGCTCTGCTGCTTTCTGTAGAACCTCAACCAGGACGTAGCCCTTCAAACGCTTTTCGCTTGAAGCCATTACTGGCGTAATATGAGTCTTAGAATGACCTCCTGCGCTCGAAAGCGCGTCGATAGTTGCGCATTGGCCTCATATATTGCAGAAATCTGGAGTGGTGGATGGTTTAGGCGATGGTGCTGGTGCATGGGGCCAAAGCTGTAGCTGGGGAAGGTGCTCGCTGCATTGCACTCCAACCATCGACAAACGCACCGGACCTACTGATTTCACTGGTCATTATAGTAAATGAGCGACGCGGCGACCACATTTTGTACCGCGTACCCCGCCGTACTAGATATTCTATCTTCTTCCTCACACGCTCCAACCTCTCTCTCCTCGCCCACCACCGTGGTAACACCGCTTACACCATTGGACTCAACAGCTTGTCATCTCTGCAGAAGTTTCGTGCAAGCTTCATCGCGTTGGAGTCTGCTATACATGTGCCCTTCTCAACCTACACATCAAAGACAACTCACTGACACTCCTCACGTGCGCAGAGAATGCGACGCTTTTTCAACAGCCTACTTCCGCGCATTGAGTCGCTAACCCTTTCCGAACCCTCGAAGCCAATTGGCGATGATTATGAACTAGTTGATCCAAACCTCTTCGAGGTATGTCTGTTTTCCACAAATCCTTTGCTGAGGACTTCTTGCACGGTAACGTTGACCAAGCTGGTAGGATCCAATTAGCAATGCGCAAATGCTTTGGGATGTTGCTGTGCAAGCCTACCAGAAGTACTTACACGAGCACGTCGCGTTACGTTTGGACATCGAGAAGCTACACGACGCTGCCTACGTCGCCGGCCTACGCGCCGCAGCCCAGGCCTCTACCATCAACAATGACACCTTATTTGGTGGCATTCGGTCAATCGAGCCATTCTCCGATTCATTGACCAATTGTTTCCTACGTACGCGCATGGGCTATAGCCTCTATCTGCGCCTTGAAAACTACAGGCGCCGTCGTATTGGGCAGACCCAAGAGGTTCTCGGTCAGAGCGCTAAGGGACATCGCTGGATCAAAACTAAGGACACTTCCACGAAGAGCCAAGGCCAAGGCCAACGTGCTGGAGCATCTGCTCTCATAAATACTACACCCGGACGAACTGATGTTGCGGAATGTGACGACATCAACCTGCGCTCCAGAGTCTCCGGCTCCCGTTCAGTGGTTCAAAATCATCACAGCAATATCAGCGACGACGAGAAGCGACGTAACCCCTCGAATAGCGTCGCCACGGAAGACAATGGCCATGGAACTGTGTCCATTCTTGAAGCCGGGCGCCGGGAGATTGATCTCCTTGCTGAGTTACTCTCAAAACCTTGACCTTGTTCAGTCGGAGAGGGGCTTATTGGGTAAACGGGATTTCTGATAGGAGCGCAGAGAAATCAGAGACACTGCTTTGCGAACTCGGAATTATTGTTTGAGTGAAATGTGGAGAACATTAACCATGTCCCTCCTGATTGTGTCTCGTGCGTTTATGAGCTTCTATTCTAACCAGCCACATTGCTCATGTGAAGTTACCATTTGATGATCATAGGCTGAACTTTTGACAGTATTGACAATGTTCAGAAGCAAGCATTTCCCATTCTGTCATTCTTGATACAAGTCAAGTGCGGTGTATCAAACGCCAGACAAATACCTCGCTTTGCTATGTAGCCCTTAGTATAAATAGATTTCTTACTCCGTTGGCCATCCACACGAGTTCAATCATCATGAAGCCCAGTCATTTGATTGTGGCCGGACCACAAAGGCGGAATATATCAGAACTACGCCTCTTCCTTTCCCTCGAAAGAGCTAAATCAAGTTTGTAAGTTTATGAAGTGAGTTGGATAGTAGATTCGGAAGTTAAATTAAAATTACCATTTAGATGCCAAACGTCGAAATAAGTCAGCACTACATCTGATGGCGAAGAAGCTGTAGTACGCCCGGCCATGAGCCCGGCTACAATACATCAGTGCTGCCACAAATCTCTTAATGGCCGCATAACGTCACGAACGCACGGGTATCAAGATAAACCCGGATTACATGGAGAAGAAGGCGGACAAGAAGCCAGAAGAGCAAGGTGAGGAAACCAGTGTCTCCGAAAGGCGTCGCCGGGAGGAAGTGACACCATCGGAGCTACGACCAAATTGACTGGGCGTCGTACCCAAAAGAACAAGTGAGGGCAGTAGCTGAGGAGATGGAGCCACATGGGCTGGTAGATCGCGTCCAGTCAGAATCTGGTGGCCAAGTGGATCTGGGCGGTGCAAACAAGGCTGTGGTAGCCTTAACGTTAGTTACCTAAGTTAGGTGTCAATCCAACTTTACAAAAGTCAACAAGATTCAAACAACGGGACCCACCCCCGCATCGCCAGTATCTATATTGAACCATACACGTGATTGGCAATCTCCAGTGCCCTTTGCACGTAGTATATATATCGTTGATTTCTTCCTAGCCTCCGACCTTTCTCTCCATTTTCAAAATCGCGCGCAACAGCAGGATTGGCAAGTAGCCAACTCTTGCCAACGCGTTACATGCCCACTTGACAGCAGACTCAATTTCGTGCAATAACGTCTTGTGCACCCGAAAGCTTGACTCTTTCCCGCCATGCTTCGAAATATCCGACGTTATATGGAGCGGCTCCGCCCCCAGGCCCTGTTCCAGTCTGCCAACGAAGGAGTTGAACTGATAGAAGAAGACTGGGAGTTGGTTGATGAGAATACACTAGAGGTATGATCTACGACTGTCTCTTTAGAACATTGTTGACCGAGCACATAGGATCTCAATTACGGCCCAAGTCAGCACACCCCAGCAGGTTCCGTTGAAGACCTGGAGCAAAGCCCAGAGGTCGCCACAACCAACGCACCACGGTCTGCTTGGGCAATCGCAAAGGAAACCTATGACAGGTACCTGCAGGACCATGTTGAAGCGACGAGCGACATGTTGCATGAAGCTGCTCGAGAAGTAGCCATGAGCGCCGCTGCTAGCGCTACCGGCATGACAGTCTCAGACCTCAACTACGGCCAATCCCTCGCCGAGCTCTTCGAGGAAACCGTACTCGGAGACCACATCCGTTTCCGCCTTGATCACTACCTTATCCAGATACGTCACATTCAGATGAACCACTATCCTCTATTCGAATTCGAAGTGCCGGACGGCCTTCCTTGGGCACTGCACGACTATTACCGTGTCTTTGGCAATGATAAAGACGCTATCAACCAACTCTACGTCGATCTTTACGACGCCTCAAGCAATGATGACAACAATTCATTGAGGTGCTTCGACGTAAATAAGGACAGCGATGACGAGACTTCCGATTCGGGAATGCCGCAGCAGCCGCCTTCGACCAGATGGGTAGAGTTTTTGGGGGCGGCAGCGCAGCAAGAGGATAATTTGTTGGACGACCACGACAGCGACCCTAGAGAAGTTAAGCCCCTCCATAACTAAGAGGAGTTTGCTCTCGAGCCGTCGACTTCCGTCAAGAAAGAGGATTCGGAGTGCAAAGCACAGGACTAGAGGTCGAGGCCATTCGAAGATAGATAACTTAAGACACTTTCCTTTTCCCCAGCACTACGTAGACAGAGGGAAAGAGGACGAGAGGACAAAAATAAAATTCAAAGTAATGGTTTAACCGTCTTCTGACCAGCAAGAGCGCCAATTCTGTAATCAATCCTGCTCAATACTTCATCTCCCAGACCGATACTCACGTTGTGAACACCACCAGCCCCACCCCAGCTTTACAACACATTCCCACACTTGCGCCAAAGACTCCATCCCATCTAACCTCACCCACTAATCCTTATCCCACATTTCTAGAGAACAAGGAACCGTACTCAGATATTTGGCCCGAGAGCCGATCAATTTAGACGTGACGGACGGCATAGTCACAGTAGGCCACAGCTACACCTCTGCCTAACTCGAAGAGAGCGCCAAACTGACTTTCTTGGTGATTGAAGCAAGTCTAGGTAGCAGATCAAGAAGAGAAGTACATCATCCCTATACTCTAAGTGTCGAAGTGTGTCTGCACCGCAGGTAGCGAGGAGGTCGAAGTGCGCCCGGCCACAAGTGGAATGAACGGACCTTGGTCTGGCGTCCACCAAAAGCGCCTCGAATGTGTCCAATACGTTAGAGGCGAACAAAGGAACTGATCAGATATCCGGAGACAACAGCTCCAACCTCGACTTTTCGCTCGCGTGCCGAACTGCCGATCCCGTGTATCCACCAAACCTTTTGCCATCCTACCTATCGTTGATTGTCGAGCTCATTACAGGCGCCGTACATAAGTCTCATAAGCAGTCGCAACACAACAGCCTGTTTCAACACAATCCCGTCCTCCAGAGTCGCAGCCCCTACAGCGCCCAACTGCGCAAATCGAGCCCTTCTCCAGGAAAAGCCCGCACGCAGCACCAGCCTTATTGGAACAGTGCAACAGGCATCCTCATCCCGGTCTTCCCGCAGACTTCTTCTCCAACCGGAGATCCCATTGTACGGCGGCGCCAAGCCACAACTGGGCATTCCTGCTCCCGGCGCCTCCACACAAAGCCACCACGAATCTCCCATCGAAGCCAACAAAGAAGCACACTCGCCATTGCCACGCAAACCCACCGTCTGGCGAGCAGATAATGGAGCCTCGACATTGCGCCCATCCTTCCCACTCCTCCATCTCCCATCTCGTCTCGTCCATCGCTGAAACAGGTGATGGTTGAAGTGTCGTGACACTTTCTTCCTGCCGTCGAAGTCGGTACCGAGTACACCGAATAAACGGAAATCCAAGGAAAAAATAGTTTTTTAAGGCCGCCAGAATGTCTCTCGCAGCCTGTCCCGCCCCCTTCCTCCTGGAAACAGACTACCCAAAGAACGGCGGATGTACGTCCACCCCCCCTCCCACCCTCCTCACAACCCACCAACCCTCCCACCGAACCCGCTACCAAGACTAACACCCCCCTCACAGATCTCCCCGGCCGCTTCTGCCAAGAACTCTCCGCCTCCCTATCCTGCTGCCTCCCATGCCCCGCCCAACAATGGGTGTACAGCGACCTGTTCATCGAGCGGCTATCCTTCGTATCGGACATCGCAACCGCGAGCGCGGCGTGCTGCGGCTTCATGCTGCTCTCGTTCGTAGTGCTGCCGCCGCGCGCATCGCGGGTGCACTACCTAACGGTCGGGCTAGTGATGGCGGTGCTGTTCGTAGCCGTGGCGTTCGCGATCCCGCTGACGACGCACCCGTCGCAGTGCTGGGACGCCATCACGCCCAACGACCAGAGCAGCGACGGGTCGTGCGCGTGGACGGGCGCGCTGCTGTCGCTCGGCGCCCTCGGCATCGCCATGTGGACGTTCCTGCGCACGCTCTGGCTCAACCTCGTCGTCTGCTGGGACTACGTCCCCGGGCGCGTCTACTCCGTCCTCAGCACCGTTCTCGGCGTCGTCATCCCCATCGCCCTCATGGTTGCTTTGTTGCTCGTCACCGGCGTTAGCTACGCGCTTGGCCAGTCGTGCACCCCGAATCATCCGCATAGCGTCGAGACGTTCTGGGCTTGGTTTGTGGCGCTGGCGGGGAGCAGCTTTTTGATTCAGATGGGGACTAGTGCGTATTGTGTTTGGATTTACGTTCGGGTTTGGGGGAGGCAGAGACGCGCGGCGAAGAGGAGTGAGTGGGCGACGAGGGTGGCGGGGGAGGCCGACGGCGGTGGTGCGGGTGCGCCCAAGACGTCGTTTTATAAGAGGATGAGTTTGAAGAGGGGCGGGGCGTCGTATGGAGCGCATTCGACGCCGGGGACGACGATGAATTCGGTGACCGGGAGTGCGAATCAGAAAGTCCAGTCTGAGCAGAAGATGTGGAGGAGGGCGAGGCGGATGTTGTTGATGCAGTGGAGGACGATTTTGCTGACTGTGCTTGTTACGGTCGAGGGGCTGTACTTTATGATTGTGTTTTGGACGCATGATCTCGCGTATAACGGGGTGCAGGATAGGTTGGCCGACAACGTCGACGCGCAGAAGTGGGCCGCTTGTTTGGTGCTGACGGCCGGGAACTCGAGCCAGTGCTTGCACTATACGGAGAGTTGGCTTGGGTCGTCGAATTCGCTGCTTAGTTGTTTCATTCTGGCTGCGGTAAGTCCTTACTTTCACACAGTTCGGAACTCATGAAAGGAGAAGATGGGAAAGAGATACGTACAGACTAGCTAACACCCTACCCAGCTCATCGGCATCCAAACCATGTTCTTAACCCTCCGATGGTCCATCTTCACCGCCTGGTGGGACCTCCTCACCAAGCCATTCCACTGGTGCATGAGCCGCCGCCACCGCCGCAGCAGCGACAGCTCTCTCTCCTCCCTCCCCGCCAACGAGGACAAAACCAACTCTTACAGCTCCTCGTCTCCGAGCTCCTCGTCTCCAACAAAGACCATGGCCGCGACGGAAACGACAACAGCAAAGACCCCTTCAAACCGGATATCCCGCTCTTTTTCTCGCGCTTCTCGTCGCCACACCCAAGACGTCGCCGCTGCCGTGCTTGCGACCCCGTACACGCTGTCCCAGCCATCTGTACGTACCGCCCCAGACAACATCACGACGCACTCCGCGCACACATCGCTCGAGGACGTCGACGAGAAACGCGGCATCATGGGCGACAGCGCCGAACCCAACGTCGTCGCCCCATGGCCAGCACCACCAGGGCGAGCAGAGACGCCTCCACCGCCGCCACTACCACTGCAGCCATCGAGAGCAAAGAGTCCGCGCACAACCGGCAACGGCCCTGCGTCGCCCAACTTCAGCCGTCCCACCACCGCAGAGGCGCAAGAGAAGGCGACGGCGGCCGGAATCGCTAACCGGCACCGCCTCCCTAGCTGGGCGCGCGAAACACCCGGCACGCTCGACCTGCGGGGCCCTCGGGGCGGACTAGCGCTGAACCCGGTCGGTTCGTCGATGGCGGAGGGGGAGGAGCAGGAGCGTGATGTCAGTCCGTTGGGAGGAGGGCATGGTGAGCGCGCCGCAAGTCTTTCGGACAATCGGGGGAGGATGAGGAGGATAAGAGATAGTTACGTTCCAGGCGATGACAGCCGGGATCTCGAGTTGGGGACGCTGCCGCCGGCGGAGAGCGACTATGAGAGTAGCGATGTTGAGAGCATGGGGGCTAGGATGACGGTGAGGAAGAGCTTGAGGGAGTTTCTTGCTGAGAGCGAGACTCCGAAGGTGATTCCTATCCTGCCCAGGACGGCCAGCCCGAGGAATGTTGGGAGGGGTTAGATTGTGGTGAGATTTCTCGATGGCGTGAGATATGCCGAATTGCTTTTCATGGACCCCGTAGATGTGTTTTGTATCAGCCCTTGTCATATGTTAGCTGTATTGTGTTGAATGTAAGTAGTTGGGATAGAAACGAGGGGCCACTTAGCTAATATTGTTCTTCTCATATCAAAGTAAATTCTTATGTCGAAGTGGATTCTCAAGTCAAATTGGACTTTGACATCGACGTGAACTCCGACATTAACATACCCTCCAACGTTAACACACCCTCCGCCATCGAAGTGCACATCCAACGTCCAAACGCTGTCGTCGAAGTATCTTCCAACACCTCACAAAGCAGACACGAGTACCATGGCAAGACTCAGCCTCGATCTCAGAAAGCCCAAGGACCGCAATACCGATCGCAGAAATCCGAATTCAAGACCTCGTAACTTTCACGCAAGCAGTTCAGTCGACGGCACTCGTGCCTCAACTGTGCGCGCAGCCGCAGGAGGATGACTTTTCTTTGATGGATGATGGATGGCTCGGGGCTGTTCGGCGGATCCCGCCCAGAAAGAGTCGGTTGATGCGACACGCAAACACGGAAATCGCAGTGTGCCAGGAAAAGATTGTGCGTTCCATCTGCGGGCTCTCAAGTCCCGGCAGAGTCGTTTGTTCATAATTTTTTTTTTGGTTTCTCTCGTTTTCAAGTCTTCGGTAGTCGACGGGCTATGCAAGTGTTCATTGCGACCCAGCAGAAAATAAGGAAGAAAAGAACAAGCGAATGCAAGGGTGGAAGGAGCACACATACAATCTCACTCGATCTCTTCGAGTTACTTTGAAATGGAACCATGGCCCCCCAGAACAGTAGTTATGTATCAATCTTTTGCACCTTCGCCACGGCCATGCGTCTCTTTTTGGAAATGAAGATGAAAACAAGGCTGCTTCAAAGACGACGACAGCAAGAACACAAATCGGTATCATTCCCACCCAAAGAAAAAGAGCACACCACACGAGTATGAGAGAGAGACAAGAAGTCCAGGTATCCGTAGACAAGAAGAACAGCTTCGGAGCAATGTTTATGAGCCGTAAGCAAAGCAGACCGCGTGCGGTTGCTGAAGAAGTAGGAACCCTCCGGAAAATGCCATTAAGTACAGAGCCCAACTACCGTTGCATGCAGGTATGACGCGATTCTGCGCCAAAAGGGCCAAGGAAATGTTTCGTGAAGGCGACCGGTGATGAAGAAAAATGCTCGCTCGTGTTGGCAGAGGGCGGTGATCCAGGTCGCGGAAGGTGCCGGCACTGCTGATCTTGCCAGGAGTGGCTTGAGTTGCCGTCGTGCCGCGGACTTGTGAGCTGTTCGAGGCGGAGCGCCTTTTCCAGCCCAGCGCCGCCCGGTGGATCCTGTTGACCGTGAAGAGAAGAGCCGACCGCCGCCCCATGCATAAGATATGCATGTCGCAGCGCAAGAAGAAAATTTGTAAAGGGACGAATAATGCATCCGAAAGAAGCCCCGCAATGGAACCATCAGCAGCACAGACCCAACAAACACCCTCCAGAGCATCCTTCCCACCATCAACTTCTAGTGCCAAAGGTAAAAGGAGGAAAAAGCCACAGCCGAAAAAGAACCGCGCAGAAATGTGAGCCAGCCCCAAAAACACTCGTGAGGAAATCTAGAAAGGGGTTGGCAGCAAAACATGGCAAACTGGAACCGAATGCAATAACCATCATCAAAAGAAGAGCCAAGGAAATAAGGGCAACGGTGTGCAAGTGCCATAACAATGACACAAGAAGAGTATGAGCGGATCGCGTCCGCAGGAGCGTGCCGTCGTAAGGAAAACGGGCCAGGTTAACAGGGCCCGACGTATGAACATCCGAAAGCCGGGCGTGGCGGAGAAGTGCTCGCATGAGAAAAATAGCTTTTTGTGTGAAATGATTCCCCAAACTTTTCGATGCAATTGCAAGATGCAGTAGGGTACTGCAGCTGGTTTGATAGTGGCCTCCGAGGATGATGTCCGTTCCTGGATGCGAGTTGATGCCGATATTTGGAAGACGTCATGTCCGCCCTGGCAGTAAAGAGGGAAGAGAAGTGTGAAGTAGAGTTGCAAAGCCGTGGGGACTGGAAGCGATATTGCCTTGGCAATGGCATAACACGCTCGACGCAGCACCGCAGATAGAGTTGCGGAGCAGCGTCATCGTCCACTGGCTTAACCGGCGACCGGCTGCGCACCAAACCCAGAACTCATAAAGTAGGCCGGGTGCGTGCGTCCACAGTTTCCGCAGTTGCAGCCGAAGCCATGGCTACCACCCCACATCTGCGAATTGTAGTGCGGGGTGTATGCCGAAGGCGGGAACAGCGGTGTCTGCTGCTGCGGGCTGGGCAACTGAGGATGCGCGGTCTGAGGAGCAGACGGGAAGCCAAACATGGTGCGCCGGGAGTAGCCCTCCAGTGGCGCCCACGTGTTAGCTCCGCCGTAGTACTCCGGTGTCGTAGGACCAGTGTGCGGAGCCGAAGCTGGAGACCTTTCCATAGCGGGACGCGACGACGACCACGGATCGAAGTGCGTGTACGCCGGCGTTTGCATGTTGATGCCCTGGTAGTACGATGGCGGGGGCTTTTGGTACACCTGCTGCTGCGCGGAGACGGGAGAGTGAAGCCTACCAACCGAGCGGCGGTGCTGGACGGTCGTGTCCAGAGGGCTCAGCTTCATGGGGTTGGGAAGGCGCGCAGGCTTCTGGCTTTGCGCCTCGTAGTTCTTCCAGTGCTCTTGCCAGGTACTGAAGCCGTTCGGCTCGTACGGATCGCGGTGCAGCTTGAAGTCGAACGCGTCGAGCCAGTTGGCTTCCAAGGCGTTGAGCTCTCGGACTTCGATGCCGCTGACTTCGGCCCAGGACTTGTTGATGAAGGTGTTGTCGTCCAGGAACTTGCTTCCGAGCACCAATGCCATGGTGAGGAAACGGAAGATCTGCGAGTCCGCTGTCTTGAACTGACCTCCTGTCGAAAGCTGCCCCATGCGGACCGACAGGTAGTGCAAACTGAGGAGGATAGTCGCAGAGGGAAGTCTGGTTGCGCACAGGACCTGGTGGACCCATTTCCTGAACGATTGCGGCGCCGGTCGACCTGGTTGAATGCTTCGCGAAATGTCAATATCTGCAAGGCAGATCGGGGACTTGAAAAGATCGTACATTCCCTGTGCCATCTCAGACACGAAATCAGTCATAACTTCCATCTCATAGTCGAGCTTGGCCGAGACGCCTCCAACGGGCTTCTCTTCCTTGGCCTGCTGCTCAGCACGCTGCTGTTCCTGGGCGCGCTGGCGCTGAACGTCTGCCTCGGACACCAGAGGCGGGAGGATCGGCGCGCCCATGGGCTGGTAGAAGTGCGGCGGGGCCAGGGAAGTAGCACCGTGTGGGTAGTCGGGTGGGTGTGAGTAGAGCATCGACGAGGGAGCAGCCATGCCGGATGTTTGGCCGTATCGCTCTGCAAAATCGTAGCGACCTTCTTCGTTGTTGTGATTGATGCCTGCCAAAGTGGCGTATGGGTTCTGCGGATACTGCGCGCCTCCGCAACCCTGGCTGTTGTAGCTGGGGACGAACTCGGGCGGTGTAAGCGGAAGCTGCCGTGGCATAGGCGGGCGGTAGAAGGAAGGCATGCTGGATTTCGCAGTCGCGCCGAAGTAAAGAAACGGCGAGGTAAGTCCTTGGTAGTGTCAGAGTCCGTATGTGCAGGGGTGCACACAAGTCGCCCTGGTGCTTACCGTTTCTTTTACTTCCGACCGGGGTGCGAGCAAATGCTCTTAAATCGAACTGACGGTTTGATCTAGTAGCTGTGTCTCATGCACGGGCTTTGGCGTAGTGGTTACTCGAAAGGATTCGTTGAGCGTAGACTTGCGGTTTCCTGAACGTGCGATATCCGTGCCTTTGACCAGACCAGAAGATCAAGGTGCAGTTACAAAAGTTGCTTGTGGTGGAATCTCTTCGCAGTCGCGGATCGAGTCGAATCACGCTGAGAAGCTTCGGTTGCGATCAAGAGGTTGATCGATGAATTTTGTTCGTGCGACTTGCGGGTGCAGTCGATGATATCCGGGAGGAGGGTCGGTTGACTGCGAACGTATCCAAGGTTCCGACAACGA
This sequence comes from Saccharata proteae CBS 121410, assembly GCA_010015785.1. Classification (NCBI taxonomy): domain Eukaryota; kingdom Fungi; phylum Ascomycota; class Dothideomycetes; order Botryosphaeriales; family Saccharataceae; genus Saccharata; species Saccharata proteae. The sequence continues at coordinate 101,695 of ML978723.1, forward strand.
CGTGACTGGAACGTTCGGTAGGTCGGGGCGCAGATGGACGAATCTAAGCAAATAGCTCGTCGGGATGTGGATGGGGAAGAGGGATTAAAGCCGTCGCGGTTATGCTGATCTGCGTAGCGCGTTGAACTCGAGCCGGCGGATGGAGCAATAGGCGACGGTCGGGTCGGCGAGAACGCTCAAAACTGTGGAATAATCGTCAAGGAGCAGGAAGCAGACGGGATGCAGTCTGTGAAGGAGGTTGGAGGAGTGGCGCTGGCAGGTTGAGGTGTTGCGATCGAAGGTCGTTTCGTGACGTCGACGTGGCCCTCGCGATCGGACTCTTCACTCCACCAGAGAAGATCTAGGGTGGAGACTGGAAGGCGCGATGAGGTCGCGCGAAGACTTCAGGAGCACGAAGCTGTTGCGAGGCGACGAGCAGTCGCGATGGACGGCCTTCGGTGAGCAGTGTGCGCTCTGCAGTGACGGCGTCGGATTTGGGGGATTTCTCGGCCAGGCTGCTGAGTGAGGACCAGCGGGATGTTGGCTCGAGAGGCGACGGGGCGGACTGCGACGGCGACGGGGCCGATGAGAGTGAGAGACAGAGGTGCGCGATGCCCGGAGCGCACGATGGGGGGACAGGCAGGAGGAGGAGAGGGTGGTGGGTGGGGGAGGGAGAAGAGAGAGAGAGAGAGCGAGAGAGCGAGAGAGAGAGAGAGAGGGTTGGGAAAGAAATGCAGGCAGGTATCGGCGTGGGAGTGTCGGCGTGGAGACGGGCCTTGAGCCTTGGGCCAGGTCGGTTCGGCGTGAAGGGGTCGACGGGGGAGCCAGGGTGATGCGAGCGAGACATAAAAAACTGGGCGCCGCCAGTGTGCCAGTGTGCCAGTGTGCCAGTGGGCGGTCCGACACAACACAGGCCGCGAATAAAAACGGCGCGCAGGCAGGGCCATGATGATTGGATTCGCAGCGCAGTCATCGCAGTCATCGGCCAGTTCAGCCAGTTCAGCCTTTCCTTTCCTCTTGTTGGTCTGCAGAGCCAGAGCCGGAGCCAGAGCCAGAGCCAGAGCCACCAGGGCCAGATGGGCCAAACCTAGCCACGTCGCCCTCCTCGTGCCAGCAGCCCGGCATGTACTGGCTGCACCAACAGCGCTGGCTGCATCCTGTGCATTACCCGGTGGGCCGTGGGTGGGTGGATGTGTGTGTGTGTGGCCATGTTTGTGCTGTTGTTGTTCCCAGGTTGGCTGTCCTGCTGCTGCTGCTGGCCCCAGGTTCAAAGTTGTGCTGCCCACTCTCCCTCATCAATCCCCATCCATCCCATCAATCACCTTGGCAGTGCCCGTGGACCGCCGCCGCGCCTCGACAATGTCGCGACCGCAAATTACTCAGCCCACGATCCAATATCACGACCGAATATATTTAGCAGACACATTCGGCCCGCGGCCGTGGGTGGCATGTAGATAGTACAGCCACCGACGCGCCAGACACCAGGCACGAGAGTTTGAGAACGACCGACTCGTGTGCGCGCCGACGCGAAACAGGGCGGTCAAGTCGTCACACTGCGCATCACCGGCCTCGATGGACGCGGTCGAGGGCGATGGCCACGGGCTTTGCAGAGAGCGAGCGAGAGAGAGAGATGGTGAGAGAGCCAAAGGAGCTGCCTAGCGCTCCCGGAACTTACTCTACGACTACTGTACACCTAAGTTACTGCTACTGCTACTGCTACTGCTACTGCTACTCCTCGCCCGAACCCGGCAGGAAAATCTCGTCGTTCGACAGGGCCTCGCGACCGTTTGGTGGTGGCAATCTGACGGCGGCAGACGAATCATCAATCACCTTCCCCCCCAACTCCTCCTGCCTGGCCATGCAGCCCACCATCATCATACACGCAGATGATGACTCCGGCTGCATCCGCCGCTGCGAACCGCGGATGTGCCCACTGCATGCCATGTTCCAGCTGCCAGTCATCGCGCTCGTCGGCTTCTTCTTCGAGCCTTCGAGCCTTCGAGCCTTCGAGCCTTCGAGCCTTCGAGCCTTCGAGGCGCCCTGGAAGAAAAGGCACGGGATCAAGCACGGTTGAACCCAGCCGCGACCAGAGACTGACTGGTCGCGCGATTCGTTTTGCCGTGCCCGAGAGCCCATCTTCTCCACGGGGTTGCAGTGCTTATGACTGTGCAACCGGGGTTGGTTGCGGACAGAGCATCCATCTTCGAGTCAGACGGATCATCTGTGACCTGCTGCCTGCTCGCTTTCTTACGAAGCCCGTACGGATACGCGTACTCTTCTGTGGCAATCAGAATGCACATTTCCGCCATTCCGGCTGGTGGATGGGATGGAAAAATCCGGGTGATTGACAATCCCTCAAGCCTCGCAACAGCTGCACAGCCGTCTCGCTCACCCAGGTCTACTAGTCCCACCACCGCAGTCTCCCCAGCGGCTACCCTCGCTTCAGCAACATGCAACATGCAACATGCACATATGCCGACGAGGACACACTTAAGCACCAACTTGGATTAATAATGTCTCTCATGCCGTCCTGCATCTCCAGAACTTCGGCAGCTGGCGCAGCACCTGATGCAGCAAAGCGCGCAAAGATGGGGAGCGACGACGAGCCGACGAGCCCTTGACCCGTCCTCACGCCAGCTGATCGACCACCCACCACCCACCACCCACCAGGCAGCCCGAGCAGCAGTGACAGCCGCCACCAGAGAGCTACATACGGCCGTTGGCGGTATCACGCCCACACACACGCCTCGCGCGTATGCAGCGACTGGCTGCCTGGCTGCCTGGCCGCGCGACCACGCTGACACGACTGCTGGTGGTTGCATCGCGAGACCAGCGATTTGTTTTTGAGCTCGAGGTCCGAAGCTGACAGCCCTGACAGTCCCAGTCATCAGCCAGCCTGAGGCACCAGGAGGCGGACTCGGCGGCCGCAGCTCACAGCAGGAGTCTCCCGTCTCCCGTCTTCCGCCTCCCGCCTGCGACAGAGCGATTGGTGAAACACGGGCTCTACCCGTCTTTGTTCGCAGCTTCCTTCTCAGGCTCGCAGCATCGTGTCTTCGCTCCTTGCGCCTGCAGTGCCAGTATGCCAGTGCCAGTGCCAGTGCCAGTGCCAGTGCCGCTTCTCGCTGCATCTGCAAAGGCGCCAGGCTGCCGGCAAGGAAGACAGGAGGGGCGCAACCTCAATCAAACCCAGGCACACACACCTCAGGCACACAGGCACACAGGCACACATGTAGATGCAGCAGGTCCGTTAATCTCACCAAGCGCTACCGGTCCCGCAGCACCGTTCATCGATAGACGATACATTGGCCAACAAGATTACCCTCGCTCTTCTGGAACCAATATTGATCGGCAGCCTCTAAGTTATTCTCGACTGAAGCCGTTGCGGGAACAAACACGTGCCGTGGATGTGCCCCTGCCCTTGATTTCCTCGACCAAGGCGTGCATCGTTAGAACCAGACGAGTTCAGTTCACTGTGGCAGCCGTTCTGCCTTGATTCCTGTAAGGCGCGTTATGGGACGGCTGCAGTACGATTGAGACGGCGCCACTGGCAGTATCGCAAGCCAGTAAGTCAAGAAACCCTCAATTGCAAAGCCTCTCCTCAGCATCGACTTCCCATCCCCACATCCCCAACCGCCGCCCCAAATCATCTTCCTCCCCCAAACGCGCACCGGCTTTCCAAGCCGTCCCCCCATGCCTACCCCCGCTTCATCACCTCCAGCCTGAGCACCTCTGTCACGTGCGGCGCTCAACTCGGGCTGTCTGGGTTCAAGCCATAGCATACGCACTCTGACTGGACCGGCCAAACCTCACGCCGACAACTTCGAACGTCGTGGACGAGAAAAACAGGGGGACAGTCAACGCCCTCTCGACTGGCCCGGCCAAACCTCACGCCGACCACGCCGACAACTTCGAACGTCGCGAGCGAGGTAAACAGGGGGACTCTCGACCGCCCCACCTGTGCTCTCCACCCAGCCACGTCGAGCCACCTGCGCCACGACCATGCCACCTCCTGACACGTAGAATCGCCGCACCGACTGCTCTGCGGCTGGTCGATTGTATTCCCCCCTGTTTACCTCGCCCACGACGTTCGAACTCGTCGGCGTGGGGTTTGGCCGGTCCAATCAGGAGGGGGTTGACTGTCCCCCTGTTTTTCTCAGTCGCGACGTTCGAAGTTGTCGCGGCTGCTATTGTGCGCGTCTCCCCTGTTCTTGTGAGTTAAGACGTTCGAAGTTGTCGGCACATACGTTATGACGGAGCGCTGGAGCTGGCTATCGGTCTGTGCTGTCGCAGACGCGAGGGAAGCAATCGGACGGGGTGGATGAGGTTGGACGCGGGCGGCTCTAGATTAACGACGTAACTTAAGTTATGTAAGGTACGGAGCACACAAACACCATCACCGCGCAAGACACTCGTGCCAGTAACTCACATAAGGTACTCCAAATCCACCACTCCTCCGCATTCCTCCACACCATCTGCGCCCAGTGCATACAGTCGTCGACACAGCAACACAGAACGCGGTCAATCAAGCCAACCGAGCATCCGTAACGTAGGTGTAATCCTCGCAGCGTCCCCAACTCCGTCGCCGCAAGAAGCGGCTACGTCATCTTGCTCCACCCACCGCACCCTTCTCCTCGAAAGCAACGTCAACGCGGAATCATATCGACGCGCGGTATCAGCTGTACGTAACTTAGATAACACGCAATCGCATCCGCAATAGCACGGCTGTAGCATCCAACATCGCCGTTCGTGTTACCCTCAAGTTACAAAAACGATGCCAATAGTTACGCCGTCGTTGGCACAAGCCACGATCCGGACACCGGGTCCGAGTTAGGTTTTCTGTATTCCGCCTTTGCCGCTGTGCCGAGACAGCTATCGTGTACAGAGCGTTTGAGTAAGGGGACCACGACGCCATTCTATGAGTTACCACTGCCGCTGCCCTAACCCCGGCCCCTCACCTCTCCCACCTCAAGCCAGAAAATCCGCAACCAGCTTCTGCAGGAGAAGTCGAATCCATCCACAGCCACTGCAGTCCGAATCCAACCGAAGAAGCGTCCGGCGTTGGGACTACAAATCAAGAGCTCGGTGGCCCTTTAATGTTGGACGTCCACGCATGAGACACCCACACGTGATCATACACCGAATCCCCGACCCGCGCCATCTCCAAAACTCGGAAATGTATGATATATCACGGCGGTATGCCTACTATACACAATCCTTCCGCTCCCCTCTCCTCCCTTGTTACATAAACTCGATCCCCACCCCAAAATGCACTCCCTTCCTTCCCTGCTCCCCCCTCCTCAACACAAGCGGCAAGCTAAAATTGACCTCGAACCTCGCCACCGGATGCGCGTAGACCAAACCCACGCCCGCCGCGCAGCTCGGCAACCCATTACTCAGTTCCTGTATCGTGCGCTTCATCGCGTCTGGCGTGTTCTCGGCGGCAGCTTCGCCAGTTTCCGATTTGCTGCTGGGCCCGGGGCCCTTGAGCGCGAGCAACCTTCCGGCGTTGGCGAAGAGCTGCAGCCGCAAAGGGGTGTCCGGGCCAGCCCTCGGCAGCGGCAGAAGCAGCGACGCGCCGCCCGCAGCGTAGACGTCTCCGCCAACGGCATCACCACCGTCTCTGGGTCCCAACCCCGCGAGTCTGAAACCGCGGACGTCCGTCGGGCCGCCGAGGAAGAAGCGATCGTTGATGCGGCTGTGTCTCGTTGCGCCGTCCGGACCCGCAAGGGGGTACAACAGCCCGGCGCGGAAACTGGTTGTTAGGCTGACGCCCGAAGGGCCTTGGACGCCGGGGATGGGGATGGGGAGGGCGGCTTGGGATTCGAGCTCTGCCTTTGCGTGGGCGACGTCTCCGGCGAGGGGACCGAAGCCGGCGAGCTCGGTGATGGTTTTCATGAAGTAGCCGCGCGAGGGGAGGGTGGGAATGTCTCGGGTGTCGCGTGTCCAGGTGTGGTGGAGGGAGGACTTGAAGCTGTCGCCGGCGTCGTGGCGGACGGTGGGAGAGGCGTTTTCAGCCAGTCCGGTGACTTGGCGCCAGGAGCCTGAGTAGCCGACTTCATGGCGATGGCCGCTTGGGGTCACGTATTTGAGCTTCGCGTTGCCGCCTTTCAGAACCTCTTCGTGCGATGCGTAGCCCTTCAGTGTGCTGCTGGCGAGACCGCCGAGCTCGATGCGTAGGTCCGGGTTGGAGAGGATGGGCGAGTCGAAGGCGGCGCTGTACGCGGAGCGGGTTCGGGTGCCGGCGGAGGCATGGGCGGCGAGGGACTCGGCGCCGCCGAAGAGGTTGCGGAGCTGGAGAGATGCGTATGCGGAGCCTTCGGCGCTGCCGGCTTCGGTGCCGGTCTTGAGAGTGTAGCGGGAGCGTTCGCGGGCTGAGAGGTAGACGTCGATGTCGGAAGGGGAAGTCGAGGGGTCGGCTTTGTCGGGCTTGTCAATGAAGATGGAGATCGGGGACCTGAAGATGTCTGGGATCCATCTGGCATTAGCGCTTGTATGGGTAGAAGGCGTGTATGAAGCTACCAAGGCGATTGAGCTTGTCCACGGCGCCGGAGATCTCCCCCAGCGCCTCTTCGAGAGTGTAGGGCTGGTCCTGGTTGGCGCTGAGCAGAGGTTCGAAGATGCGCTGCAGGAAACCGTGCCGGGTGTGTTTGGCTTGCAGGACTCGGATGGACGAGATAGTCACCGGTAGCGTGAAGTTGTTGCCGACCTTAAAGGAAGTTAGCTCTCATGATTTAAGAGGTGGATATCGTTCGTCTCACCAGCTCGGCCTGCCTAGCCTGAGCTCGCTCATACTGCTGGCGGAGCTTCTCGTTGAACTGTTCCTCTCTCTTCCGGGCCTCTTCTGTGCTTTCCTTCTGCTTCAGCTTTTCGAAGACCTGGTGACCATTAGGTTAGATTGGAATGACCCAGAAATGAAAATTCTGGGAGCATCTCACATCGTCTTCGAGTGGTGAAGCCATTGAGGCTGGCTTGGGGTGGTGATCAAGCACTGAAGTCACAAAGCGCGTTGATGCTGGTGTCGCATGGCGTCGTCGGCAGTCACATTCGCCGAGCTCTTGGCAGCGACAGCTCACCAGGGTCCGCTCCACTCCGCTGCTCCGTCTCCCGTCATCACCACTCTTTCATTATCCACCAACACCCTCAAATTTACCACGCCTCAGCTACACCCCAACCACGTCCCAACGAACCGCGCTTTGACTTCTCGGACTTGTCTCCATCAACGTCGCTCCCTCCCATAAGACCGTCGGAACGCGTTTCCTCCCTCTCGCCTTCCCAACATCAAACACCACCTCCACCGCACCTCACTCCCGCGATGGCCACTCCCCAAGCAACGAAGCGCCTAACCCGCGAATACAAAACAATCTCGCAAAACCCACCCCCCTACATCGTCGCCCATCCCTCCGAGAACAACATCCTAGAATGGCACTACGTCCTAACCGGCCCCCCGCAAACGCCCTACCAAGGCGGTCAATACTGGGGCACTCTAATCTTCCCCCCCGACTACCCCTTCGCTCCCCCGGCGATCCGCATGCACACCCCGTCAGGCCGCTTCCAACCCTCCACCCGTCTCTGTCTCTCAATCAGCGACTTCCACCCCAAGAGCTTCAACCCGGCCTGGGAGGTTAGCACGATCCTGATCGGCCTGATGAGCTTCATGACGAGCGAGGAGATGACGACGGGGAGTGTGCGTGCTAGCGATGCTGAGCGCCGTCTGTTTGCGAGCCGAACTAGATGGTGGAACAGCACAGGGGGCGGGTCCCATAGCAAGAGTACTGCAGGCAACACGAAGGGCATCGGCGCCATCAAGGCCGGTGACGGCGGCGCGAAATTCAAAGCTGAATGGCCGGAGTTGGACGAGGAGAACTGGAAGTGGATGCGCGAGCACAAGATTGATGCTGCGACGGGGATGCCGGTGCAGAGCGCGGAGGGGAGAGCGCCGTGCGCGGGCGAGGTTGCCGCGTTGAGGAAGAGGCCGGGTGGGAGCGTGGCGCATGGATTGGCGGGGCAGGTTGTTGAAGGGGGACGGGAGGCGAGACAGGTCGGGCAGGGCTGGATGGGTCGTAATAAGTGGCTTGTGGGCGTGGCGCTGCTGTTCGGATATGTCATCACTGCGAGGTTGCTCGGTCAGGAGACTGCCACAGCTGGATGAGGGAGCTGTACGAGCAAGAAGTTGGAAACGGGGATGGTCTTCTTCGTTATGGCGGTATCACTAATAACTTGGCGCATGGCATGGGGAAACAACTGAGGGTATGGCATGGAATACAGGCGTCAGGGTGGGTGGGCCATAGCTGCGAGCTTCTTCATATTGGCAGTCGCTTTTTGGCACCCTGAGAGCAAGATTGAGCAGGCGAGCATGCTGACTAGCACCCGGCGTCTGGCTTTGCTGTGTTGCATACATACATTTGGGGATGGTGAGGCTTGCATATCCCCTCCTTCTGGTGCAGTTGATTACTGAGATGTATTGTTAGAGTTCAACGAAGTGCATTCGGCGTTCGGCTTTCGCGAAAGGGCTCTGTAATATGTATAATGCTTTCGCTTTTTGGTTCGAGGCTAACCTAGGGGTATTTTTTTGGTGACAATTTTCCTGAAACCAGCAACAGCAAAGAAAGTATATAATGAACCACTCGAAAGTCTGGAAAGTCTTGGACAGTGGTACAAGAGTGCTGACACTGAAGATCCGATCCTGAACAAGCACATGCTGTATGTGCAGACAATGTACCCAGCGCCATACAACACCAAGCTTTTTACAACAACCGCAGACCTAATCATCATCAAACGCTAGTTCTCAAGTCACCGCGAACCCTCGAGGACCCAAATCAATTAACCACACGGCTAGAATCAATGGCACCCAACCCTTTTTACTTTCAAACGTTGTCATTGTCGGTGTCCTTGGACGCGAACTTGGCCTTCAGCTCATCAACGACATCCATGTAGCTAAAGCCAGAGACCTGTTTGACCTGAGCAGTCGGCATCTCGGCATCTTTGTTCGCACCAACTTGACGTCCCGTAAAGTCGCCGTTAGAGGTCTCAGCTTCAAGGTCGCCAGAACCCACCGGAGATCCGATGTCACGGTTAGGAGCGTACATGCCATAGATCTCGTCGAGATCTTCCTCTTCGAGCTCAAGATCATCATCTTGAGGATCAAGAGATGGGCTTGCGAAGGCCATGAGTCGGGACCACTCCTCCCAGTGAGCCGAGCTAGGAATGGAGGAAGAAGACCTCTGGACTGCGTTATCTTGGAGGCGACGTGGAGAATGCGAGGTCTCGGAGCCGGAAGCACTGTTCTCGGGATCGTATGTGCTTTCTTGAGGAAAGGTGTTGACAGGAGATGGGAAAGCCTCGGTAGCATCAGATCTACCAGCATGGAACGAGGAAGCTACGGCAACCGCGTCAATCGAAAGCCGGCCGATTCCAGAAGTAACAGCAGACTCTGAGATGTCCGTGGTCTTGTTCTCGAGGTCCAAGTCGGGAATGTCGTCGCTCTTGTGGTCCAGATTCCCGATGTTGCCATCATCGTCGAGACGACCATTTTGTCCCGGACCGAGCTCGAGATTGGAGATACGACCCTGGTGTTGTCTTTCCGGAAGCAAGGCGCTTGGTAGGGAAGACGGTGGTGAAGATTCAAGCAGATTCCGATCACGATTGTTGCTACACACCACCGAAGACGAGCCCGGACCGTTCGCGTTTCCACCTCGTTCGGCGATGAGATCGTCTCTGGTTTTGTAACGGAAGAAGGATACGGCAACTCGATCGCGCAGCGCCTGGATTTGCTGCTGGCGGCGATATCGGTACCGATCAATGGCAAGATACACGTCGTTACCGATGCGAGTACGAGTGAAGGCCTCGGTAAGGACGTCCGAAAGGCTTCGTCCCTCCATCGCGTCGGCAGTGCCTATCGCAGTCACCAACGTCCTTGTGGCTCGCGCCGCAGCGGCCATTGCAGCAGCCCGAGCGGCGTCGTGGAGTTGTTCAACCGCTTCATTAACGTGCTCGCGGAGATAGACCTCGTAAGCATCTTGTGCCACTTGCCATGCGAGCTGGGCGGCTTCCGTACCCTCGGCGCGGGCTGTCTGGTAAGCTTCCTCGACTGGACCAGGAACAATGTATTCCATCGGCGAACAGTTGGTGTCCTGGGACGGGCTTGGTCAGCATTGCGCTGTGCTACGTCGATGCACGAGATCCTTCGCGAAGGAAAGACAGGACATACCTCTGCAATATTCTCCTCTACCTCCACCCAGTCATCCTCGACGGGCTCCTCGACGGCTTTCTGTTCGATGGCGCGCTGTTTGTTGGCGCGCCAGTGCAAGCGGCTCGCCATTCGGCGCAGCATTTTCGTTTCGCGCGAAGTCTCCGCGCAGCGACACGGCAAGGAGGAGGCGTGAGTGCGTGCAAAGAATTTTGGGGGTAAGTCGGCAAGTTGACACGGTCGAATTCTTGTGACTGCGCGGGGATTGAAAGTGTGGTCAAAGAAAGAGAGGTTGGGAAGTGGGAGGAAAAGCGTGGAATATATACGGCGGAAAGGTGCGCAGGAAGTGAATCACTGAAAGATGACCACATGACCAACATCTGAGTGTCCGGGACGACGGCGGTAAACAAACACGACAAACGCGTGGTGCGCGGGGAAGGGGGGATTACGACTGGAAGTCACTGGAAGTGTGACTCGTGGTAAGTGACAGATATACCACCCCGTCTTGCTTTCATCCTGACTTATACATATAACAGACCTCCAAGCTTGGGCCAGCTAACCCCAAGCAAGACAAATCGTGGGGAGTCGCATCAAGCACGCTCAGCGGTCATAGTATGGGCCTCTACGACTGGTATACATCTTATCGGAGCAATCAGAAAGGCATCTATCTACAGACTGATTCCTTCCCCCAGATTCTGACCCATTGTTTACGACTCGTTTGTTCAAGGACAAATCGTGCCAACAAGAAAGGACCCCAAGACTTCGCCGCCGATGCGCACACAACCTGTCAAACGCTCCAATCCATATCGCCGTTACCAGTCAGAACATAACGCTCCGTTTGCTAGTCTCCAATTGCTCACACACTGCCATACCATCACCAGCCGTCTTCCTCATCTTGGTCCTTGTGCTTGAGATTCGATTTGAGCTCATCGACGACGACGGAGTAGCTGTCACCTGGAAAGTGCTTCACCTCCTTGGTCTTCTTATGTGTCGGTTTTCGAGACTTCGACCGCCGAGGGAGCAACGTAGATCTTATTCTCAACAATGGCAAGTCTGGCGGAGGGCGCAGCCCTAGACGTTTCCTCCCATTGAGCCGCACTCGAATCAAGGTCGGAGGGTTCGAACATTCTGTTTAACTGCTTACTGGAGTCTTCATGGAACCAGTACGGAGAATTCCTGTCTTCAATTTCGACGACATCTTTTGATGAGACCGACTCATCGGGCTGCACGTCTCAGGAATCGCCGCTATCGTTGCGCTCATATGCCTTGTCGAGCATCCCACGAGCAGAATCAGCGGCCTCGAGCAAAAGGAGATCGACTTTACCAGCGACCGAAAGGTGCAATGAGTTGTCCTCGGCCTGCTTGGATCCTGTGCGGGTCTTGAATGGAATGGCCTCCGCGCCAGCATCATTCGAGTCGCTGTCATGGCCGAGCTCAAAGTAGGACACAAGATTGACATTGTCGTCGTTGCTACTCTGAGCACTGTAGCCGTGCTGAGGGAGAGGCTGATTGTGCAGGTTGGAGCTAGACTGAAGATTCACACCTTCGTCTTCCTGAGATTGAGCCCCTGGAGGAGTTGACTCCAAACCAACAGAAGCTAACCCAGCGGCGCCATCGTTTGGATTGCGGATATCGGTCAATATGCGTTCAGATGAGCTCCAACTCCCGTTTCCCAATAGAACACCATGGCTGATGCTGTCAGGCGATACTGTCGCAAGCGGCCCCGCAACGCCTTCGCTATCGATGTCCGCAGGCGCCCTCTCCTTCAACTTGTACCGGCGAAGGCCAGCCCGAGTCTGATCATTGATACTCCGAAGCTGTCACATTCGGCGCTCGTGGTAATCCTGCAAGCGCTGATGAAGGTCGTATCCAACCCGAGTTCGCTTGAAGCCATCGATCACGGCCCTTGATAAGGAGTCATACGCGAAGCTGAACCCGGTCGCGGTAGACGTTGCAGCGGCGACGGCTGCGACCTTTGCGCCTTTGCATAACTCTTCGGCAGTTGATTCGACGTGTTCGCGAAGTTGCTTCTCGTAGGTATCCTTCGCAACTTCCCAGACCACCTCCGCTGCATCAATGGCATTGGCACGGGTGGTCTGGTACAAGTCCTCTGCTGGGCCGGGGGGTATGTAACCCAAGGGGTCGTAATGGATGGTTTAAGCCAAGAAGTTGCGAGACATACCTCGTCCTCATAGATGCTGACTTCCTCGTAGCCTTCCTCTATAGGTTCGGTGGTGTCATTGTCTGTCCGCAATAAAGCCAGCAAAGCTCTGAAGTGCCGCATTTCTGTCGGGCGCGATGAAGCGACGGAACCTTCTCGTACATGCAAGATTGAACGGGCGAGAAGGCTGAGGCGATCGGGTGTGCGCACAATGGGTTGCTAGGTCGATGACTTCGGATTTTGGTGGCTGCGTACTGGTGAGGAGGAAAGAGGTTGGAAGTCAAGCAAACCAATAGTATGTACTAATTCATTGCGCGCAGTGGAAGTGAATTGATGACCACATGGCCATCATGGTGGCTTGTGCTCAAAAGTGGCATTCACTAACTACTCTACACTGAATCCGCTGTCCTAGATGCGTCCAGCCTCCAATCAACCGTAGGTTTGAGATAAACTGCAGTACTCCAAAACACCTGCGAAATTGAAAGCCCGACATCATGACATCGCCAGGCCGATCGCATTACCCAGCAGACTGCGATCCGAAAAACCCAACCAAACACCTCATAGCCAGATAATCCACGACCCAGACAGGCCAACATAGAAGACACTCCCTTGTCGAACTGTCACCCAGAGAGCCCTTGTCGCCAGCGCCGGCCGCAGTCGTCAGGGGTGCCCCAAATAATTCAAACTCCTGGACAGCGACGCTCGAATCAACTGTAGGACATTCTCGCATATCATGGGGACAATGAGGTTGAGAGTACTGATCTCCAGTGTCGTAGTTGCTGTCGCCCGTCTCATACGGATCGTTCGTGAGTGTGTGCGCACCATACAGTGAGCGAGAATGCAACGACCGGGGAAATCTCGACCGAGTGCTCATCGATGACATGTTTGAAGAGATCAGAACAGACGCTGAGTAATCTCGCAGCTGCTCAGGAACGAAGTGAGACTTGAGCATTGGAAGACACTGTATCAATTTGACTATGTGTTGAAGGTAGAGAAACCCCCACTTATACCAAGTGGGGGCAAGGTTTTGTTTGAACAGCGAGTGAGACACAAACACAAAGAAGCTTCCCCCAGCCTCTTCCTTACTATTCTGCGACCTTCTGGCTTGGTAGAGACAGTTCCTTCAAAGACTTCGCCTTCTTGATGCCGACCGGGATTTTGGGCGAACCTGCAAGCTCCGGCGAGAGATGATCAAGCCCAAAAAAGATTGAAGTTGTGGATTTAGCATTGAGGTAAGTCCCACTATTGAGAGGTGCAATTCCTAAGTTGCCGGCTTCAGCCTTGGACATGCGTTCCTCTGTGTTTTCGCTATCGCTGGCAGCCTCCGAATTGGAATTCGTTACCAGTTCAAAACCGACTTCGGCTGTATTGATATCGTCGCCGCCGATAACGCTGCCTTGGCTAGATATCCCAGGGCTGTCAGGATTGCGAAAGCCGAATTCTGCGCGCAAGGAAATATCGTCAAAGCCTTGATACTCGATCCCAGCAACTTCAGAATCCGCAGATGAAGACCACGGCCCAATAAACGTACCCTTGCCTTTGGTGAGATGAAGCGATTTCCTTGGCCGCGGCACATGATTAGCTGGCCTGGAGTTGAGAAGAGTGGCCGGACTATTATGGCTGGAATTCTTCATCTGATACCGCGCGACACCAGCCCTCGTCTGGTCATGGATACATTGGGCTTGCTTCAGGCGATCTAAATGATACTGCTCGAGGCGCTGATGGAGCTGATATCCCAACCTGGTGCGCCTGAACTGGTCCATTATGGCTTGCGAGACGGTCCCATAAGCAAGATTGAGACCTGCCCCGGCGCATGTTGCGGCTGCCATGGCTGCGTTGCGGGCACTTTCAAGCGCTATCTCGGCAGCAGCCCCTGCGTGCTCGTGCAGATAGGTCTCGTAAGCGTTCTCGGCCGTACTCCAGACAATCTCCAAGTCGGCGCGGGTGGCTTGGTAGATTTCCTCGACTAGGCCTGGCGGCATGTACTCTGTGGGTTGGTAGTTGGGATCCTATTGCTTTTTGATTAGTGGTTCACTGTAAAAATTTGGAGCCACTATTGGATATACGTATTGTTCGTTGATGTCGACTTCATCGTATCCATCCTCAATAGGCTGGCTCAAATCGTCGTCGAGTTCAGGAGAGGCGTGTCGCTGGAGACTTTCGAGGAATCGACGCATTTTCGTTCGCTTGTTCAAGAGCAGGACTCAGGCGCGTCTCAAGAAAAATAGGAAGATGGAGTAGTGGACAGAAAGTTTTGCGCGCAGTGGCTTCTCACAATAGCAGGATCGTGGTAGTTCTCCATGGACGAAGGCTTTGTTTGAGACAGGAGAACTTAGGAGAAGAGGGAAAGACGCGGATGCCAAAGATGTGCCATGTTAAGGCGAAAAAAAGATGAGTATCGTGTTCTGCTAGTTTCTATGATGCAGTATCGCGGACAAGCTAAGAAGTTGATGTTTCAGGAATAAAGCGATCTTACACACGACACCTTTCACCAACAGCACCCTCAACCGTCTCCAGCATAACCCACTAACCAGCTTCATATCGCCCAATCTATCAAATGACACATCGAGAGCCTTGCCTCAATATCTATCCGGCCACGAAAAGCTCGCCCGGGCACCAAAACTCTGTGGCGAGCTGCGGCCAATTTCCTTTGTTTTTTCTAGACTCCAAACCATCACTTCCTTCCATCTCCACCAATAATTAACCAAAATCCCACATTCGCAGCTGAAAATGATCGCCTCATCCTTCTCCTTCCTCCTTTCTCCCTCCAACTCTTCTACTCCCCCGATCCCTCAAGTCCCATCGAGATATAGTCCAAGTCATTTACCGTGCCTCCAACAGCAACACAACAGTTCCTGTTAACAACCACAACATCATCTTCCGTGGCGCAATTGGCTAGCGCGTCTGACTGTTAAGCACACTTTAAAGCATCCCCATACCTTCTGTAACAAGAGGATTGGAACAAGGAGCTCGCTGCAATCAGGAGGTTGACAGTTCAAGCCTGTCCGGGAGAGAACTCTTTTGGTTGGTTGTTTAGGGGAGAGGATATACGAGCATGTGTGTGGTGGATGAAGACTTTTTTGCTACTTTGGTGGGCCGGTGTGGAGCGGAGATGGAAGGGTTCGTGATGTCGGCGGCTTTTTCGGGAGGATCTTTTGATCGGGACGGGCGGGAGGGAGTTGGTCTGTGTGGACTTATGATGACGGGCGTGGGAATCGGGACAGTATTATTTGGTCTCTAGAGGTCTATATACAAGACGGCATACGTACATACATTCATGTAACTTTTGGACAGCATGTACAATCAACGCGTGAACCACCTATCCGCCAGCGAACTACCCGCATGCTCTCCGCCTCTACTGCCATGAACTTCCGGTCTAACCTAGTCAATCCCATCGTCCTCATCATTCAAGAACCCATAGTTCTTCCTCTTCGGCTCCAACCTCAGCTCCCCCCTCGAAAGCATACCACCCAACTCACGATCAATGTCCTCATCCTCAACGCCCAGATGTCTTAACCCAGCAGCAGCCCATTCCAGCACCTCCAATAAATCTGCTTTTTGCTGCAGTAATATGTATTCCTGTGCGCGCTCATGCAGCGCCGACGTGTAAATGCTGCGAAGATAAGGAATTTGCGGTTCGAGCAATTGGCCGCGCAGACAAATATCCTCGCCATCGAACTGTGCGACGACGATAGTATGCTCCGGCGAACGCTCAAGCTGCTTTGCGCGGGTGGGGCGGAATCTCGACATCATGGGGACGCCGCCGGGGGCGTTCGACGCTGCAGGTGCGTCGGCGGGATCGAGACACCATTTACAGAAGAAGCGTTTAGCGTCGATGCTGCCGCGGGATTGTGCGACGCCTTGCAGGATCGCGGCGAAGACGAAGCGGTAGCGGTAGCGGGTGTAGCTTTCGGAAGCGATGTAGCGGGTGCCGGTGCGGAGCCAGAGGCTGTTGCAGAAGTCGGACCATTCGGGGCTGATGCTGGCGAGGAAGCACATACTGATGTGAACGTCTTCGATGCGTTGTCGGTTTTCAATGCCGTAGACACCGCGGACCATGGCGCGGTAGATGGACTTGCCTTTTGCGAGGGACTCTTCTCGGGCTGCGTCAGACAGGTCGGGGGTGGGGCGTTCGAGGAGAAGAAGCTCTTTGGCGAGGCGGGATAGCGTTCCTACAGACCAGCTTTGTTCCGTTCTTTTGGTCATGAAGGTGAGGATGTTGGCGACGGAATCCCAGCGCCTGTTTTCGATTTGGCAGCCTAGAAAGGCTTGGAGTACGGCGTTTGGCAAGTCTGCAAGGGTTCCTACTTCTGGAGTTTGAGCGGTGATGACATCCTGCACGAGCTGTGCATCGCGGGTTGCGGTTCCAAACTTAATCAGAGAAGGAGCCAGGACTGGATCCCGATACTTGGATGGAGGTATCAGTGGACCGTCAATGTCTTCTGAGAAAAGCAGCCATTGTCCAAAGTCATAGGCCTCGCTTTCGGCGGCCAAATCCAAGATGGATGCCATCAGGTGAGTGGTAAGCTGCGGATAGTATGATGGAAATTCGATCTGGGGGATATTGCTATCAAACGTGTTCCTGCTCTTTCTTTCGCCCTTCGTTTCAGCCATTAGGGAATCGAAGAAAAGCTTCAATGATATCGACTTGTTGAGATCTGTGAATTCCTGGAGCTGGGCCAGCGCAGCAAATCCACCGTTCGTGTCTCCTCGTTTAATGTGGGCGCTTATGACTCGATGAAGGACCCCGAGAGGAGCCGCGGATGCATCAAGTACGTATAAAGGAACGTCGGAAGAGCCCGCACCGCCTTTGGGGGCGTTGATATACTCCAACTCTTTTCCGAAGGGAGATACCAGTGTCATAAGACTTTGTACAAGATGTGGCTTGGTTTCCACTCTCACTCCAGGAGACTCAAGGAATCGAATCACCACCGCATCCCATGACATTCCTCCTAAACCGGCCTGGCTTCTTGATAGGAAAGATTTCAGTTTGCGGATGCGTTCGAGTAAATCTTCCGGGGTTTGTCCACGTTTGCCGACACCGACTCTTAAACTGTTGAGCAAAGCATGTACAAAAGCCGCCACCACCTCGACACTAATTGTCTTTTCCACAGATAAGCGATCGGGCGAATTGGCTTGTACGCCTCGGAGGCCGAGGAGCGACAACAGGTCGTTCTTATTCAGATCTCCTGTTGATGAGGTGTCTTGGCTTCGCCAATACATGGCGGACCATCTTCGTTTCTCATCCTCAAAAGTCATCATTTTGTCAAGGATGGCCGCACCATCCAGACTCCAGCCGCCATGTAGGGTGGACCATAACACAAGCTCGAGCCAGACCTCGGGACCGAGCTCTGGGGTACGGACTTTATATCGCGAGCCAGGGATTTCATGGCCAAGAAAATTGTATTGCGCCTGGTCTTTCGAGGCCTCTTTCACTGCCGCCTCGTGCGCGCCCCAAGCAGCATCCGATAAAGCTGTCAAAATCCTCGAAGATAGCAAGTGCAGAGTTGGGGGTTGATGCAATGGATGGTTCTGGTTCTCCTTGCCGTACTGATATACGGAGTCTGGTATCAATTCCGAGTGATGAAAGTATGCAAGCATTTCCATAACAAAAGGCATGATTCTTTCCGCCAACTCTGGCCTGGTATTTTGGATGTCTTCCGGCCGGTCCGCAGCAAGTAATATGAAATTGCCTAAGGTTCTCCATATGTGACCGAGGGCACCTTTGCGATTCCCAGCACCATATTCAGTGAGTTTTCTGAGGCCGGTCAACTGGTCCAAAGATTGTTTGACAGGTACATCTGGACCAATCTTTTCGGCCCGGACAGGATCGCGCTTGGCTTGTGTCTCCAAAGCCTGCATACCCAGCAAATTATACCCATAGAAAGCATCAAAGTCTTCAAGTTTGACTCGCTCCTCAGGATGGTAGTCCACCACCGCCTTGATTATCCACCGGACTGCATTCCACCGTCCCTGTATTACGGCCATGTATCCGAGCACATCGAGGTCCGGAACGTTTCGGCTTCGTGAAAGCAGCTTGGAGATATGATGTAGTCTTTCTTGAGCTGTTAGGTCAAACTCCTGATGGGCCCCCTGATGATAATCCGGAGACCTCAAATCGGGTTCCAGATATGGCTCCAGCTTTTCTATCCATGCCTCCGGATATCTGGCGAGTTCTGCGCTTGGAAAGACGGTCTTGCTTGGTATCGCACCTTCGGTCCGCTTCTTTGGCGGCCGATATGCTTGGTCCCGACGTCTGCGGTCGGCTGCAGTTTCTTTGCGTGGAAGAAGGTCCTCTGCCGATATCCCGTCTTCAGCGACGGCCTTGGTTTGCTCTGCCGGTGTAGATGCTTGTTCTCGACGCCTGCGTCTTTGCGAAAAGTGTCTCCTGCTGCCGGGGGGCGATTGCTGCAAGCCTGGAACCAGCCAGTCGGCTACAGTAAAAGCGGATGTACCTGCGGCGCGCGGCTGTCGAAAGACGCGGCTGAGGGCATTGGAGAAGCAAGTGTGCATGGGACGGTAGGAGAGTCGGCGACGAGGGTAGGATGCATGGGGGTGCAGGGCAGGAGAAATAAAAATGCAGGTGAACGAACATTAACTCGTCGGAGAAGCTTTGATGACGTTTCGACCGAACCTCCGCTCTCCGCGCGCCAGCTCAAGCGCGTCCCGCCAGCTCGACCTCCCAACATCGCTGCCTGAACAACTGCTGCCCACACATCGTCAAAATTCTTCTTGACAGGAACTCAACTCTGCAGCGTGTATACACGGTCTACTGAAGGGATAGTACTGTTTTTGCAAATTTAGCACCTCCGCGTCGGCCAGATTCACGCGTTTCTGCGGGCGCATAGCAGCTTCACCTCACATCTACTGCTGCCATCAACAGAACCTGTTCCCCAACACCACATCAAAAGCCATCAAGATGCCGACCGGCTACCAGATTCGTAAGCTGCATTCTTATCCTCACTAATGTCCATGTTCTGCTGTATTCAAGTCTGACATATCGAAGAGCTGAGCCCCAACAACCGTGCTGGTTGCCAGAACGTAGAGTGCAAGAAGGCAGGTGTCAAGATCCTCAAGGGCGAGATCCGCTTCGGCACCATGGTTACCATCAAGGAGCATCAGTCCTGGCAGTACCGTCACTGGTGCGTGTGTCACAATCTCATTTCCTGACTATCAGCTGATCTTAGCAGGGGCTGTCTTACTCCCAAGGTCATCGAGAACATCCAGACCTTCATTGAAGGCGACTACGAACTTCTCGAAGGCTTCGAAGACCTGCCCGAAGATGTTCAGGAGAAGGTTAAGAAGGCCGTCGAGCAGGGTCACGTCGATGATGAAGACTGGAAGGGCGTATGTTCTGCTCATCCTCTCTTTCTCTTTGCTCCTCACGGAAGATACTAATGTCTCCTTTTCAGGATGTCGAGATGAACCGCCCCGGCGGTAAGGGTTTCCGCGCGAAGAAGAGCAAGAAGGTACGTATATCCATCTTACTAGAATGACCCGCATTAACCCTCGCACAGGACGAGGAAGATGATGAATCTGGCGCTGAGCCCAAGCCAGCCACTAAGAAGCGCGGTCGTCCCGCCAAAGCCGACCAGGCTGACCGCGAGGATGCTCCCGCTCCTAAGAAGGCCAAGGCTAAGAGCAAGAAGGCCGCTAAAGCTGACGAGGAAGACGACGAGGCCGCTCCCGAGGAGAAGGCCCCCACCAGAGCCAAAAACCCACGTGCCGCTAAGAAGGGTCTTCCCAAGCCCGAGGTCGATTCTGACGAGGATGAAGAAGATGAAGAAGCTGCTCCCAAGCCCAAGGCCAAGCCCCGTGGTCGACCTAAGAAATCCGCTCCTGTTGTTGAAGAAGACGAGGAGGAGGTCGCCGAGGAGAAGCCCGCGCCCAAGGCTAAGAAGGCCAAGGGCAAAGCTGCTCCCGTCGTCGAAGCTGATGAGGAGGAGGAGCTTGACGAAGTTCAGGAGGAAGCCCCCAAGGCGAAGAAGGGTCGTGGCAGGCCGACGAAGTCAGTCTTTTCCAAACCCTTTTCCAAACATCATGACTAACCTGTCTCAGGCGCAACTGAACGCAGCTCTCACAGCTTAGGCAGCGGGTGGATACATCTTCCGCTTCCTGCCGACTATACGACTCGGCGCTCTGCCTCTTCTATCTGCTCATCTTGCTGCGCTTCCGGGATGCCATGGTTACTTCCAGCCTTCTCTGATACGACCTCAGGCCTTCCTACTCCATGTTACAACAAGTAGTTCAGTTCTTCCGATAGCCCTTTGCAGTTCTTTCGGGCTTTGCTGTAGCTATAGATACCCTGAAAGGCGTTAGCGGTGCTGTATTTCCTTAGTTCCACGAGCAGCAGTTTGCTAAAAGCTTTTCTGCGATGACTTTCACGTGTCGAATTGCCCAGACAGCCAGACTTCCCGTCCTACTTACCACAGGCTTATCTCACTAGCATGGACAATCGTGTCTTCGCCGACCTCCTCACCCTTTACCCAGCATTGACCATATCCAACTACTTCGCAAATCAAAGTGCCCCATTCCAACCCCCTCGAAACGCCACCGCGTCAACACCCGCCCCTGCGCAAACACCAAATCGAGACACTGCTTCCTCCAAAACGCGGTACACGAAAAAGCAGTCCGGCCGCGTCTCCCCAGCCACGAGCCGCACGCGATAATCGCGCGTCAACCATGGGAATCTCGCGTCGGCCATGGACGCCAGGTAGCCAGGGCATCCTGCCCACATGCAAGCACTTAAGCGTTACCGTGACGACGACGGCATAGCGCCGCTGATGGCGGGATCTCGATCCCAGATGGCTTTTGGCCCAGGACCGGGGCGATTGATAACGGCGTTTAGCGGTCCAGATCCGGATCTGCGTGGCTGGTCGTGGTCGAGTACGGTGGGTGTAGAGCCGATGAATTTACATGTTCCTGACGCTAATTCATAGTCTTGACGTCCACCACGCACGCTAGCTCCCGTCGACCTCACCCAATACGGCTATCGAACTCCCATATCTGGCTACGGTGGACTTAAGACCGCGTTTCCGCTGGAATCGACATCGCTAAAATAACATTTTTCCATGTTTGCGAATGGGATCTCTGGATCTGCGGTGGTGGTGGTGGCTTTGTGGAGTAGAGGGTGGACGTCATGAGGGACGGAATGGGTGGTGAGAGCGGTAGAGCAACGGGCCTGCCCGTGTGACGGCTTGAACTAGGTAGACCGTAAATGGTTGGAAAGAGAGGCTGGTTTGAGGGCGGGAAATATGTCATGGAGATAATAGCGTAGGGGTGGGAGGAAGGAGGGGCGTGACGTCGAGGCTGGGGCTGGAGGGGGGGATACAAGAAGGGCGTTGGATACGCTTCGGAAGTATCAGTCATAACTATCAGCTTCAACCTCTCCCCAAAATTAAATTTTTCGTCAACTTCAGAAACAATCAGAATACCATTTCACTAAATCACCACCATCATTATGTCAGCCTCCGCCGATGATATGTACGAGCAGCAGAACGACCAAACCGGCGGCGACATCCCTACCGGCGACAAGGGCGACAACTCATACACCAGCCGCTCCGGCCAGTACCAGATTCCTGTCCAGAAGGACGAAGCTCCCGTGAACGACCCCATCGACGCCAGGACGGCTGATAGCGATGAGCAGTTGGGTGAGTTCGCAATAGGATCCTAAGATGAAACATGATTGCTGACAGTATTTAGCTCGGGATGAGCAAGAGGCCATCGATTCGGACAATGTGATTAGCAGTCGCACGAGGGGTGCCACGAAGCAGGCTGGTACTTATGCGGAGCCAGGTGACGAGGAAGGTCTCCCTGAGAATGATGGGACTTCTGCTATCCGTCAGTAGTCATTCAACATGAGTGTACAATTCGACTGGCGTACGCACTCGAGAGGAATATGGATACCAAACAGTAGTGAAATCATGACTTTATGACATGGTTCTCGACACAATCTTACCGAAACATCCTTCCACGCGCTTGGAAACAAATCGTGACTTTCTCTTTCTTGATTACCGTGTCTACTCCTTACCGTTTATGACACGGTAACCCACCTGATGCTTAAACGCCTATGCTCAATCATTGCTTGATGTGGTAATCATGGTTAAGGCGCTGAGAAATGCTTAGCGATGGGTGACAAATTCCATAACTAACCACCATAACGTGATTCTTTGGCGAATGATGGGACGGATGCAATGTCATCCAATGTGAGCGCAAAATAGGTTGATATCTCCTGTGAGACAACAAACACTGCATGTTGACCTCCCTTGCATTCCCAATAGGATTCACAACAGGAGCTACTTTGTTCAAGATGTAAACTCAACTGTGTTGAGCGTTCTTGCAGGGTCCCCAAGGTGTGTCGGGACTGGACGGTGGATCGACCGGCAAAACAATCAGGCCCGAGGGTTTGTCCCCCTTCCGCCAGCCCGCAGCCCGCACCCGCATCTGCCGAGTCCGTCTCCGCAGCCGCGACATCTTCCGATTCCAAGACCCCAGTCACTTCTGGAGAAGCACGACCACCATGTCGTTCACTCACCTTGTGGCAACCCTCCTACAATCTCTTCCACCTTGACCACATTGACCCTTGCTTCTTCTTCGTGTCTCCCTCCCTCCATTGGTCTTGACCTCTTCATTCCTTGGCTAGTCTTGCTGCTCTGAGCTTCATCCGCGGATACCGTTCACCATGTCAGGCTTCATCCAGAAAGGCGCAAAGAACATTCTCAAGAAGAATCCGAATGACATTGTCTTCCTTTCCGCGCTGAGGACGCCAGTCACGCGTGCAAAGAAGGGCGGGCTGAAAGATGCCTACGACCACCAGATGCTCGCAGCCGTACGCCTCTCCCGCCGCAGTCACCGCACCACTTTCCCTGATACTGATGTCCGCTCAGGTCCTCAAAGCTACCATAGACAAGAACCCCAACCTCGATCCCGCGGCCGTCCAAGACATCCAGATCGGCAATGTGCTCTCCGAGCTCGGCGGCTCCAAAGCCGGCCGCATGGCCGCCAACCACGTCGGTTTCCCCTCCTCAACCGCCTTCCAAACCGTAAACCGAGCCTGTTCGTCCGGCCTAGCCGCCATCACCGGCATCGCACACTCCATCGCGGTAGGCTCCATTGACGTCGGCATCGGTGGCGGCATGGAGAGCATGACGCGGAACTACGGCAGCCGCGCGATCCCAACGCAGCTGTGGTCGGAGTTAAAGGACAGCCCGGTTCAGGAGGCGCGCGACTGTATCATGAGCATGGGTATTACGGCCGAGAATGTGGCGGAGCGGTACGGTGTGTCGCGTGAGGACTGCGATAAGTTTGCAGCGCACTCGCAGCGCAAGGCTACCCAGGCGCAAAAGGAGGGTCTGTTCGACACGGAGATTGTGCCTGTGCAGACGCAGTTCGTGCCTGACCCAGCCGTTCCTGAGAACGTGGATACCATCACGGTTGAGCAGGATGACGGTGTCAGACCTACCACGACGGTGGAGAAGCTCGCTAGCATGAAGGCCGCGTTCAAGGAGAATGGAACTGCCACGGCTGGAAATAGCAGTCAGGTGTCTGATGGCGCCGCAGCGGCGCTCATGATGCGGAGGAGCACGGCGCAGGCGCTTGGGCTTTCTGGCTCCATTATTGGCAAGTGGGCAGGCACGCAGGTCGTTGGCTGCAAGCCGGATGAGATGGGTATCGGTCCCGCCATTGCTATTCCCAAACTGCTCGACTACACCGGCATCAGTAAGGAGGAGGTCGGCATTTGGGAGATCAACGAGGCGTTCGCTAGCCAGGCCATCTACTGCATCCGCGAATTGGGCATCGACGAGGCCAAGGTGAACCCTAAGGGTGGCGCGATTGCGTTGGGTCACCCCCTTGGCGCGACGGGTGGTAGACAGTTGGCGACGCTGTTGCCGGAGTTGGAGAGGCAGGGACAGGAGATTGGTGTCATTAGTATGTGCATTGGCACGGGCATGGGCATGGCCAGCTTGATCGTGAGGGAGTAAAATACGAAGACGATCATTTTGTCTAGCCATTTGAGCGAATTTGTATATATGGCGAGTGCCAACATGTCGGTTCATTGAAATGCATGTATTGGTATCTGAGTTCTTCTTGGGACCTCTGACGAGCCGCTACGATTGATCCATCGTGTCTGCTTGACTTTTGTTCCGCTTCTTCTTCTTCTTCTTCTTTTTCTTCTGTGATCTCTCTTCTAATATCTGGTCCAAGAAGTTGTTGGACTTGGGTTTTGGCTGGTGCTCTGCAGATTCTTTCTCCAGCACTTGTTTCGATGTGGCTTTGCCCTTCTCTGCCTCTTCCTCGTCCGAAACATCCTCTTCTTCTTCGTCCCTTGTTCTTTTGCTACCGACTGACTCTGCCTGCCGGATTGGTAAAGCTTTGGATTCTCCGTGCAATTTAGCTTTCTTCGATTTGAAAGCCGCAGCGCGGCCCTCTTCCTCGTCATCGCTATCGTCTTGAGGCCGTCGCACAGTGTTCGCAGGTCTCTTTACGGGCGCATGCGCACTCTGAAGGTTTCTGCCATGAGCTCCGGCGGCTGAGCGAGGGTTGACCGCATTTTTGCCTAGTAACTGCTTGCGCAGCTTTTCGTTGGAAGATAGCTCGTTGCGTCTGGAGCTTCCTTCGCCGACTTCCTTTGGTGGTGCGGCTCCGACACCCAGACTGCGAGTCGCTGTTAGCCTCTTGACTGTCCCCATAGATGTAATGCTGCAGCATACAATTCGGAGCCAGGCACAAAAATCAGCCTCTCCTCCTGCTCCCGCTCTTCCTGTGATTTCTCTGCGCCGGCGTTTTCAGCGGACTGGGCGGGTAACCATGATGCGATGAGGGCCTGGCTCCGGGCCAATGCCACGCTGGCTCTGTTGAAGGCGATCTCGTCCTCGCGCACGGCTGCAGGCATGGTGTTGTAGGTGTGGATCTCGCGCAGACAACTTGTCAGCGTGGAGAGTGTCAGAGTTATAATCTTTACAGAGCACAGCAGCCGTTGATCGATGCCGCCGACGATAAGCGCGTCCAAAGGCCCGTGTGCCAAGCGCGAGCAAAAGCTCCCTCCCGCAAACTTACCCGTACCGCACCGCCAGCTTGAGAGCTCAAACACCTCACACCTCCGCCCTATATCCCTTCTATCCATCCACACCTCGCCATGTACAAATTGACGCGTTCCGGCCGCCCGCTTGCCGGTGCCTTCAAGGCCGCTGCTGTCAGTGCTACCCGGACTTTCCTGGCTGCTGTTGTTGCTTGCGAGCTTGACGGACATGTTTAATGTGAAGATGCTGGCTGCTAACGCTGCTATAGGGCTCTCCCATCAAGACCTCGATCGCACAGCAGAAGCGTCTGCTCTCGATACATGAGTACCGGTCCGCCGCGCTGCTCGACTCCGTACGGCTCCCTTATCAGATCGGCAATGAGACGGAGGAGCTGACCGCAGCTTAACAGTATGGCATCGGTGTCCCCAAGGGCGACGTCGCCAAGTCGGGGAAGGAGGCAGAGGCTATTGCCAAGAGCATCGGTATGCGTTTGCGGGAGTCGATTGCAGAGGGACGCCGGCTAATACTTTGGCAGATGGCGAGGACATGGTTATCAAGGCCCAGGTCCTTGCTGGTGGTAGAGGAAAGGGTACCTTTGACAACGGCTTCAAGGGCGGTGTCAGAGTTGTCTACTCGTAAGACTATCTTTCGATACTAGACTCCAAGACCCACTATCTGACCAGGTCCCCCGCAGGGCCCGCGAAGCCTCCATCCTGGCCGACCAGATGATCGGTCACAAGCTCATCACCAAGCAAACCGGCGCCGGTGGCCGCATCTGCAACTCCGTCTACATTGTTGAGCGCAAGTTCGCTCGCCGCGAGTTCTACCTGGCCGTTCTCATGGACCGCGCCAGCCAGGGCCCCGTCATCGTTGCTTCCTCCCAGGGTGGTATGGACATTGAGACCGTGGCCAAGGAGACCCCCGAGGCCATCATCACCACCAAGGTCGACATCCACAAGGGCGTCACTGACGAGATGGCCCGCGACATTGCCACCAAGCTCGGCTTCTCGGAGCAGTGCATCGAGGATGCCAAGGACACGATCCAGAAGCTGTACAAGGTCTTCTCCGAGAAGGACGCCACGCAGATTGAGATCAACCCGCTGTCCGAGACTACCGACCATCAGGTCCTGGCCATGGACGCCAAGCTCAACTTCGACGACAACGCCGAGTTCCGCCAGAAGGACGTGTTTGAGTGGCGCGACACCACCCAGGAGGACGCCGACGAGGTCAAGGCTGGCGAGAACGGCCTCAACTTCATCAAGCTGGACGGCGACATCGGCTGCCTTGTCAACGGCGCTGGTCTTGCCATGGCCACCATGGACATCATCAAGCTGAACGGCGGCCAGCCCGCAAACTTCCTCGACGTCGGCGGCGGTGCCACCCCTGAGGCCATCAAGCAGGCCTTCGACCTCATCACCTCGGACCCCAAGGTCACTGCCATCTTCGTCAACATTTTCGGCGGTATCGTCCGCTGCGACGCCATCGCCAAGGGTCTCATCGCCGTCGTCGAGAGCATGAACCTGCGCACCCCCGTCATCGCCCGTCTGCAGGGTACCAACATGGAGGCGGCTCAGAAGCTCATCAACGACTCTGGTCTTAAGATCTTCAGCATTGACGACTTGCAGAGCGCGGCGGAGAAGAGCGTGCAGTTCAGCAAGGTTGTCAAGATGGGTAAGTTTCACTATCTCATTGGGTTTATTGCAATACTGTTCGCAACGCTAACAGAATAATTTCTTCTTAGCCCGCGACATCGACGTCGGCGTCGAGTTCACCCTCGGCATCTGACAGAAGTGATCCATAAATGCGAAAGGATCCACCGGTACCCGATTCTTTGGCGTGGAGTGGGATGTAGTGAGTGGGATTTGGCTATTCCGGGATCCGGAATGGGAAGAAAGCATAGATCTTTTTTTGTTCGAGGAGGCACGTGTTTGTTCTCCCTGTGTCACTCTGTTCCCTGTCCTCTATCCCGCTAGTGAGGCTTTTCAGCGTCTTGTGTGTGAATATATTTTTGAGATGACTAAGCTATATTGGTGTCGGTATTGACTACAGTTCTGCGTCTTCTTTATGCTGCTTCTGCTACTGTTGGTATTTGTGAGTTAGTGGGTCTAACCTGAATTCCTGATATCGTATTGTCTGTCTGACATCCTGGGAGTTAGGTTTACGTGCCAAAGAGTTTATTTACTGACTACAAGCATAGATGCGAGCTAGGTCCGTCACATGCGAAATACCAAACATCGGTATATGGCTTTTGAAACAAAGTTTTCTAATATTGTCGTGGGGTTTAGGGGAACTAGCTGTCCTCGTTCTCCGTAAGGTATCTCCGGGCGGGATCTCCTAGCAGGATCTCCGGAGCAAGGTATATACAGAAAACTGTTCTCCTACATAGTTCGTTGCATGGAGAAACCACCTTCTTCCTCCTAGGAAAGTTTTTCTGTCGAGAGATCTCCTCGCGGGAATCTCCTGATTTACGTCCGGGGAACATTTGTTCTTTGTATCCTTTCTCCTCCCAGAGACCCTATACATCCCTCCCTAAGTCTTTTCCTAGGTACCCACCGCCTAGGGATCCATCTCCTCGTCCCTTCCCGCTACAACATGTGCCTCCCACTAGCACGTTGAGCGCGTCGGCAACCGGTATTATTGTCTAGTCGCTAGCAACTCCACCCGTCGCTCCCGAAGAAAAGGAAGAGAGGTGTTCCACAGGGATATGATTTGCGCCCCGTTCAATTTCGAATTCATGCTCGTCTATTCGATATTTGGAGAGGTCTTTTCCATCAACAACAAAACACCGCAACCCATTTCGTCCAGCCACTCCACTCACTCCCTCACCCCCTCTCCAAAATCGCCCAAAAACCTCCACCTCCCCTTCACCCCTAATCCCTCCCGTTCCCACCCCTCCAACGTGGCCGGGAAAAACGGCATCACACCAAGCAAACTCTCATCATGCGCCATGACGACTAACACGTTTGGATCGGCGTCGAATTCCTCGCAGCCGGCTATGCTCCAGTTGCAGGAATTGAGGTCGTGCGGGAAAGAAGGGGTTACGTGATAGAAGGGCTCGTCGGCGGATCTGGTGGGGTGGAGGTGTTGGAAGAGTTCGCCGGGGCAAGATCGGGAGTATTTGGGGTGTTTGGGAAGGGGAGAGGGTGTTATGGTTGTGGGAAGAGGGAGGTAGGGAGTTGGGCGGAATTCGGCGGGGTGGTGGCAGCAGTCCTGTTTTTGGATTGGTGGTCAGCAGGAGGGTTTGAAGAAAGTGAGACGAAGAGAAGCGAGGACGTTGAGACTATCGAGAGATGGATGGGATC
The DNA here is from genome assembly GCA_010015785.1 of Saccharata proteae CBS 121410. Lineage (NCBI taxonomy): Eukaryota > Fungi > Ascomycota > Dothideomycetes > Botryosphaeriales > Saccharataceae > Saccharata > Saccharata proteae. The sequence goes on from ML978723.1 coordinate 130,342, forward strand.
TGGAACTCACACCACCCATGAACACAAAACTATCCTGTCCCTGCGCAGAGTCCACCCGAGCTAACCCGCACATATGCCCTACCGCATGCCCCGGCGAACTCAAGAGGTAAAAACTCCCATCGCCCCAGAAATCGACGGCCTGGAAGCGTCCGATCTTGAGGCCTTTGCCTTCGGTTTCGAGATCCTTGCCTTCGGTTCCGAAGTCAAGCTCGCGGAGCTCGCGGTTGGCCCAGTCGGCTTCGTTGAGGGGGGCGTCGGGGTTGATGGGGTAGCCGGGGGTGAAGTTTTCCTTGAAGCCGGGGCCGACGATTAGGCTTGTGTTTGGGGGAAAGGTGGTGGGGGAGCCGGTGTGGTCCCAGTCTGGAGAGTTGGGCGTCAGTTTGGTGGAGCACGGGTATAGAGGATTGGGTTTGATGATGGGAAGGAGGGAGGGACTGATGAAAGGTTGACTTGGTGGTGATGTTCTTACGCCAATGACTCCAGATGATGGCTTCTACTTCGGATAGATCAATCCCATGCTTAGTCAACACATCAGCAACGTGCTGTGGACTCTTGACGTCCCAGTCCGGGTCCTTGATGCGGTCCCTGATACGCGGCGGGAAGTTTTCAATGTCTTTGCGGATCGAGAGGTCGAAGAGGACGCGCCGACCGGATGGGTGCGTGATCAGAAAGGAATAGGCTGGTCCGCTTAGGCGTGTTTTTCCGGGCATGTCAGGCTTGAGGAAATTGGTCATGGGGAGGGAGACGCGGGCGCCGGTGTCTATGACGGAGACGCGAGCGGTGGAGGTAGAGGCGGGGATGTGCAGGTTTGGGGCGGGGACGGGGGCTTTGAGATAGTCTTTCGATGACATTTTGGGAGACAGATGGGGCAGATGAAGGGAGTCAATGGAGATATTTGGGGAAATGAATTCGATATGATGTTGAAAGGAAATGGACTGGGTATTGATGTCGGGTGGAACAGTGGAGAAGTGTCTGGGCAATGTATATGTGGGATACTCCCAGTTGCATATCACAGAGCCAGCGATGTGGAGTTCCACGACGGGTATCAGGTCGTCTTTGTAGACGGTGGAAGTTGAAGTTAGATGATGTGGAGTAGTCGTGCGCTACCATTCCCGGTCAAGGGCGGACTTCCGCGGACTGTCCCGCCAGGGTCTGAATTAGTCAGCAGTGGTGGAGTTCAGGCGTACGGGACCTGCTAGAGGATTGATTTACGGGAGTAGTTCTTCTGTAGACGATTGAATACGGGATTGCGTGCTTAAGATGGTTTGAAAAACAGGCAGTCTCATTTTCGTATAACTCGGCAGTTAAGAAAACGTTGGGCTACCACCATCTCGAAGTGATAACTAGGAACCCCCTGCCAGGGCCCTTATCCGAATGTACAATCACGACTGGCATACCTCAACCCAATGGTAGCGATCGAGCAACGGGTACAGTGTGACATCTCCAGCGGTGCCCCATCTCTTTCGACAATGACATATGATTGAAAGTCCCCGTCGTCCTTTTCTTAATCCACATGCGTCCGCTTGGAGCCATCCCGCCGCCAATTCCCCAGCAGAACGCCTTTCCTCTCAGCTCTACCACTCCTATCCCTCTCCTTCCCATCTCGTTCTCTTCCCCATCCACCTTCCAGATCCTCACTTCGCGCACTCACATCAGGACGACCCCGCCAGCGCCAGCACGAGGACAACGGTTCCAGTAAGCGGATGCGGTCGTTGAAAGCTATGAGCAGGGCGACGACGATCACGACGACGGAGATGCTGGCCATGAGGATGAAGATTGTCGAGAGGGAAAGATTTTTGGGCGTCCCGCTCCATTCGCGGGCGTTCATGCCGAAGAGGGATGTGAAGAAGGAGAGGGGGAGCTGGGTACCATCACGGCATTAGCTCGGAGTAGCAGAGCACGGCAGCGCAGATATTGAGGGTAGATGGGAGGTTTGGATTGGATGAGAGGAGTGTAGAATCAACCTACGAAGATGATTGTGAAGATGGTAAATATCATGACGGCGCGGCCCTGGGTGGCGGCGACTTTGTTTGCACGGCGGGCGAGCCATGCTTCGTCGACGTTGGCTTGCTTCTGTTTCATGTCGAGGAGGTTTTGGTACTATTACAATGCAGTGAGCAAAAGAGATCCAGCCGATATCGGTGATCGTCAGGATACACGCACGTCTTTCTGAGCAATTCGGCAGTTGTCAATCATCATATCGACCTGCTCTCGGTACCCGGCGATACGATCATGAGTCTCTTCGAGCCAGACAATGCTTCTCCCAAGCTCGTATTGCCGATGCTTATGGTCGATCTCCTCGAAGGACCTTATCATTTGCCTTAGAGCCGTTCTCTGTTCGTTGAAGAGTTTCTGAATTGTGCTCAGCTCATCCTCAACATCACATAGCTCGAGTAGGGCACTGAGGTCCTTCTGGTTTGTCGAGCGAAGCATCTTATCGTCGTCGAGGTCATCGGCTTGGCTGTCCCGGAATTCTTTGAACGAGACGGTTTGACGTTCGGTCTATTGTTGAGCGCATTTATTAGTATCTCCCAACCCATTTGAGAGAAGTTAGGTGCGTTACCAGCTGACTGATGTACTCCTCAAATATGCGAAAGACTTCTAGGTCTCTGTCCGTGACCTTCTCCAGAAGAACTCCGGCAGCATGACAAATAGCCAGAGCGGCAAACTCAAAGGGGTTCCAGCATTGCTTTGCAAAGCGAGGGTCACCGTTGATATCGTTGAGTATACTGGTCCGGAGGTCGCCTTGTCGAAGTGCAGAATCTTCGCCATCCTCTTCCTTCGCTGAGAAGAAAGTGACGACTGATTCTGATTCATTGGTACTTTAGTAAGGGGAGACAGCTTTGAAGCATACGGAAACGAACCTGATCCGAGTACCCAGCACCATATTTGGTCAACCATGAGAACTTTGGCTTTCTTATCCAGAACAGGTGAGATCGCCTTAGCTCTATTGTCGCGTTCGAGACGAGGCCCTTTTTGTTGCTTGCGGTTGCGCTCGCGTCGATCGCGAATACGTTCCCGATTCAATAACCGCATGAAATGGGGCATAAATGGACGTTTGTCTCCAATATTTCGTCCGTCTTGATCCAGCTCCGATCGTGTTCGTTTGTACAAGACTTGATCTATGTCGCGATGGGAAGTACTAGAAAGGGTGGGATAGCCGAATTGATCCAGAGACCTGCGGTGATGCAAAGGCAGATTTGCGTGGTTATTGAGGTACTGCCAGATTAGCTTATTCTCGATGGAGGGCCCATCAGCGATGTCCCTAGGTATCGGAAACGGTTGAGCTTGTTTCATGCGCCTTTCGATGACAGCACTTCTGTTCATGAGACTTGCAAAGGTATCCCAGTGCAAGTATGGGAACTGCTTTCGTCAGAAGTCTTCTAGTTAACGGTAAGGCATCGGAAAGCATTCCGCAAGCCCAATACGACAAGCAATCGCAAGCTAAATTGAACTTACGTATACAGCTAGTTGTGGCCCATGTGGGGAGCTCGGTGGCTTGGGGTCGTCGGTGATTGTAGGTAGAAAACTTTGACAAGAAGGGTGCATGAACCGCGCATGTGGAGAGTCGTGCCTTGGTAGATTCTGTTTCGAATCCCAAACCCTCGCATCCAGCAGCTTGCTATGGTAGAAAGGTGCTTCGTGTTCCTTCCCGATAGCCTGGAAAACTCTTGGGACGAAGAGCATATTATTCGTAGGAACATGTATCCACCTGAATAGATTTTGAGAGGGCTCGGGGGGCTGTAGGACCTTTTGCCTAATGATCTCCTCGGTTTCGCGTATGAGAGGGTACCAGTTTCTGGGTAGCAGTGCATCCCCTGCATACATTGCTGTTCGGTCTGAGAAAACCTCTTCCTCTCTATGGGTTGCAATTGTAGACTGGCCGTTGGACTTCTGGGGAAGTTCTTCTTGGATTGAGACCACAGCGTTTTTATCGTTGCCTTGCCAAGTAATTGACCGTGGTGCTGGCGTGCGCGGCAGGATTTCTTTTTCTGGGGCTCCCTGATCGGTATCATCCACGTCTTCCACTGTGATCATGGGTGTTTGAACACTACTATTACTTCTGCGTGTGAACTGAGTCTGCTCAGGCGGTATTATCACAATCTTAGGTATGGAGGATTCGATTGTGGATAACGTGCTTTCATCCTCATTGATGACGGGATATAGGCTTTCGAAATCATCAATACCATCCCTTAGGCAGGCGGCAGGCCCTCTCTGCAGAAGGGTGGAGAGGAGTGGGGCCTCAGACCAAATCTTGATGAGTGAGGATTCACTTTTCTCTTTCTCCTCATAGAACTGGTGCACATCGACGTGAATGAGTTTTTCGACCCAGCTAGGATCGCGCTGTCCATTCAAAACAAGGTCTTCGATCAACGTCCGTAACTCGTCGATGTATCCCAACAACTCCATAGAATGGATGTTATTGCCGAATGAAGGTAGTCTAACATGATCGCAGCTCAGTTCGATGACTTGTTCGCTGCCGACGCGGATTGCTGTGCTGCTCAGAGTTGCTGATCGGGGATCCACGATCTTGGAGAAAGTCAGTTTCAGGTGTAGTGGGAGCAAGAAGAACTTCGTACTCACATGTCTCCACACGGTCTCGACCGTCTCACCCTCTCCTGGATTTCCGGAAAGAACTTCCAAAGTCGTCTTTTTCACTTCCACAAAACTCCATATCTTCATTAAGCCGAGTGCAAAAGACGCAAACTTTTCATTGAGCTCTTGCAAAGAGCGTAAATTCCGTGTACTAAGTTCCTTTCTGATGTCACTAGACAGTGGTGATTCCATGTTCATCAGATTTCGTATGCCGAACTTGTACTCGTCGGCCGAGAGAACGGTGCTGCCGAAGTCTGCAGTGTATTAGATTCACTGAAGCGACTTTGCCGATCGCACGCCTAGTTGAAGACTTACGAGGAACCCCAAAAAACGCAACACTAAAACATGCTTCTGCGATGCGTCGGTATGACTCTTTACTAGAAGACTGCGCGAGCACGAGTGCTTTCTTGATGACGAGACCACCAACACCATGGCCAGAGAAATGTAGCGGCCTCTTGCCTATGTTTGAAGTGTTGCTCAGACATTGCAGTAGATCCAATGCGTAATGCTCGATACTGTCATCTCTCAAGTCCACACTAGTCGAGACTCCGTAATTAGTTATCTTTAGGCTGAGATTGACATAGTTTGTTGCCGTTGGTTTGACTGTTTGGTAGAGGTATACGCGTGCCGCCCGAGTGCCTTTGTACAGGCTCTCCCACTTATCGTTACTGCCAGGACGTCCTGGGTATTTAAAAGTTCTTCTAGGATCAACTCCAATAGTCGGAACGGCGATGATGCTGGGTCGGAATTAGTCGTGCATCGCGAGAACTGCGCGTCTTCTTCGGCTTACTCAACCCGCGTGGGATCGGATTTCTCCTCAACTGGGTTGGACTGCTCTTCGATGGCTCCACCAGGATCGCATAACACCAGTGGCATATTCAGCCCCACCTCTTTGATTGAACACAAGGGTCAACGAATTCCGTCGTTCGGGCTGTACTGATGACGAGTCAAGGTAGCATGGAGATGAAATCTTCGACATGTCTTCTCCAGCCGCACAGGCCCGGATTCCCGCCACTGGACATTCTGTAAGAAGGCAGCGAGTCCCTCCTCGGCAGAAATCCCCAGTTCATGATTGTGCGACGTGGCTTGCAGTTTTGGCGCTGTGTTCCAGTCTTATCAGTGGCCAATAATCCCGGCATGTCGTTCGGAGCTCCGATGGACTTGGGGGCCGTATATAATTTGAGCATCTTTCACACATTGATTGAGTCCTTGTGAGAACTGTGACTGACTTTGATCCTGAGATGGGCGGAGATGAAGTGGGGAGAGAAATGGCAGCGGGTGGAGGACCGGCCCGCGTCTCTGAGCTTCCGTTCCGGTCTAACGTTAACGTTAGCCCCTTGTAGATGGCGCAAAAGGGCACTCTCTAAGCAGAGCTTGCAACAATCGAACTATCATCGCAAGAACACCATGGTAAAAACGTCGACAAAGAGAAAAATATCGCTGCATTTCAACAGCCAAAACTCGATTTGCGGACGTCCACGCTCAACCAGGCATGACCTTCCTACTACGGGTTAGTCGTTCTGAGTCCCGCGGCGCCTTTCCCCGCCACCCACCACACCACCAGAGTTCAACTCCTCACCACCCTGAAGCTCCCATCAGCCTCATCGGCCTCATCAATCTCATCAGTCTTATAAGTCCGCCTTGAGCCTCATCACTATGGATCTCACCAAGATGCTAAACCAATCGCCCGTCGCCATGGATTTCCAACAGAAGTCCCCCAGATCCCCTGACACCGCCTTCATCAACCAACTACCCATGGAGATTCTCGAGGAGATCCTGGTGCTACTTCCAATGGAGGACCTCCTCTTCGCCCAATGCATCTGTCGCCACTGGCACGACATTATCCAAGGCTCGCGACTCCAGCGCGCTCTCTACATGCTCCCGGACCACGGCGACACATATGGCCTGAATCCTCTACTTATGAAATACTTCAGGTTCTCCCGGTCAGTCCAGGGCGAACTGGATATCATACTGAAGCGTAGCCATATCGGCAAGCTAATCACGTGCGAAAACGCATCTTGGCGGAAAATGTATCCCGTACAACCGCCCGAGAGTCTCAGGGCTTTCCAGCTTTGCTACCCCAAGGAAGTTGAATGGACCGGGTACATGAGACATTGGGACAGTTTATGCTACCTACGATCTGGCGCAAGCGCATGGAAGATTGGCGAGGCTTTTGGATCGACGACGGATCTGATTCTAGCCTTTGTGGCCCTTTCGAAAAGAGAAGTTGCTGAAAATGCTTCAAGTGGGTTCTTTTCAAATTCTTGGGCTCATTCTTGGGTTCATTCGCGGGAGGGATCTGCAGAGTTCAGCTCTTTTGAGTATGTTGTAAGACTTGCGAGCTCTCACAGGCCTAGCTCCCTCCGCACAAGATCCCCCGGCCTTCCCCCAAGAGATTTCTCCTCCTTACTTGTCATGGTGGCTACATGGGTTGACCGAAATCGCTAATCATGACGGGCCAAATAGTGCTTTTAACTTTGTTATGGAGAGAGTGAAGAGGACTGCGACAAAGGGATGACGTCCTTCCCCAAAGATCGCATGGCCACCTATCTTTCCATTCGCGAGTGGTTCCAAGCGACGGATTTCTTCGATGCAGGACGCTTGGCTCTTACTTTCGACCAGCTGCCACGATGGTAGTCCATTGCTGACAACGCGGCGCTCGACTCACCCCAGTAAGTCAAATCAGGGGGACTTCGAATCGAGTAGAGAACCTACTTCTCGCGACCACCTCAGCTGACTCCCCTCTCCAGAAACATTTGAATATCCATGCATGCGTCGCATCAATTGAGGTACTTCAAGGCGCAAGCCTATGACATCTTTTCTCTGCCCGTTGGGGCAGCCTGCATTAAGAGCGAGGGGTACCAGCGACCCCAACATCATATGGCTAAAGTGGTATCTTGCGCACCGTTCCGGGTCGAGACCCGTCGGTCCAAGCCGAAAAACGCCGGCGCCCAGTCTTCCAACATCTACCGCTTCTCCAGAGGGGGATTGGCATGTCACCGATTCTAATTTGAAACGGGCGGTCTGCACGGTTGCTTGACACCCCTGTCGCCCTAAGACTTCATGTTTGGAAGCTTGTCGATTCGTTGGCAGCGAAATGCCTGCATGCATCACTAATAGTACCTAAGTGGGTTGATATAGAACGCTCCTGCTGCGACTACTGCAATCCTTTGATTGATGCTGTACGTGAGAATTATCCGGATAGCCACTTCTCTCTTCTTTTATCCTACTCATGATGACGGTCAGGCGTTCATGCGCAAGTCAGTATGAGACGATGCGGAGGTACTGGCGCCAGGGACGATGCAGCCAGATCTGCACAGGTCCCACAATGCTCCTCCACAGTCATGGTTCCCGCAAGCCTGACCGGCAGGAGAATATATTAAAGGTACTTGAAAACCTCGCCTACGGTAGATCAGTCGACTATAAGAAGGGAGAGGCAAGAGGATCAAAAGGCTTAACCACCAGACGCTTCGCTTCTTTCCAATCGAACCATACGTCTTCCCATTTCATCCACGCTTCAAATCCAACAATCATGCTCCCCAACTTCTTTCTCGTCGCAACGGCCGTCATCGGCACCGTCAACGCAGCCACCTACTCCGCCTCCTTCACCGAGTACGGCTCCAGTGACGACAACGGCTCCGGCACCTGCAACACCAACACCGCGGCGTGCGGCTTCTACACTAACGTAGGCCCACTCCTCCCTCGTACCATCCACCCTCCTCACCTCCTCTTCTACCCATAAACACGTCATCTTCCCCTGCTAACCCTCCTTCTTTCCACGTCCATAGCCCGGATACTCTGCCGCCGTGTCCCAAAACCTCTACGGCGTCGGTCCGGGCGCCGGTGCTGGCCCTGCTTGCGGCGCTTGTTACAAGTTGACAGCCGAGACGGACAGTTCTGGCAACAAGCTCAGCAACGCAGGGAACTCGATTGTTGTTATGGTTAACAATCTGTGTCCTGGTCGGTACTCCCATCTCTAGTTCCATATCTCATCTCGGGATCCCATCTCCTCATCCCATCTCCTCATCCCTCATCCCCCAAATGAACCCAAAAGCAAGAAGCAATCCCCGCCAACCCAATTCCCCCCTTCTCCTCACTCCCACTCCCTCGCTAACAACCTCCCCTGCCCCAGCCGACGGCAACACCCTCTGCTCCCAGTCCTCCACCTCCTCAACGAACCAATACGGCGCCAACGTGAACTTCGACCTATGCATGGACGACGGGGCCAGCGATGCCTTATTCGGGGACTCAGGCGTCGGGCTAGCGGTCGGGAGCGCAACGGAGGTGGATTGCTCGCAGTGGGAGGGGACGAAGCAGACTTGAAGATTAGGCCGGGATGCGAAGAACCGAAAAATCCGAGCGCTATGATTTGAAGAATCTATTTGGCTATGCTATGCGAGTGTGACAAGACAAGACGGGACTCTCAGCTTTTCCTTTACCAACGATGCTGAACGCAAAAACGCATGCAATCGCCACCCTTGCTCTCTCCTCTCAGCTCAGCGTGAAGCCTCGCATGCTGCAGACGTGAACCAGAAACAGTTTAGCTGTCCTTGCAAACCACAATCCCATGCCTCATCTCAAAACGTCTCCCTCCAAACCAAGCCTCTCCTCCCCCACTCCCCCACCGCCCCCTCCCTACACCTCCGCACCTCCCTCTTCATCGCCAGCGCCAACGGCCTCCACCGATTCGACGCGCCCAGCTCCGCCGTCCGCCCCGCAGACCACGAACCCCCACCCCGCATCCTCTCCAACCCCGATTCCCGCAGCCCGCCAAACACCGCGTCCTCCGCCACGCCTCCCGCATCAGAAACCGCACCGGCACTGCAGCTGGTCGGCCTGGGCCTCTCCCCCTCGACCCGGGTGCCGGAACCGGGGTCCGCCATGTTCGGCGTCAGGTAGACGGAGCGGCGCAGCTGGACGTCTGGTTTGGGTGGGTGGTAGGGCTGGGCGGCGGCGTTGAGGCGCGTCGTGTGTTCGGCGGTGCGGCGGTGGTTTTCTGCTACCGAGGGGGCTGGAGGGGGGAAGTGGGGGGCGTTGTGGCGGAGATGGTGGCGCGCGGTTGAGATGGTGGAGTGTTGGATGGCGCGGTTTTGGGGGAGGGTGGCGAGGAGGGAGGTTTGTGTTTGGCGGACTTTTTGGGTGCGGGTGGGGGATGGTTGGCGGTAGAGGGAAGGTTGGTGGGGGTTGGGGTGGTGGGATCGTCGGGGTTCGGGGAGGGTGGCGAGGTTGGCTTCGACGCGGGTGAGGGTAAGGAGAAGGGCGTTGTGGTGGAGTTGTGCGATATCGTAGAGGGCGTTGTGTTCCTCGATGGTGAGAGGCCTGGCGCTGGGAGTCGAGATCCGGGACTGGGGATGTTGGTAGATGTTGGGAACTGGGCGGCGAGACCTTCTTGCTTCAAAGAGCTCTCTGATTGCATCGACACGCTCGTTGCCGATTAGGTCGCTGGATACAAACACTCCATCATCTGAATCGTTGGCCTCTTGCTCTGTGGGACTGGCAGGAGTGTCCATCGCCGTGCCTGTGAATGCGCTTGGGGATCTGGGGAAGTAATCTCCTTCAACGGGCTCATGGGGGGAACTTGGATCAACGGCCGGGACTGAATCCAAGATATCTTCCCAAGCTCGAGATCCAGGTGAGGTTTCCGGATTGAAATAACCAGTAGCCGCCGAAACGTTTCTATCCTGCTGAGACGCATCCTCAATAGGCCCTGGTCCCGCCATCACATCCACCGGCTGCGCAGAGTCAGCACGCATATGCAATCTGTCATTCTTTCCCGACTCCAACGACGCATAGTCCTCAGTCTGAGGCGTCGTCGGCGTCCGAGGTTCCGGAAACGCATCCGACAAAGCCGGCGTCACCGAATTCTCCGATAGGCCATGGGAGTAGTCGACGCGCGACGCGTCGTCCGACATTGACGGCGCGATGTTCACCTTATTAAAGATTTCGGAAGAGGGCCTGTCCGTCCGTTTGGGGTGTCGCAGTGACTCTGAAGAAGTCCGAGGCGTTAGAGTACGCGTCATCATTTCCCTCAACGAGGAGTGCGACGCGGATGAAAAGCGCTTTTTGATCTGATTGTAAGTTTTCTTCATGACCGGAGATGTGCTTGTGCGTTTGACATCTTCTTTGCAGGATTGTGGTGATGAAGGGGTATCCTCCATCTCTTGCCTTGGCCGCATGCCGGTTTTATTCATTTTTTTGTGTCGTGAAAACGGTTGCGATGGCAAGTAGGAAAACGGCGGTGACTGCGCTCGTCAAGAAGTTTGCTTCGTCAATCGGAACGTGGAATAAGGTTCGAGTGTGGAGATTGTAAGATTGTTTGCGGCCTGGGCGGCGTTCGCGTGGTTTAAAAGATGCCCGGGTTGGACCAAACTCTAAGCGCGGACCCTGAGTTTGCGTTCGGAAATGCTTGTTGCGACGAACCGTGGAGCATCGATAGAATTTTTCTCTGGCATTCCTCAGTTGCAAAGGTAGGGGAAACTCGGTTTGTGACTGCGTTGGCGTTTTTCACATCTGATGTGCTTTTTCGTGCTTGTTGCCGTCAGTGGCGGGAGATGACTTCCCGGATTTCGCGGGCAACGACATGGGTATCCAGAAATGTTGCAACTGGTGGAAGAACAGATACATGAGAGGAAGAGAAAGCAGGGAGGGGAGAGCAAGCTGTAAGTATTTCTAGGTGCGCCTGGCCGTAAGGTCTAGATTGACTGCGAGCCACGGGTACTGGTGTGTACTAGCGAATGTTAGCCTCCGCGAACACCATCACTAGCAGGACGAGTGGCGAGTATCGTCAAACTCACTTTCCCTCCGTCGTTTGTTGGACAGTGTCTGAGCGACAGTCATGTCGAAGCTCCTAATTCCTGAGCGGCTCCCCTAAGTCCGGCCAATCTTCGATCTGGAAATCGAATCTTCTATCGCAAGATCCCTTGTCAACGGGTTTGCCATTCTCATCCGTTAGCGATCTCTCGACGAAGACAGCCTTTCCCCATTTATCGACAACAATGACGGTCTGTCTCTGCGTGCCATAGACACCACTCGTCGCAAGCGGTTTGACTACCTCGCCGCCTCGGGCAGCAGCGATCTCATCCGAGGACTTTCCTACGAGATCATTGTTTCCAATTAGTGGGATGAAGATGCTGTTCCGTAGCTGTCTGAGATAGATGTCCCACTCCTCTCCGTTCTTCTGTGTTGGCAGCGTGTCGACGCTTAAAACGTCGAAGAGCCTCTCTATCAGCTGATCTTTGGTCTCGGCTTCGTGGACGCTCTTTTCGATGGCCGCTTTTGTAGACTCTTCTCCCTGCACAATCTTTGGCCAGGTCTGGTCTCCGTAATGGGAGTTACTGAGCGCGTGCGTCTCGTCATGTGACTCAGCAAGCCAAACCAGTCCATCTACATCCGGCGTGCGGTTGGAGACGATAGCAAGCCCTTTACCATTGTTTTTCACGATGTCCTGCAGACGGCCGTAGAGTAGGCTGAAGCCGCCAACTCCCTTGACGCCGTCTTCTTCTACCAGCCGCTGGGCAAACTGCTCAGTGGTTTCGGTCGAAGAAGGCGGAGTCTTGAGAAAGGCATTGACGATGGCACCTCTACTCCGAGAATCTTGAATGAGAGCCTGACCTTCTTCCCGGAAGTTGGTCAGACAGGCGATGCGGCCCTGACGGGTGACGCCTAGCCAGGTACCGTGGACGGGCCGGTGGAGATCAAAGCCTCCCAGCACATGGGAATCTGGGTCTTCCCGCCATTGAGCCGGTGCGGTGGGTCTGTGGATGTATTCCTGGAGTCCAATCAGCGTTTGTTCTTTGCCCGTTTTCACCGCTGTCGGTCATCAGCCATACATCTCGATTGTTCAACAGGATGAAGGGGTACCGGGGATGTGCGGTTGTCACAATGGCGATGCACATTACGGAGATGCCCGAAATGACCGGGAAAGATGCTTGTGGACGAAATACGATATTACGTATGTAGATGTCTAGCAGCGGGTCGAAAAGGAGACGACGTGGGTCCGAAATCAACAAGCAAAGCAGTGCGCAGGCCAAGACACGAACATTGACGTATTATACAAAGATGGACTGCGTTTGTGAGCGACGAAGTGAAGAAAAAGTGGTCGGTTGCCAAGCGAACGCGGTGGACGGACGAGGATGTGGAGAGACGTGGAGACATCTCAGGGCATCATCGTGGCTGTGAGCAAGCGGCTAAGCCACAGCAAATGCAGATGACTTGGGATAAAGAACAAACACTGCACGCGACCTCTTGTGCTCTGGATCTAACTCACACTTCCATTCCATTACGTCCTCCGCAAGCTCCAGGATCCAACGCCTACGCCGAGTCAGCAGAATTGACTTTGATCTCCGTCCATCAGCTGTCCAGCTGATTAGTGAGCCAGAAGGAATCATCAGCGGAAGTCAGGAAGCGGACCAATCTTAAGCCAACAGTCGTAGCTGCAATATAGACCGCTACTTTCGACTGTTCGACTGTCATTCGACTCGTCCAGCAGTCCGCCTCGGCCAGCATCCCGTACAGTCACGTTATTCCCGGAAGCCGGCAGCCGGCAGCCCTACGATAAACCTCGTATCGATAAGGACCGATAGCCCGACGAGCTTCCACCACCAAACACTCCCGCATCCGTCCCTGACTCTCTCCCTCCCACTCTCTCCTCCAACAAACCCGGAGTCTCTGTAGGAGCCCGCGAGACCGCCAGCCGCAATCATGTTCTTCGGCATCTTTGACATATTTCCCAATCTCCTCACGTGAGTCTACTCCGCTCCCTGACCTGTCCCCGCTGCCCCGCGCGCGCTCTCTGGTTCGCAACAAGCTGCCCTTGAAGCTATTCAACCACCCTTTACTGCGCCTCGACAGCCTTCGCACGCTGCCAGACTGCCCCCAATCCAAGCTTCAACCTCCCACCTCACTAACACAATCACCACCACCACCAGAACCACCTTCTCCACCGCCTTCCCCATCTTCGCCTCCTACAAAGCTCTCCGCACCGCCGACCCCGCCCAACTGACGCCATGGCTCATGTACTGGGTCGTCTTCACCATCGCCCAAACGGGCGAATACTACTTCTCCCCGTTCATCTCCTGGTTCCCCTTCTACGCCTGGATCCGGCTGGGCGCCTACTGCTGGCTCGTGATGCCGGGCTCCCAGGGCGCCACCATGCTCTACCAGCAACACGTGCACCCCTTCCTCTCGCGCCACGAGCGCGAAATCGACGTCTTCATCTCCGACGCCCACGAGAACGCGCGCAGAGCCGGGATCCAGTACCTCAACCAGGCCATCGAGTGGTTCAAGGTTTCGGTCCTGGGCATGCAGCCCCGGCAACCCTCCCCGCCGCAGAGTCGCCAGACCAGCGGCACTTACGTCCAGAACCTCATTTCGCGCTTTAACATGCCGACTGCGCGCGAGGGCCTCGCCGCCCCGGCGGGCGACATCTACGGGCTTCTGAGCGCGGCGCTGCAGGGCGTGAGCGCGGGTCACGGATCCGGCGCGCGCGAGCTCCACGAGGACCTCAGCGCAAGCGGACACCTGATTCCGCCCGGCGTGGCCGGCGGCTCCGACGCCGACAGGTATAGCTACATCTCGGCGCAGCGGGAGCGGCTGCGGACGCTGCTGTCGGCGTTTGACCAGGAGGCGGATAACCTGCAGGTGCCGCGCAGCGGGGACAGGACGCCGTTGAGGGAGCGGTCGAGGGAGAGGTATGGCGATTTGGGACGAAGCAAGTCGGAGCTCGAGTTTGATCGCGTCGAGTATGATGAGGCGGAGGAGGAGGCCAGGGAGAGGATGAGGGGCATGGGTCATCGCACGACGAGCGGTGGGTGGATGCCGTGGCAGTGGGGTGGTGCGCAGCCGCCGCAGCCCAGGACACCGTCGGGAGAGCAGAGGCCGACGGGAAGGGCTTCTGGTAACGATCTAGCTTATTAAGTGAGGGTGCTGCTGCTACTGCGGCGTGGCTACTGCTGCGTGGCTGCCGGGCGTAGATGGTGTCACTTCTGGCGTTTTTTGGTCATCTACTCACTAGGTGTTCATGCTTTAGACGCGGACAGCAATACAGCGGACGGAGGGACGATTGTATTGAATCTATACGCGAAATAGTTTGGTATCTTCTTTCGGTCCAGTGGCCAACGTAGCAATGGATTCGCAAAATGCCTTCTTTCGTCTGGTTTCCCTTCCATATGCACAATCACCACGACAACCCCGAATCCCTTACAAACTCAACCTTCTCGTCGCCATCACCTTCCTCAAAAGCTCCCACTCGCACTCCCAATCTTGCTAACCTGGAACGGATAACTAGGCTCATCATCCTTCCTCAACGTAATCTGCTTCTTCTTCTTGGTAACCACATGCTCCACCCACACCTTCTTACTATGCTGCTTCATGAACCCACGAATGAACCTGGGATCCCACAGCTCGCTCGCAACCCCCAAATCCTTGCAACACCGCATCA
This sequence comes from Saccharata proteae CBS 121410, assembly GCA_010015785.1. Lineage (NCBI taxonomy): Eukaryota > Fungi > Ascomycota > Dothideomycetes > Botryosphaeriales > Saccharataceae > Saccharata > Saccharata proteae. Next base: position 145,376 of record ML978723.1, read on the forward strand.
GCGCATTGGACTTGCAGCCCTCAGTCGCGGTCGGGATGCCCTCGGGATCAAAATACTGCTGCTCGCCCCTGGCAATCGACACCAGCCTCCCGCCCGCCACGAGCCCATACTCCCTCGTCACGCTCTTCGGGGTGACGATCGTTTCGCCCCGCGGCGCGAGACCCCACCCGCCAGGCCCGAAGGCTTTGTTCAGAATGCGTCGGTACTTGATCTCGGGGAGGTAGATTATGCCGTCCGGTTTGATCTCTACGTCGTCTGGGTTGATGGGTTGTAGGAGGGCGGCCGCGGCTTCGGGGCTGAAGGGCGTGGCGCTTAGGCCGTGGAAGGAGCGCGACCAGTCGAGGGTGGCGTCGGGTTCGGTGGCGAGGTCGTAGGGGGAGTCGGAGAGGCCGTTGGACAGGGAGCGTTCGTTGTGTTTGGGGCCGGAAGAGGAGGCAGTGGGAGGGGTGGGTTTGGCGGCTGTGGTGGTGGTGGCGGGTGGGGAGGCGGATGTGGTTGAGGTTGAGGAGGGGGTCGAGTTTGATGGGGTGGATGAAGATGCTGAGGCCGCGCGACGAGCTGGTGGGGGTGTGGTCGACGAGGCGCCTCGAGCTGCGGGATAGGCGTCTCGGCGGGGAGGGGTGGTGGTCGCGTATGAAGCGTGCCTGGACGAGATGGCGTGGCGGGAGTGATTGTGCAGAGATTGAAGGCTCGTCGCGCGTGTGACCTGGCGGGACGAGTTGAGGCTGCGGGCTATGCTTGCGCAGACATTGCGGCTGGAGTGGGAGCTCATTGTGAGGTGAGAGTGTGGGAGGATTGGTCGTGAGATGGTGATGATGGCAGAAACGCGAGGTCACGATCCAGGACTTCGTCCATGGTGTCGGCGATTGATTGCGCTAAACGCCGACGCGCATAACGTTATGGATGGTCAACCACGACTACGGATACATAGTTATATGGTTTCGCAGGAGATTACGTCTGGCCTGTCTGAGTGCAATTGAAGATGGATTCTTTGCATGCCGCAGCGACTTACTTCCTCCCGGACCTCCAATCTATGAACTGCCTGTTGACCATCATGGCGCCCATTTATGCATCCTTGGTCGCTGTCCGCTGGTCATTGCCTTGTCTCTTCCAACACTCGCGAAATGCCTCCATCTAGGTCTCGAGAATCAGCACCGAGTACCTCAAATAATAAAAGTCAAATCGATTGACGACCGGATCTGGTCCAGCACTCTCGTCGGCATCCTCGAAAGTCCGAAGAAAATGCATCGTTGAGCCTCGGGCCAAATTCGCCCTCAACGCCGAAGAAGCTTACATACCTCCTTCTTGCACGCCCGCCAGTCCTTCTTCTCGTAGTAGCAATCCGTCATCTTCATATTCTCCACTGAGCACCCGGTCGAGAAGATTCGCTTGTCCCTGCACCAGGTAAGCTTGTTGGTGAGCCGCACATCACGACGGGCTACAAAGGTGGGGTTGCAACGGGTCCCGGGGGTGGGCAATTAAATCGACTCGCGTTCCTTCCACTTACCAATCGTCGGGCTCGTCGTCGTCGTCCACTGCATTCGCCGTTTTCTTCTCTTCGTTTGACATTTTCCTGGAATTGCTGTTACAGTGTGAGTAGGTGTGGGCAGCTAGTCTCGAGTCTAGGTATTGAAGAGTTCGAATTTCCCGTCTCGGTTGAGGTTCGGGGGCTGTATTGTGGCAACTCACCTGGCATTATGGCGACCAAGCGGACAAACGTATTGGTCTATTCCGGTGAGACATTCACCTTCCGGTTCTCTATGGTGTCGGTCGATCTCATTGTTGCTGTCAGGAAATGGGAGTACGGTTGAGTCGGTTCGGCATTGCCTGTGGTCGCTGCGCAGACTACTCTCTCCCAACTACGCTGTACTTCCGGTCGACCACAATGCCATCATCAAAGAGCCGTGGACGGGAACATGCGCGTTGTTGGTCTTCCCCGGTGGTGCGGATTTGGGTTATTGCCGGACGCTGAACGGCGAGGGGAACCGTCGCATCAGTCAATATGTCAACCGCGGCGGTGCTTATCTCGGCTTCTGCGCTGGCGGCTACTATGGCAGCAAGAGATGCGAGTTCGAGATTGGGGACAAGAAGATGGAAGTTGTCGGAGACAGAGAATTGGCATTTTATCCCGATATCTGCCGTGGACTTGCTTTTCCGGGGTTTGTCTACCACAGCGAAGCGGGAGCCAGAGCCGTTGAATTGAGCGTGAACAAGGACGCTCTCACCGGGGCGGGAGGGGTTGTCCCGGATGTTTTCCGATCCTACTACAACGGAGGAGGAGTGTTCGTTGATGCCGAGAAATACAGTAACCGTGGCGTTGAAGTGCTCGCAAGCTACACAGAGAAACTCCACGTCGACTCTGGTGAAGGGACTGCGGCAGTGGTGTACCGTCGATTAGGAGAAGGGTCTATGATACTGACTGGTCCACATCCAGAGTCAGTGGTATTGTCCGTAGAAATGATCACTGCTAACTGTTCCAGATTCGCCGCCGTCAACCTCAACAAGAACGATGACGGACCCGACTACGCCAAAGTAGTAGACGCATTGGCTGCCGATGACAAGCAACGAACAGACTTCCTCAAAGCATGTCTGATCAAGCTCGGACTGCAGGTGAACCAGGAAGCACAAGCGGTACCATCCCTTTCCCGCCTCCATCTTTCTGCTGCCCAAACATCCGATGTCGCAGAGCTTCTTTCCGGCTGGCAAGAGATCATCACACTCGAGGACGACGAAGAGTTCATCAAGGGGGAGAATGATATCTTCCATCTTGAGAAACCTTCGCGATGGTCAATGAGCTCTGTTGCTAAAGCCGTCGCCTCTGTCCTCCCCGACAGTCTGACTGCAGAGAAAGAGAAAACTGACGAAGCGAGTGTTACTGGCGATAGAATCCTCGACTATAAAGACATCATCAAGAGACTTGTCGCGCATGAGATCGAGCTGCCGACTGCCAAAGAAACGCCGTACTGGAATCACCACGCGTACTTTGCCAATCTCGAGCACTATGCGAAACTGTCAAAAGTCCAGGATTCGGAATTTGGCAAATACCTGATGTATGGAGAAGTAGTGACAAGCACGAACACCATACTAGAGAAGTAAAATCCTGAGTACTCCTTCCTCAGCTCTATACACTAAACCTCGAACAGGAACCCATCACTACTCCGCCACCTCCCCTCCGGTTTCACCGCCACCGCAACAACCCAAGTAGCCGGCCGAGGTCGCGGTTCCAACGTCTGGGTCTCGCCCCCCGGCTCCCTCATGTTCAGCACCGTCCTACGGCACCCCGTCTCACTCACCCAAAGTGCCCCCGTCGTCTTCATCCAATACCTCGCCGCCCTTGCCATGGTCGCCGCCGTCCACACCTACGAACCCGGTTACCAAAAGCTCCCCGTCAAGCTGAAATGGCCCAACGACATCTATGCGCTCAATCCTGACTCAGACTACTTCAAAGAGGGCAGTGGGCCTTCGAAGGAGTATGTCAAGATCGGCGGTATTCTAGTGAACTCCTCGTACAGCGGGAGTGATTACACGCTCGTAGCTGGCGTGGGCGTCAACGTCGCCAATGCGGCGCCGACTACGAGTCTGGATGCCTTGGCCGGAGCAAGCGGCTTGCCGCCTTTTAGGGTTGAAAAACTGCTTGCGAGGATACTCGTTTGCTTTGAGCAGATTTATCGTAGCTTTTGCCGGAATGGTTGGGATAAGGAGATGGAGGAAACTTATTACAAGAATTGGTTGCACTCGTAAGTGTTCCGTCAGACTTCAATGCCGACATGAAGCTAATTGTTCGTCTTACTTGATTAGCGACCAAATCGTCACTCTGGAAGCTGAGGGCGGTGTCAGAGCCCGCATCAAGGGAATCACGCGCGACTGGGGCCTCTTGCTCGCCGAGGAGCTGGGCTGGGAGGACCGCAGAACGGGCAAGGTGTGGTCACTGCAGAGCGACAGCAACAGCTTTGATTTTTTCAAGGGGTTGGTGAAGAGGAAGGTGTAGCATCACTTCTGTATTTTACTGTGCTAAGCCTATCTCCCTAAGTTAGCGCATTGACAGGCTCGTCGGGGAAGAAAAGGAAAGTAAGAAGGATTTGTATACTACGTTGGAACAAGAAAGGTACAGCAATGCGAATTTATGTATATCGGGATGGGTTGTTCCCGAACCCTGTGAGCGCATGCGAGTATCACGAGCGCGCTACCCTGCGCTACTGCCATGATCGTCAACACGTCAACAGCAACGAACCACCCATCAAACCCACCCACCTGGCCCAAGCTTCCAGCATTCCAGAGCTACCATCCCAGCGTCTCTCAACCTCACTCTCGTCCAAACAACGATTCCAACTCTCCCCTCCTCCGCGTCTACCTCCATAATCATACCTCTCTCACCCAGCGCAATTCTCAACGTATCCTCTTCCCTACCAATCCGCCCGCCCTCCCGCCCACCCCTCACCATCCACCACCCACCCACCGCCCAACCACACCCTCCCACCAACCATGAACTTCGCCCCCTACCAAGACGCCTCCCCAGATCGCGAACGCGCCCTGTCCCCGCCCATCTCCCCCCGCCCCTCCCTCGACCGCGCCCGCCAACCCATCGCCCGCATCGCCTCCCCCAGCATCGGCACAAACGCCATATCCCCCGGCCCGGCCCGGCAAGGAAGCTACTTCCAGCAGCAAAACAGATTCCAGGACCAGCGCTACAGAGATGTAGAAGCCGGAGCCGGAGCCGGGATGCGGAGTCCTGGATGGAATACTGTGGGCGCGGATGCGGGGACTGGGAATGGAAGCGGAAGCGGAAGTAGAAGTGGAAGTGGAAGTGGAAGTGGTGGGTTGGGAAGCAGTTTTGGCGGCGGCGGCGGCGGCAGCAGAAGAGAAGACGTGGATCTGTTCGAGACGCGGTTGGGGCTGCGGATGGATTACGAGGCCTGCTTGGCGTATCTGGGTGTGCCCCCCGTTGCTGGAGTGTTGCTGTTGGTGCTGGAGCATCGGAGCGATTATGTGCGGTTCCATGCTTGGCAGTCGAGCTTGCTGTTCTCGTTCCTTTTTGTAAGTTTGGTCATCCGGGATTGGGGGGTTGATCGGTGGGATGAGTGTCTGGTTGCTGATACGAGGGGAAATACAGATCATTCATGTCATCTTCTCGTGGTCGAGTGTGATTTCTTGGTTGCTGTTCGCCGGCGATCTGGGGTTGATTGGGTACCTGACTTTTCGGGCTTATCAAGATGGTGAGTATATCTTTTCAGGTTGGCAGCATCTTGATTGCACGTTGGATGGTTGCTGACTATGTTCTACTTTAGCCGAAACTCTTGATCGCTGCGAAGTACCCTTCTTCGGTCCTCTGGCAAGCTCTATATTGGATGATGAATAAGAGTATGCATGAGTAAACGTCTGATGGACTATGGGTTACGCTGTTTATGTGTCTGATTATAGATACTTCTTTTCTCTGTGCAGGGGTTAAGCCTTGGGCGTTTGTCTTCGCCATGCGGAATACCCCTTCTGTAAATCACCTGGGTCTATTGTACATTTCTGTAAGAATGATTCACATCGAGAAGTTGATATAATCATCCATAAAATCTCATCCAAAGCGCTTCTTCGCCAAATCGCGAAGCATATCCATAGTCTTCTCCTCCTTCGCCCTATGTTCTGCCAGTCTCTCCTCCCTCTCATACTCACGTATCCTCAACTGCTCCTCCGCCCGAAGCTCCCTCTCCGTCTTCTTGCGCTCAAAGTCCTTCTTGCGCTTCTTGTACGCATCGACGCCATCATCCCCCATCAATTCGCCGTCCCCAACCTCCTCCGCGCCCGGCGATTTCGCGTCCCGGAAACCTCGTACCGCGGCGGTTTTCTCAGCCTTCTTCTCCATCTGGCGTTCACGACTGCCCGGGTCCGCGCGTGGAACGAGTTCTTCGAGTCGTTCTTTCTGGAGACGTCGGTCGGTTTTGCGTTCGAAGCGGAGGTCTTCTCGCTGGAGAGCCATGTCTTCGCGGAGGAGTTCTGAAAGACAAGTCAGTTTGCAGTAGAAGTAGAAATCAGATTCGGTTCCAAATCTCCGTACCATCGCGCATTTGCAAATCTCCTGCCTTTGGTATCGCAGGTCCCACCCGTCCTGCTTGCCCTGGCAGGGGCGCGGCAGGACCGAACTCATCCTCGCTGTCATCGCTATCCGCATGAGCATCCTCCTTCCGCTGTGGCTCCTCTCCATACTCCGGCGAGCCTCGCGAGGCTTGACGGGTCGGCTCCTCATCGAGCATCTCGGCCGCTTTCTGCTTCATCGCAGGATCATACCAGCCCTCAGCTAATTCGCCGCGGTTCCTCCCGCTGTCAGCCTACCCGTTCACAAGAAAGCGCACCCCCAACGAACAGTATTCCTACATACCAATGGCCGACAAAGCTCTTCCATCGCCCTTTCACTTCCTTCTCGTCCATGTCCTCGAGGAACTTTTGTTTCTGGATGTCGAGGTAGGATGCGAAAAGGCCTTTGTAGGCCTCGAAGTCGTTGCTTCTGGAAAGGTGGCGAGCGCTGAAAGGGAGTGAAGCGGCGCGCGCGGGTGGATCGGCTTTGCGCTCATCGCGACGGGACTTGTGGGAATGGTGGTGGTGGGAGTGGTGTCGGCGGTGCGAGGTTGAGCGCTCACGGCGACTGTGTGTTCGATGATGGTGTTGAGGTTCGCGGTACGGTGACCGTGATCGAGAGCGAGAGTGTGAGGGCATCTTTGTAGTGAGGTATGTTGGAGGTGGACAGCGATGGTCGAGTCCTCACGGTCGTGCGCTGATGTACGGAGTTACTACATCAGATCCCCGATAAGCTGATAAGCGAGCAATGCTCCAGGGTTTGTGTCGGTCCCGCTTCCTTGACAGCAACCTTTTCTGGACTCCAAGACTCATAGCTCACCGCTCACATTCTTTGCGTTCTCATCAGCCAGTAGCAACATGTGTCTGTTTATTTCTGCCAAGTCAGGTCCCTCACGATATCGACTTGTTATTCATGTCGCAGCCGGTGAAATTTACTTGTGACCGGGCACGCTTCGACCTTCTGGCTTATTTTCATGGGCCTACTTCAACTTCTCGAAAAAGACCGGAAAGGCTTACTTTTGTATCCTAATGACTGTTTAGACTTGCTTCAACTATCCGAAAAGTCTATATATAACATGCCCCGACATAGCTCACACTTATTGTTCGCCGACTGCCCGTTCAAGGGACCAATCGTGTCCAGTCTCTGTTGCACATAAAACTCGCAAATCCGCAAAACAGAACGCTCCAGCAGCACAGTCCCAAAGCCCTGAGAGGACCAGGAGAACCAAAAACCAAAAAATGGAGCCTGTGGGAATTGAACCCACGACCTTTCACATACACATATGTTTGGACGATGCGAAGCGAAAATCATACCCCTAGACCAAGACCCCTATCTATGCTTGAAGCATGAAATAAACTTGCGCTGTGTAATTTATGTACACATCATTGTCTGGAGAACAGTGGCATTCCATGCTCTGGAGATGTTAACAAGGGTACTTATGCGAGTTAGTGATGGCTGATTACTGCTCTGCACTGGAGTTTCCGCAACGTTTCTGTAGTTCCCTAAGTTCTCGTAGTTCTCATGGAGAAGGACTTCGTTGATCGGACTGTGGTGAAATACTCCGTAACGTACTGAGTCGTCCACTCTTTCAACCTAACAGCAAGCCGAATAGTGGCTGTCGTAGTATCTTTCATTCTGTGATCTGTAGCAAGACTCTAAAGCGAAGCCCTTGTGAGTAAGTTCTCCATATTCGACATCGTGGAGCCCACGCTCGTGCCATAAAAATCTTGAAGATTGCCTTGTTGAAAATCTCAGGCGTTTGCTCGGGCGCTGGCGGGGTGTTCGTACTGTAGTTAACCCGAGTCGAGTCTGTGCACATCTCGGACTTGACAACTTCGAAGCTCGACGCTTTGCTTGAGTCTCACATCTGATGTCTCAAGATTCGCATCGCTCATACAAGCAGACAGCTTGCTCTAGAAGACATGGGAACGACAAGGCGAGGTACCCATAGCCGAAGCATATCTGTCTTGTTCGATTGATACCGCCCTCAAGCCGGAAGGCGATTGTCGCCGAGCTACTTTGTCACAGGCCTCAACAACCACATTTACACCCACGCCTTCTACCATGAGTTTAGTTTAAGACCGAGTGAAAAGCAGCGTGGTAGTATTCGTAAATCACGATACTAGTAAGCATCTTCTTGGTGACCTCACGAAATTGGTAATTTAGGTCGCCGCTGTTGTTGCGTTATCATGTTGTTGAAGTACTTCATGCTGCTCTAACAAGACTCGTTTGTATCTATTGGCACCGTCACCTTTCCTTTTCAAACTTCTTCTACCTTTGGACTCTTGCATATCTTGGTCGACGATCGGCTGTTCCTCGCACAGCTCCACACCACATCCTCACCAACCACCCACAATGTCTTCCTCATCAGCGACAACAAGCACGAATGAGAAGCCAAACGTCAATCAGTCACCACCTGCTGACATTTCCGAGCGTCTCTGGATACGCTGGGTATGCCACTTTTCCGAGTTCCGACTCCAAGCTTCACCCCACGCGCATGTCAGACTAACACCACACCTTCCACCAGGCCGACTGTCCCATCGCCGAACCCACATCTACCTTCGTCCTCACCGCCCCTTCCGGCGCCTTCGTCGACATCCGTCTCCTCAAGCCCCTCCCTCACGACCCCGAAGACTACCCTGGTCTTCCAAATGACCCCTCCGCCCCGCTCTCCCGCCTCGACTGGGCCTTCTCCGGCGTCGCCCAAACCACGAGCGCAGATGGGGACGATGTCACACATAAGCGCTGGCTGCACATCATAGACTCGAAATGCGGCTGGGGCGTCAAGCCACCGACGGACGAGGGCGGCCTTTACGATGTCGCCGAGGACCCGAATCTATCTTTGGAGAGGGGAGTTATGGTCAAACCTGACACAGGGGAGATGACTGCATATGAGGAGCTATGGCGGAGTCTCGCGGTCGTGGCCGTTGGCACCGACACCCACAAGACGTGCATTGTCGCATCGCTGGATGCGCCGGAGCGCAAGACGCGTGGAGTTATCATCCGGCTGGGACAGTATTGCCAGGGCATGATGATGGTCGATGATGAGGTGCATCTGGAGAGGTGGGCATTCTTGCCCTCGAATCCGCTCGGTAAGAAGTTCGAGACGCCGTTTGGCACTCTTGAGGATGCAGGAGGATGGACGAGGATTGCGAGGCTAGGAGGAGTGTTCTTGCCTTGTGCGTGGTTGTTTGAGAAGGGAAGAGTTGCGGTGGGAAGTGAGTTGATGTATGGGAATGACCAGTGGGTGGTTAGGGAGATGGTGGAATGGTGAGGTGGCTTTGTGCCCACTTTGCCAAATCCATGCTCCCAATGGAGCACAAGGAGTTGATTTGACTGAAGATGGATTGGAGATGTGGAACACTCGTTCTGCTCGTCTCGATCGTCCCTCTTTCCAGGTCTGGCGCTTTACACCAACACTACCCGCACCTCACCTCGACTCCAGCTATCTGTATCCGTGGGCCATTTCACTCACTTTCGAGGACCCAGGTTTCGCCAGGGGAATCCCAACCGGGCCCTACATATTGCTGCTTTCTTCATGATAGGCGGTCGAGTTTGTATCATTCGGGTATTTCAAAGCCAGCGGAGGCGTATTCAGAATTGTAATTTATACCCAACTCTTGTTTGCGAGCATTACCAAGTTTTGTTTTTTGGTCCTTCCAAGAACGGCATGAGGAACTTCCTGTTCGATAAGATTTGGACTTCCTCAGACTTACCAGCTTCCAAAATACAAGGACGCAGCCTCGGCCAGCACAAGTTGGGAAGGAACCACCAAATACTTATGGCTACAACAAAACCTCCCCTGTTTACCTCTCTCTCCCGTCCATCTCTCATCCGTCTTCCACTCTTTATCCTTCCACTTGTATATGCTTCTGCCCTCCTGAACCCAAACCGATCTCAATATGCCTCGTTCAGTGTCTTTCATCCCATCTCAAACGCCTGACGAGGCATCTTTCACTAGCTCCCGGGCAGCACTCCAGAGCCCCTGGGTTCAACTCTACAACGACGCCATCACGCTCTTCAGCAACATCCGATATGTCCCGAACGTCTTCCTACCGATGAAACAGGCGCCGCCAATGCCTGGGGTGTTTCAAAGGAAGAACCTGGTGTACAGAGACGACACGCTCAATACGATCTGTGTCGCCGTGCAGATTCTCATCACAATCATCTCGCCCATTATCCTGTTGCTGCCGGGCTGGGGCATCATTATTTTCACCTGGGTGATGTGCATACTTGTGTACGTCTGGGTGTCCCCGATGTGGGGTGGTTTGATTGTTCAGTCGAATCCCTACTTGGGTGAGCCGAAGAAGTTTGGGAAGGAGAAGTGGTTCTTCATCAACGGCATTGCCACCAGGTATGTCCCGTTTCCAGTCGAGCAAACCAATCTTCTTCTTGCACTGACGCAGCATCCAGTCACGAAAGTCTGCAACTGACGTGCGACCGCCTCGCCGCCACATTCAAGAGACCAGTCACCGGCATCCACAACCGGAGTTTTGGCATGATAGCCGATGTCATCGAGTGCATTATCCAGCGCTGCTTCGCCTACATGACGACGGACGTACGCTGCTGCTTCGAGGTTCTGAAGCTTGCCGTCCTCGACCCGGAGGTTGAGAAGGTGGTTGCCATTGCCCATTCGCAGGGCGGCATCGTCATCTCCCTAACTCTTGATCGCATGTTCGCCGAGTTGCCCACCGCGGCCTTGAACAAGATGGTAAGCCATCCTCATTCCCATTCCCCTCTGCATGGCTGACCGTCAACGCCCAGGAAATCTACACCTTCGGCTCCGCGGCCTCTCACTTCAACAACCCTCTCACCAACCCCACTCCTTCCTCGCAATTCACCACCCCAAATCGCCCCACCAACGTCCTCTCGACCATCGAACACTACGCCAACGAATTCGACATGGTCCCCCGCTGGGGCGTCCTCCACGCCACCCGCGACCTGACCCTCCAGCGCTACGCCGGCCGCGTCTTCGTCAACATCGGCGGCTCGGGCCACCTCTTCAACGACCACTACCTCGAGCCCATGTTCCCTGCTGCGTCTATCCTACAGGCGTCGACTGGGGCCTCGTCGTCATCGTCGTCTCTTGAGCTCGAAAAGACGACGTCGGATGCCAATATGGCGCCTCGACCGGGCCTTTCGCCATTCTTGGACCGCATTGTTGATGTTGATTTCAACACTGCGATGCGGCGTGCGCAGACGGTCGATGACTCCAAGGGTATGGGCTTCGTGACCAGTCCGGCATCCGGTGAGGCCCAGGCGGGCGCAAAACGGGGTCAACAGTTTGGTGCTAGGCCTAGTGTCAAGGATGAGACGCAGACTGCGATTGGAGAGGGAGCGGGAAGGACGGTCAGGCAGTTGAGCAAGCTGTGGATGTATGTTGGTGGTGGGGAGCCCAGGGGCAGGGAACAGAGTAACGGGTGAGAACCCGACTTTGGAGACGGAGGCAAGGGAAATTTGATGAAGAGGCAGGTGGAAATGGTCATGGCTGGACTGCCGATTGCTTGGGCATTACGGGTCGGACTCTCAGGAAGGCGGAAGCTCTATTAGCTAACCTCATACTCTTTTCGAATCCTACTTTATCAATACGATGGACACGATGAATCCTAATCCCTTCACAACGATCACACAACATGGCAATGGAAAAGAAAACAGAGGGTGATCCTCGTGTTGTGGGTATCTGACAAGCCGCGCAATCCTGACCAGATCGCTTTGATATTTTTTCTGGCATACAGCTCGTTCCAATCCGTTAGGTGATACAAGCAGTGAACGCCGACCCAGCACTTTTAACCGCTTATTTCTTAGCAGCCTCCTTCTCCTCGGCCTTGGCCTTGGCACGCTTCTCGCGGACACCGATGAGACGGGCCTCAGAGCGGGCCTCACGGAGGGTGCGGTAAGCGTTCTCGGTGCCGAAGTCGGAGACCTTGCCCTCGGAAACGCCGCCGGCGTTCTGGATGGGCAGGATGTCGCCAATGTTGCGGACAACGTTCTCGCCGTTCTTGGCGGCGTTGACCTGCTCGCGGCTGGCGTCACCGTTCTTCTCCTTCTGCATCTTGGCACCAGAGCGGCGGGGGAAGAGGATGAGACGCTTGCGGTACTCCTGGAGGCGCTCGACGTTGGCCTTCAGGGACTCCTCGGAGAGGTTCTGGCGGCGGGGGTCGACGGAGATACCGATGGTGGGCGCAAGCTTGCGGGGAATGCCAGCCTCCTGCAGACTGTGTCAGAAACTTCTTCGTCCATTCTGTTCCCATGCCAATGAGTGTTTACCTTGAGCTCAGCCAGGGAGAAACCACGACCAGCACGAACACGACGGTTGTACTTGATGGAGGGGCAGCGGACGATGGGCCTCAGCTTGTCGGTCGGGCGAGGGGCGATGGCAGCGGCCTTAGCCTGACGAGCATCGCGTCTGCTCTTCTTCTTGCCGGGCTATTATTGTCGAATTAGAATCGTCGTTCGATCGGCGCCACTGCTCTCAGCCGAGTGAGAGGGGAATTACCTGATCGAAGTGCACGCGGACACGGCGCTGCCAGTCCTTGCGGAAGTCTGCAGTGCGTTAGCAATTTTGCTTCGATTGTCTATTCAAACTTCGGTGTCTTACGGTTGTGCTGGATCTGCTGGTTGTGCTTGATCGTCTAGTCGCGGAAAAAGTCAGTATCACAATTCCTCTGGAATTTTCTGCAGGCATCGACGTCTCCTCGAGAGCTCACATACCATCTTGGCGGCTTGCGATCTGGCACCTGGTGGTTAGTATCGGCGTCGTGCTGGTCGAGAGTCGCAAAAATCAGAAGTTCTGTGGAGCTGCCAGTAGTCTCGCTTACTGCCGCTCACGTGATGTGCCCCATCCTGGTCTCGGCGCTGGGTTTCGCCGATGATAGCGCTAAACCGCAAATGACTATGGTCATGGGTCATCAAGGTGTCGATGAGTGGCTGGGACCACCAACAACACCTTATCATCCCATCTCGAGGCCTGTGGTATCACAAACACTATGGCCTCGAAACTGATTTTGCAGTCACTGCTATTTGCTGGTGCTGCGTTCTCCGCTCAGCCGAACGCTCCGTCTCCGAAAGCCGCTCCACTGCGGGAGTTGCCTTGGGGACAGCTCAATTTCCTCCATACTACCGACACCCATGGATGGCATGGCGGCCACTTGCAAGAGTCAGTAGGGCCCAAAGATGCACGCGCTTCGGCCGCTGATTTAATTTAGACCCTCGTACTCTGCCGACTGGGGCGATTACATTTCCTTTGCCAAGCATATGCGTGCCAAAGCAGACGCCGAGGGTATGGATCTCCTGTTGATAGACACTGGGGATCGCATAGAAGGAAACGGCCTCTATGACGCTTCAGAGCCGAAAGGAAAGTACACTTTCGATATCTTCAAGCACCAGGAAATCGACGTCATATGCTCGGGAAACCACGAGCTCTACCAGAAGAACTCATCCAACAACGAGTTCTATCAGACTGTGCCAAACTTCAAGGGAAACTATCTAGCTTCCAACCTGGATATCTACAACCCTGAAACGGGAGAGCTTGAGGCGCTTGCTCCGCGCTTCAAGAAATTCACCACGAAGAATCAAGGCATTCGCGTTCTTGCGTTTGGCTTCCTCTTTGATTTTACTGGCAACGCGAACAATACTGTTGTCAAGAAGGTAGAAGACACTACCAAGGAGAAATGGTTTCAAGATGCGATCCGGGACCGTGACGTGGACCTCATTCTTGTTATCGGACATGTGGCAATTCGCTCAAAAGAATATGACCATCTATTCAAGACTATCCGGGCTGTGCAGTGGGATACTCCTTTGCAGTTCTTCGGAGGTCACACCCATATCCGCGACTACAAAATATACGATGGCAAATCGGTGGCCCTCGAAAGCGGACGCTACATGGAAACCATCGGTTTCCAATCCATCACCGGCCTTAGCACGGGAGGAAAGAAATCCGATATAGAAGAAGCTTCAACCAAAAAGATCTCATTTGCCAGGCGTTATATTGACAACAACCTCTTTTCCCTGCACCACCACAGCGAGAAGAACAGCAAAACTTTCCCTACTTCACTCGGACGCAATGTGACGAAGATGATCACAAACGCACGGAAAGAACTCGAACTGGACGAGCGCCATGGTTGCGCGCCTCAGAATTTATGGGTTAACCGTGCTCCTTATCCGTCGAACACAAGTATTTTCACGTGGCTAGAAGAGTACGTCCTACCTGAGCAGCTCAGTAATTCTTCGGCCACCCATGCAGTTGAGAAGGCTCTCATTATCACCAATACGGGTGCGTTGCGCTTCGATGTCTTCAAAGGGCCCTTCACGAAGGATAGCACATTCCTCATCTCACCATTCACCAGTGGATTCAGATACGTCAAAGATGTGCCTTACGAGGAGGCGAAGCAAATACTGCCATTGCTAAACAAGGCCGGTCGAGTATTGGCCGCCGATTCGACCCTCGATTTCCCGGATCTCGACTTCCTCGCACCGCCTGAACAGATCAGCGGTCGCTTGAGCAAACTGACTCCTAAAGAGAGCCCGTTCGTCGCCGTTCACGATGGTCAACAACTTCCTCTCAGTCCAGCCGGCAAGCACTCCGACCTGACACCTGGCTACACCACCGTCGATGACGCCGGTGAGGACGGCGACGACACTGTCCACTCCCCGATTTCTTTCTACAATGTGCCCAACTGCATTCAAGCAACCCTCGGCTTCTCTCCCAAGGACGACCAGCCGGAGGAAGTTGACTTGATTTTCAACGAATTTGTCCAGCCTTGGATTCTGGTCGCGCTCAAGTATTTGGGCCAGGAATATAATGAGACGGATACGCATGCATACATGGAGGGTAGCAGCCTCACCAGCGTCATCACTGATTGGGTTACCGAGCACTGGGGCGTTGACGAGGAGAGCTGCAAATGATTGACAGACTCGGTAACGGTTTTATATGATACTGTGAATATGAAACGGTTTTTGGTGGGTGTTGTTCATTGATCTGAGGCGGCTGGATGACACACTAATCATCTGGCAAATCCTCTTTCTGGTACTAATGTACATCAGTCATAAAATAGAGTTTCAGAGCAATTGCTAGCGATTACGCTGACATATCGCGTCGATCCCCAATGCATTCCATAACGCTATCAGATCTAATTTACTTGAAGAAAAATTCCCCATTGGGACCTATTGTTTCTCTCCAACACGCTTCAACCTCATCATCAGGCCGCCACTTTCCGACCAACCACGTCAAAGTCGAATCTTCACGGTCGGTCCTCCGGTAGTTCCTCTGGTATGTCAAGCCAAATCGCCGTGTGGTGATCCGATGGGATTCATCATCATACAGATCATCGCGGGTCGGTGTGGACAGTTCGAAGTCATTGAGACGCAGCATGCAGCGGACCGCGCGGGCGGCAGCTATTAATAGAGGATTGATTGTTGCCGGTTTGGGCCGACCGCGGAACTGTGCTTCTGGCATCTCTCTGAACCCGCCGTGATCCGAGCCGGATGATTCCGTGTCGAATGATGATGAACTGCTTGTATCGTCGTCCGAGTCATCTTCACCATCTTCGTTGTCTGAGTTGTTTCCATCCTTGTCTGCCTCGTTGTCGTTCTCATGCTCGCCGGTTTTTCCATCATCTCCTTCTTTGGCCCCATCATTGGCCTCATTTTTGCTGCCTTCAGCAGTTTCGTTGGCCGTAACAGCAGGCTCGCCATCGCCGTCTTCGGCAGGATTGATGTAAAAAGGCTCATACTCCTCGACATATTCGGGATGCATGGGGGCGTCTGGATCCCGCATGAAGTACCAGTCTCCATGCGGAGTTCTGGGATCAAATTGGACACTGAAACTCCTGAGATTTGGCCATGAAGGATGAGTCGATTCCGCATCCGAGGGCCAGAACAGCTCGGGTGAGATTATATGGCAACCGAGCAGTTGCAAGGACGTGAGATTCTGAAACACACGGTGCAGAGCTCGGCTTAGTGGGTCTGTGGTGCCCGGGAGATGAAAGAACTTGATCTTGGCTCGTTCATCTGTTTGGCCTTGAGTCCGGGTATCTATGACTAGCTTCTGGAGCGGAAGTTCACGGAAGCTCAGCAGGCTTTCCGCAAAAGCTGGCGCATAATATGTTAGCGAAAGGATGGGGAAGTTATTTGGAGACCGTCTTACCTGTTCTGTTTTTCACTCGGGCTTCTTTCCCAAATGTCCTATAGTCGAACGTGAAGATAGTAAATTCTTCAAGGTTTTGAAATTTTGTTGCAATATCGACAATTGAAGCCGGTTCAACGTTCCTCGGAAATTTTATGTCTCCGGTGAAAGTCGAAACTCCCGTCACTAATGGCAATGCTTCTGGTTCCAGAAGCTCGACAAAGTTCCCTCTGTATCTGGCGGTCCACGTGCTTTGGGGATGGAAACCGCCAGGAAAGCGTTCCCGATTGTACATTTTGGGATGGACATCGTCGTTGGGAGCGCGAAGATTCGACAATGCCACGTGCAACCCGTTACTAGGAGTGTCCAGGACCCGAACGATCTGGAATAGTTTTCGGACAGCTTCTGTGAAGGCTCGAGAATTGTCCTCTATTTCCTGATCTGTTTCGCCCTCAAGGCAAACTTCATCGCTGTAATCCGGGAGTATGATTTCCAGGTCGAGTTGTTTGATAAGAGAGCGTCGGTGTTTCTGTGCGGATCGCAAAGTATCTAAGCAGTGGGAAAGCTCGGAGCTCTGTATGTGAAGCTCGCAAAAGGTGATGCGCTCAACCGCATACTGCCAGCTACGCGAGACTGTTGCATATTTGTGGAGACGAGTTATGCTGGGATGAGGTTTTTCGCTGTTGTACAGATACCGAATGATGGACGCAATCAGTTCTTGGCTGAGTCGATCCATACTGCTGCCACTGTGTCTAGTGTCTGAGATGAGGTTGTGGATGAAGAAGGAAAGACGGAGAAGATCAAGTGAAGTAGACAGCGGGGCTGTGTCTATTTATGCACAGTCACGTGACTTTACATTGATAGGGCTATCTGCTGCGCCTCGGCAAGGTCTGTGGTATCTTTTGTAGAGGGGGAAACCTTAGGGGGAGGTCTCTATGTTGGGGCCTCCTTAGTAAGATCTTAGCTACGTGCGACGTCGACCCTAAGTTACAGTACGTGTGTTGAAGACGTCGGGGCAAAATCGCGTGTACAGTACGGCAAATGAAGACGTTTTCCCCCTGACTTGCACCTTCGCACTCCAGAATCTGATCCGTCTAATAAAACTTGAGAATGCGGGCGGTGTACTCACAGCCCCGTATGAAAGCGCACTTTGGATGTCAGCCCCGGACCGTACACGAGGTAACTTATGGATGCAACACCAACAAAGATGGTTGAGGCAAGAGAACCGGGTCAGACGCTACGAGCACCGATAATTCTTCTCGCGCCGTGCCGAATCGCGCAATCGAGTCGGAGTCCGCATGGGGGCTGAAACAGCGCCTCCACATTGGCTCAGCCATAACTTACAGGCAAACGTCTAGAAACCTGCCCAATCAAGAACTCATCTCCGGTCTCGGCATATCTTCCATACTCTACCTGTCTGGCTCTCAATATACCATGGACAGATGTCTCACAGCCTTACAGCCTTTTACGCCTGGAAGTTTTGCAAACGCCTCTTGCAAATGCAAGTATACTTTTGGGTGTATCAAAAGCATCACGCTTGCCAAGAAAGATGCCTATCTCTCGCCTGATCATACTATGGACGCCTGTCAGCGATGTTTTATCTCGAAGATTGACCCAACGGATAGGTACAAGGACACAGAATCTGCCTCTTGACAGCCTGATACTTGGCCATCTTGAGCGGAGGATTCTGGACCCAATCAATCCTTGAGAGCGAGGGTATCAGCCTTATGGGAGGATCATCCAGGCTCCCCACGGCCCGCATGTTTGATCGCTGGATCTACTCCCGCGCTGCTAGGGACGGCGGCTCTGCTGTCTGCCTGTCATCCTCATGGGTGAATTGTCATATCCTGACCTTGGCATTACTCCTACGAGCTGCTCATTTCGTCCTCTACGCAGTAGCAGCCTCAAAAATCCAGTCATTATGGCTGTTGGGACAGGAATAGTAGTAGAGGCAACGGAGTATAAGACGACAGAGAGAAGTAATCTAGTAATGCATCAAACAGATCCAGAACTCATCAGTCCCCTACAGCATTGCGCGGTCGACAATGGTACCCTCTGCTCCTCCCATCTACAAGACCATCATTGGTCTTGTCGCTTTTTCAATCCTCTTTCCAAGTGCTGGAGCAGCCCCTACAGTGGACGGGACAACTTCGAATATCGTTCGATCCGAGGTTAACTCGGGCAGTTCAAGCCTTGAAATCCGTGATCTATTCGGCCTGCAGGCGCGCGGGGAGGATTACAATGAAAGCTGCGAGGACTTCGACGCTTGGGACGATGACAAGGAGGCCTTGAACTCGGACTCCAGCAAGCGGGATCTTTCGAACCTCGAGAAACGCAGTACTGGAAAGAAGATCAGGGCTTGCGATGACAAGATCGCTGCGAAGACGCGGGATTACCCAGGACCGTCGGCTTTCTTTGATGTAAGTTGGATAGACTTCTGCAGCAGTGTCAATTCCAGCGCTAATAACTCCCTCTCAATGTAGGAGAAGAAAATGGAACCATACCTGAAGGACTTGAAGAGTTTCAATTTTAAAACCCCCAAGGACTGCTCGGACTTCACGTTCGGGAGCGTCACGAGCCCGACGAAGAAAGACGATGCCACAGGCTACGACTCAGAGCATGTCCTCGAGGTCCAGCTGGTTACCCAGTTCATCGATGACCAAAGTGCTACCAAAGGTTCTACTCTCGAGAACCCGGACCCTAACTCAAGCTCGAAGATTAATTTGTGCGCTTACATGGAACCTTACTGGGCCGATCTGCCTGATGACAAGAAGATCAAGGAGATCAACGGAGAGAAGCTTAGCGAGAAAAAGGCTGAGCAGGCTATCAAGTGGATCGCCGCTCAGTTTCCCCAGAACGGCGAAGGACATTTCGAAGAATTCGTCTTCCTTCAGAAGAAGGTCAACTCTCTCAAGGGAAATGTGAGTAACCACAAGTTAAATCAGCAGGATGGCATCCAGTGACTAATTTGATTAACAATCAGATCTGGGGCGGAAATCAAGTGACCGACGAAACGAATAGGAAAGTGATGGCGAAGAGTATCAAGTTGGACGGTAAGGACGACAAGACGATCTTGACAGACTACAAGAAGGCAACTCAGAAGTGGAAGGACATCCTCGCGGTCTGGAAGTACCACCAGGACTCCAATGTCAAAGGCATCCTCAGAAAACAGGCGAAGCGTGTCGGTGAGATGTTTGGCAGCTTGGAGGACGAGCTGCCCAAGATCAACTTCGAGAAGGAGTTCAGCGGCAAGAAAGAGAAGATGCCGACTTACAAGTCGCAATCCCTCAAAGACGCCTGGTACACGTTCATGAAGACGCGAAACGACGAGATCATTACGACCACCGACAACTGGTTGAAGAAGTGGAAAGATGAAATGGTTGACAAGAAGGATGACTTGAAGAAGAAGCAGGATGACAAGAAAACGAGCTCAAATAACAAGAAAAGTTACGGAGATCTTATCACAATCATTGAGAACTTGGAGAAGGCATATAACAATAAGGGCACATGGAAGAACGCCTTTTCGGACAAGCTATACTAGGGGAAGCGGCGGTCTTTGACAGACTGGCGTGATAGGGCAGATGTATTTTTTGGTTCTTTTTTCCTGAATTCGTCCTGGCTTTACTTGTATTTGCATCGTCTTTCAAATGTCCTTGTGGTTCTTCTTTCTTGAACTCGTCCTGGCTTTACTTGTATCTGCATCGTCTTTCAAACGTCCTCGGTCAATATTTTCTGTTTCACGCGTTGATTGTACGATTTCGGGATGATCGCGACACTGGACATTATTCGTTCTACTATCAGAAAGATTATGTGGAATCTGTCTGTATGTGATGCTTACTCTACCACGAAGTTAGAAGCTTTCAGCTTACATTCCCGTTGCTTGTCCAATGCAACACAGTACCGCTACTGTAGTGAGATCATAGCTCAACCTTTCTGTGTCATGCAAAGAAACTTTCAGCATGTGGGATTGCTTCGCATAGACAGGTTTTGCAGTAATAGGCCGATGATAGCAGCGCACACAGCGGTACAGTCAGGGAAAGGTTGATAAAAGAGGTTGGAAGCCTTGGTGATGAAGGGTCCTCTCTGGCTCCGCTCCACCCCGGATTCCTGAGGGGGCGGAGCGGAGTTCGGACAGTGCGGCGTCGAAGGACCGATCTCGGGACGATTGGCGGGCAAAATGGCCGAAGCCGGTTCAAAGCGCTGATAAGCATCCCAGCATCATCATCCGCCCTCAAGTCATTCCACAAGCCAAAAATGTACTGAAGGAATCTCTGATGAACCAAATAACCCGGAATCCTGCGCATCTTCTGACCTCCCGTTTTCCTGCCCAAATTCTGCTGTGACTCTACCTCAAGACTCGTCCCAGCCTCTTCCTCTAGCTCCGCCCTTGACGCCCGCACCGCCACCTTTTTCTGTCAGGTCTCAGTCCATAGGTGAAGCTGGGCAGCGCTGCCCTCCCTGATATCAGACCAAGACACCTTCTCCCTCCGCAATGCAGTCACAATGCGCTAGAGCAAGCTTTCGCGCAGGTCGCCATCTCGTGGCGCAAGACGTTGTGCGCTGCTCATTGAGACACCGCCTGCTCAGGACTCAGCTGAGTGCCACGACGCGTCGAACTGTGGCCACGACCACCTCGAGACCCTTCTACCACAGCACTCCCTCAGAATCGAAAGGCGCCAGTCCTCTGGCTAAGAGCGGCCAGGGCTCCGCATTCGCACCCCTCGACTCGTTCGCCCGTCGCCATATTGGTCCCGATGCCGATTCGACAGGGCGCATGCTCAAGGCCCTTGACCCGCCTGTCAAGTCCCTAGACGAGTTCGTCGAGCAGGTCCTGCCCGCAGACATCTTGTCCGACCGAGATCTGCGCATCGACGGGCCCACCGTGCGGTCTCCAGATGGCGAAACAAAGACGTTCAGCCAGGAGGGATACACGGAAACCCAGCTGCTGGCACGCCTGCGAGAGATTGCGAGCGGCAACAAAGTGCACAGGAGCTACATCGGTTGCGGTTACGCAGGCACTCGCGTCCCAGAGGTGATCAAGCGTAATGTGCTCGAAGGGCCGGGCTGGTATACCAGTTACACGCCATATCAGCCAGAGATCAGTCAGGGCCGCTTGGAGTCTCTGCTGAACTTCCAGACAATGGTATCTGATCTCACAGCTCTGCCCATCTCGAACGCGTCCGTGCTGGACGAGCCGACTGCTGCGGCCGAGGCCATGACCTTGTCCGTGAACGCTCTTCCGATGAGCCGCCAGAAGAGACCTAACAAGGTCTTCTTCGTTGACGCAAACTGCCATCCCCAGACCATCGCCGTCCTCGAGTCCCGCGCCGCTGGATTCGGAATCACGATCGAGGTTGGGGATGCACTCCAAGAAGGCAGCAAGCGTGTGCAGGACATTGGCGAAGACCTGATTGGCGTGCTGGTGCAGTACCCCGACACACAAGGTGGTGTGGAGGACTACAAGGGTCTTTCGGATATCGTGCACAAGCTGGGAGGAACCGTCAGCGTAGCTACCGATCTGCTTGCTCTGACTGTCCTTACCCCGCCTGGAGAGTTCGGCGCAGATGTGGCATTCGGCAACGCCCAACGCTTCGGAGTTCCATTCGGATATGGCGGTCCTCATGCTGCGTTCTTCGCGTGCAGTGAGAAACATAAGCGCAAGATTCCTGGTCGTCTGGTTGGTCTATCTAAAGACAGGCTTGGAGACAATGCTGCTAGGTTGGCGCTTCAGACGAGAGAGCAGCACATCCGGAGAGAAAAGGCCACGAGCAATATCTGCACTGCTCAGGCTCTCTTGGCGAACATGAGCGCGTTCTTCGCTGTTTACCATGGCCCGGAAGGTCTGAAGGCGATTGCTGAGCGAGTGATCACTGCTGCCAGAGTAATCCAGAAGGGTATCCTTTCTCTTGGCTTCGAAACTCGGCAGCGTGGCACTGGTGAACATGGCGAGGTCATGTTCGACACCATTGTCGTGAAGACGGGACACAACACCGATCAAATCATGGCGTGGGCTCTGGACAAGAAGAAGATCAACCTGAGAAAGGTGGATGAGGATAACATCGGCATCACTGTTGATGAGACGGTGACTAAGGAAGACGTTGAAGACATTTTGGACATCTTCCGCACTTTCGTCGGCTACAACGAGCTGCCCGACGTCGAGAAGCTTGCCGAGGTGGTTGGCTCCCCTGCCACCAGCATCCCCGAAAAGTTTAAGAGAACCTCGTCGTACCTGACTCACCCGGTCTTCAACACCCATCACTCTGAGACGGAGCTTCTGCGCTATATCCATCATCTCCAGTCTAAGGATCTGTCCCTCACTCACTCGATGATTCCCCTCGGCTCCTGCACCATGAAGCTCAATGCTACCACGGAAATGGTTCCCATTTCTTGGCCGGAGTTCTCATCCATCCATCCGTTTGTGCCAAAGGACCAGGCAAAAGGCTATGAGACCCTTGTTACCGAGCTGGAGAACGACCTCGCCCATATCACAGGCTTCCACTCCGTCTCATTGCAGCCGAACTCCGGCGCGCAGGGTGAGTTTACTGGATTGCGTGTGATTCGCAAGTACTTGGAACAGCAGCCCGGTAAGAAGAGAGACATCTGTCTTATTCCCGTATCCGCCCACGGTACCAACCCCGCCAGCGCTGCCATGGCAGGCATGCGCGTCGTGACCATCAAATGCGACACCAAGACCGGCAACCTCGACATGGAAGACCTGAAGGCCAAGTGCGAGAAGCACAGTGAAGAGCTCGGCGCCTTCATGGTCACATACCCCAGCACATTCGGAGTCTTCGAGCCAAAGGTCAAGGAGGCCTGCGAGGTTGTACATAAGCACGGCGGCCAAGTGTACATGGACGGCGCGAACATGAACGCCCAAATAGGTCTCTGCTCCCCTGGCGAGATCGGCGCAGACGTCTGCCATCTCAACCTCCACAAAACCTTCTGCATCCCCCACGGCGGCGGCGGACCAGGCGTCGGTCCCATCGGTGTAGCAGAGCACCTTGCCCCCTTCCTCCCCGGTCACCCCCTCGTCGCAACCGGTGGCTCCCAAGCTATTGCCCCCGTCTCCGGCGCACCGTGGGGCAGCGCCTCCATCTTGCCCATCAGCTGGGCCTACATCAAAATGATGGGCGGCCTCGGCCTCACACACGCCACCAAGATCACCCTCCTAAACGCAAACTACATCCTCTCGCGCCTGAAGCCACACTACCCGATCCTCTACACCAACGCCGCAGGCCGCTGCGCCCACGAGTTCATCCTCGACGTCCGCAAGTTCAAGGAGAGCGCCGGCGTGGAGGCGCTTGACATCGCCAAGCGGCTGCAGGACTACGGCTTCCATGCGCCGACGATGAGCTGGCCGGTTGCTAACACCCTCATGATCGAGCCCACGGAGAGCGAGAGTCAGGAGGAGTTGGACCGGTTCTGCGATGCGTTGATCAGTATCCGCGCTGAGATTGCGGCTGTGGAGAAGGGTGAGATGCCAAGGGAGGGTAATGTGTTGAAGATGGCGCCGCATACGCAGAAGGACTTGTTGATTGGGGAGTGGGATAGGCCGTATTCGAGGGAGAAGGCGGCGTATCCGCTGCCGTGGTTGATGGAGAAGAAGTTCTGGCCCAGTGTTACGAGGTTGAACGATGGTAGGTCATCTCTTCATCTTGTCCCTGGTTTTGTTTATCGAAGCGGAATGCTAATTTGAGATCACAGCGTACGGCGACACAAACCTCTTCTGTACCTGCGCACCCGTCGAGCCAGAGAATGAGGACGTGACTGGTGTTGCGGCGCCCTCTCCTACCTGAGATACCCTTCCCTTGATGACCCGCTTTCTCATCAGACGACGATGACGAGGATGGCATTGACTGACTACGGTTCTTTTTTCTTATCGGCTTATTCAACTAGCATAGCGTTTCAGCGGGGTTTCTGCTTTAAAACTTGGAAGACACGTTTAGATCAGGGTTCTTTTACATGCGTGCGGGAGCCTCAACAGCTTTCCTGCAATTTGGTGAATGGTTTGGTGGACGGATGGACGGGTGGACGGATTGCATGATAGATGAACTCTTGCGCTTTCTGTACTTAGCTCCGAGATAGGAATAGAATAACTGAATTGCATATCTAGACTAATATACAAACTCGTACATACAGTACGAAAGTCGAAAGTCTGGGGAACGGAAGCACCAAATCGGTAAAAAGCACCCCGAACCCGAGCCCGAACCCGAGGCCGACTCCCGCCGAGACATCGGATCTCGCTTGCCCGCGCGCCCGCAACGGGGAAGCTCGAACGGGGGGATGGAGCAACACGTCAACTCCCCCATGTCCTCACCATGAAACTCGCGACCCCGACGGCGACATGGCACACCATTGCCGTCGCTGTGCTGCTGCTGCTGCTTGCTTGCGGGGCGCACGCCTCGCTGGGCGACCGGCTGCCTGATTTCAAGAATTGCGTTAAAGTGAGTATGATGTCGTCGTTTGCGGGATCTGTGTAAAAGAAGGGTGAGGGATATCGGAAGAAGACGCTGGGGTAGTAGAGGAGGCGAGGATAGTAGAGAGTAGAGTTGAGGCTGATTGAAGACAGGTCTGCGTCGAAACCAATTGCGATGGCCCTGATCCAACACCCATCCGTATGTCCCATCTACTCTCATAGCCACCGCCATCAATCTAATCCTCGACCTCCCAGCCCTCCAACACCGCCTTCTCCTCTGGACCTGCCCCGCCGAATGCGACTATGTCTGCCAACACATCATAACCGACAAGCGTCTATCGCGGGACCCACCGCACCTGTCTCCGATCCTCCAATTCCACGGCAAATGGCCCTTCCACCGCTTCCTCGGCATGCAAGAACCCTTCTCCGTAATCTTCTCTCTGCTCAATTTCCTCGCCCACGACTGGGGCATGTCAAAGCTGCGGCAAACCATCCCGGCAACGTACCCGCTCAGGAAATACTATCTGCTGTTTGGCTGGTTTGGCATGAACAGTTGGGTGTGGAGTATGGTTTTTCACACGAGGGACTTTGGGTGGAGCGAGAAGATGGATTATTTCGCGGCGGGGGCGAGCGTCATGTATGGGCTGTACTACACGCCGATCCGTGTGTTCAGGTTGGATCTCGAAACGAAGAATAGGCAGAGTGTGAGGAGGGCGTGGACGGGACTGTGTGTCGCGCTGTACGCGGCCCACGTCATCTACCTCACCTGCTGGTCCTGGGATTACACGTACAACATGGCCGCGAACGTGGCCGTTGGCATTGTCCAGAATCTCATGTGGAGCTGGTTCAGCATCAGCCGGTACAGGAAGTTGAAGCGGACGTGGGCGGCGTGGCCGGGGCTGATTGTGGCGTGGATTATCGTGGCGATGAGTTTGGAGTTGCTGGATTTCCCGCCGTGGAAGGGCATGATTGATGCGCATAGTTTGTGGCATTTGGGGACGGTGGGGCCGACGATTGCGTGGTATAGGTGAGCTCTCCAATCTGCGTCGTGATCGGTTTGAGGATGCTAACTGGTGTGCAGTTTCTTGGTCAAGGACGCGCAGGAGGACTTGCAGGGTACGAGGTTGAAGGCGTAGTCCAGCGGTCATTTTGATGCTGCCGGACAGCCGATCGATGCTGTACTAAAAGCAAATTTCACAGTCATTGGTTTGTACAGTAGGGCGCTTGGTAACGGTCCCGTCTGCAAATGCTGCGCAATGGGTCTTCCATCGTATGTACAGAAAGTGGTCATGAGTTCTTTCTCAGTGGAGGTAAATCGATACTGATTGGACACGCTCCGACGATCATTGCTGTGCGGGCTGGCTTCGACATCCCTAGAACAACACCCCGGATGGATCGATTCTGTCCTCGAGGAGCCATTTAATTTCTAGTCTCATGTTTTCTTGTTTTCTTGCAGTTGTTGAAGACCTCCCTCACCACTTCTCAGACCTAAATAACAATCTTTGTAGCGCTAATCCCCTCCTTCAACACATCAATCGCCTTATTCAACCCCTCCAGCCCTCCTTGAACAACCTTAATACTCGGACTCGGCACCACCTCCCCACTATGCAGTCTCGGCTGAAGCCACGTCCACCACACCTCCCGCATGAACGCGTCCCTCTCCTCCGCATCCGTAGGCCCCGCCACAAACTTCACCTCCACCTCCTCTGCCTTCGGGCCATCTGGGTCAAGTCTCGGCGCATGCGCGAGCCGCGCTCCCTCCTCCGGATTCATAGCCTTCAGAATCTCCAACGAGGGCGCCAACGAGCCGATGACAGCGCCGTAGCCAACCGAAACATTGACGCCGTCGACCTTGATTGCCCGGACGATATCGTCGACGACGTTGTCATCGTAGTAATCGAACACCTTGCTGGCGCCCAGAGTCTTGATGTACGCGTGGTGTTTCGCGCTGGCGGTCGCATAGACAGTGAACCCCATGAGTTTGGCTATCTGCACGGCAAAGCTCCCCACGCTGCTCGAGGCGCCCCAGACGAGTATGCCCTGCTTGTCTGCGGGCGTGTAGCTCGTGTTCAGGGGCATGTCGATGGCGTACCAACCCGCAAACGTCGTGGTCACTGCCATCGGAAGCAGCGTCCCCTCGTTGAACGACCAGCTGTCTGGTAGCGTCACGGCGTTCACGGCGGGGACAAGGACGCGTTGCTGGAAAGCTCCATATTCTGGCTTCCCCTGCGCGGCAAAGGCGTGCGAGAACGCGGCTACGCGGTTACCTGGTTGGGGAGCTGTGGACAGGACGGAGGAACCGGTGGAGATGACGATCCCCGCTATGTCGAAGCCGCCGATGGCGGGGAAGGAGGAGATTGCGAAATTGAGGTCGCGCGTGTAGATGTCGATGGGGTTTAGGGCGAGGGCGCGGACTTCTATGAGCAGTTCGGAGGGGCCGGGGGTGGGGGTTGGGAGGGTTTGGATGGTGTAGGGAGAGCCTTTGGAGGGGAGAACGGCGGCGATGTGGTGAGTTGAGGGGGTCGGTTGGGATGAGAGTGTTTCTTTGGCTTTGTTGATGACGGATAACATGTTGAGGATGTTGTTCGGTGCGAGTCTTGTATCTGGGTTTTACTATGGAGTGATCTTGAGGGTTTGACCCAATTGCTTGGATGGAAGAGGTCAGAGTCGATATATGTATGTTCCCGGGCTCGCTGTTACGCCGCAGGACGTATGATATCTTTATCGTCAGACAGCTCTTTCGCTCTCCGAGACTCGACTCGGACTTGCTGTTACTCCGATATGCGCCTCGGTGATGCAGGTGTTATCCTTCAAAGAGCCAGGTCATGTTAACTCCGTATGGGGTTAACCGGATTTAAGTACGCATCCCCAGGTCAGATCAATGATAGTTTACCTACTATCATAGTAACTCCGTGAGATGTTGTATATGCGGTCAGGCCGTTCAACAAAGTTATCTTGCATTGTGAATATTTAGTGTGAAAATCGAGTGGTTGAAGCAAGCCGAGGCATACGTTAAGTTAGGTAGCGTGCCGAAGGATGGAGAACGTCTCGTAGTTCTGAGCCATAACCATTGTGCCTCCCAAGCAAGCAAACAACTCTCGCCTCTCGTGATACGCAGACGATATGGATGGTGTTGAAGTCTCCCCTTGTCCGCGGGTATTCCATCTCGGCAATTTTCTCGGCCCGCAAGGTCGACGTCATTTTGAGTTGTCGTGAGCTCCAGCTTCAAGCTCCCATTTCCGTCGCAACCTGCACATCACCAATACCCGTTGTCACAACCATCCAATGGCTTCCCGAAGAATACTCTCGACGGCCGCAAGGCCACTGACCACCGCCTATCCGACCATGCAAGCCTCCGCCGCTTCGCAACGACGTCCCATCTCCGCATACGGCTACGAGCAAGCCAAAGCCCTCGTCTTCTCCAAATACGGCGAGCCCGGCGACGTCCTCAGCCTCCACGGGCACTCCATCTCGCCCGCGCACTCCGACAAGCTCACCCTCCGCTTCCTCGCCTCCCCCATCAACCCCGCCGACATCAACCAAATCCAAGGCGTCTACCCCTCCAAACCAACCTTCACAACCGACCTCAGCACCGCGCACCCCATAGCCGTCGGCGGCAATGAAGGCGTCGCCGAAGTCATCTCCGCTGGCTCTGGCGTCAAGAACCTCGCAAAGGGCGACTGGGTCATCATGAAGCAGCCCGGCTTCGGCACCTGGCGCACCCACGCCCAGACCGACGACTCCAACCTCCTCAAGATCGAAGACAAGACCGGCCTCACGCCCGTGCAGGTCGGCACCGTCAGCATCAATCCCTGCACCGCATACCGCATGCTCAAAGACTTTGCGCAGCTGAAGGAAGGCGAGTGGTTCATCCAGAACGGGGCCAACAGCGGCGTCGGCCGCGCTGCTATTCAGCTCGGCAAGCTCTGGGGTTACAAGAGCATCAACGTTATAAGGGCGAGACCGGAGGGCACCGAGGAGCTGAAGCAGGAGCTCAAAGACCTAGGCGCAGACGTCGTGGTCACGGACGAAGAGCTCCAGGAGAAGGGCTTCAGCGAAAAAGTCAAGGAATGGACCAACGGCGGTCGTGAACGCCTGCCCCTCGCCCTCAACTGCGTAGGCGGCAAACCCGCCACCGCCATGGCCAAACTACTTTCCCCCGAAGGCCATCTCGTCACCTACGGCGCCATGTCCAAGCAACCGGTGCAGCTGCCGACCGGCCTCCTCATCTTCAAGGATATCCACTTTGACGGGTTCTGGGTGAGCAAGTGGAGCAAGGAGAACCCGGAGGAGAAGAAGAGGACGGTGGACCATGTGTTGTCGTTGATCAGGGAGGGCAAGTTCAAGGACACGCCGTTTGATGAGGTCAGGTGGGATTTTGAGACCAAGCAGGATACTTTGGTGGCCGCGGTGCAGGGTACGCTGGGTGGGTTTAGGAGTGGCAAGGGGATCTTTGTGTTTGGCAGTACGTAGTGGTTGAGCCTTTCCAAATTAATTAATGACGTAAGGTCGAGGTGCTGATGCGATGCGATGAGCTATCTGTCTCTATTGCGAATCTCTTATTGGCGGGAAGAGGCAGAGCTCTCCAACCAAAAAAGGGACTTTGACTGAAGTCAGAGGCGACTAGCTACATATCGTACAAACCCACAATGTGGAACCGGACAGCAAAAAAAGAACGAAAGAACCAAGTCAAACCTCGCACAACCTTCACCAAAAAAGAAAGTCAAAAATATCAATTATGCGGGAGGCGAGAGTCGAACTGGTCATCTGGTTAGCTCACATCCTCATGATCACATGCGACACCGATTTCCTATTCGGGAAGGAAGGACTCACCTCGCGATGTCTGCCTATCGGGTTGGGAGGGCAGCGTCTTAACCACTAGACCACTCCCGCATTTCCGTTCTTCCATTTTGTTAAGTGGTTTCTGGTAAGAGTGGTATTTATATGGCAGTAGGCTGGGGGGCTTGCAGGGCAAACAAACAGCGTGGACGGCGTTTGTGGTGGGTGCATTGGAGCTGTTGCTGATCGTAGAAGGGATGCTTGGATTTGGGGTGATTGAGGAGCGGGATTGCATGCAGCTATGGAAAGAGTGGGCTTTCCTGGTGTTTGGGTCGGAGATGTTTGTTCGGGACGATCGTTCTGCAGCGACCTCAACGCAGCGTCCCTTCTTCTCAGGGCCGGAGGTTGCCTTGCATCGTTTGCAAACGGTGATGAAGTATAGCACTTGCCATCTTGATATAGGGCGTGAGGTAATCTCATCCATAAGATGTCGAGTTGTCCGAAGGTTTCTTTGGATGAACTTAGTTGGATATCATCGGGCTGACAACGTCGAGTACGTGGATGATGAACAGTAGCATCTTTTCTATTATCTTCTACACTACACCATCATCATCGTCGACATCAAATGCTTTAACCCTGTCTGTTGCAGAGGAAAATCAGCAAGAGCTAGGGGCTTATGGGGTATCAACATGCTCACCAACGCAAGACACTACCAGCCAGTTCCTTTTAAAACCACATCGATCCAACAATATTGTCTGCAAGAACAGAGATGTCAAAGACCCGGGTCTTAGTCCATTTTTGCGACAAAGCCACAAAGAGACATATACGCTTGAGTCAGAGCCTTTCGAGGGTTCTGAGAAGCCGAAGTCGGGATTCTGTAGCCACCCCCGCCTAGCTACCCGGATGTTGCCCTCAGCCCATGATGACTATATATGAGACCACGTGCTGCCATAGAAGTCGCACTATAGTTCTTCCGTCCTTCTAGTTGTGCAAACAACTAGACTGAAGGATACGATTCATACTTTCAGTACCTTGATCTTCCACATTCAATGGAGTTGGTGTTGTAGGACTGTGGCTGTGGCTGGAATGGGGATAATCATGATGATAAGGAGTAGTGTCGGTGAATGGTAATAGTACTCATTATCCATTTATTGTTATTATTATGATGATTATTATTATTGTATTCAAGGATCAAGATCGCTATTAATTAGTCTCCGCCTAATGTATACTTTCTATAGCAAACTATTAGGACATCACAGTCACAAGACTTATAGTATTAGTCGAAAACAAGTCGTAAAAATCCCGCGTATCTAACATCCAGCAATATATCGCCAAATCCTACTTGTCCCTTTGTTGTCAAATTCTAGACTTGGTCGATAGTGAAGACTCCCATCACCCCGAGAAGACTCGAGTCATGACTTCAACATAAAACGGAAAAATGTAGGGTGATACTTTCTATTCCTGTATCGGAAACCAGCACGTAATATACGGCAGAATCGGTCTACAGTAGAATAAAGACAATCTGCCTACCTAAGAAGCCACAATCTCCTAGAGTTTTCTACGCATGAGATTAGTAGCACTATTAGTCTGTTAAGTACACACAATTAATGCATAGTAATGTTATGTATATAACTCACTAAACCCCATCGTCATTATTATTATAGCCATCATCATCATCACAGAGTTCCCAGCACACAGCGTTATAAAATGACGACCTCCGATCCATGGTGCAAGATACAAGGCCTCGTCCCCCGTCCCCGCCAGCGCCCCCAGAAAGCGTAGTTTGCAAAACCCAACGCCATCCAAGACACAGCCGCAGACCACTCTCACACGTCCCTCGCAGTGACTCGGCTGACACTACAGCCAAGGCATCAACATCAACTGCTCGTAACCGTGACCAGCAAAGTCAAGGGCTCATGTGCAACCAAACGCAAAGCCCTTGAGATTCGAGGCTCATAGCTTGACAAGGAAAAGTCGTGAGACGAGGTTGGTATTCGAGGAAAGCTACTGAACAGGTTAGGTGGCGGATGATGGGGGAGATGTGGGAGCGGTCGGCGCGCTGCGGACGCGCTCGGCTCTTGGGATCAGCGTCGACAACAAACAGCAGTCTGGTTAATGGCAAACAATAACAAGCCCCAGTCAACTGCGCGCAAATCACCCGGAAAAGTCGCACGCACAGTGAAGAGGTACAAGTTTCAAGAAGCCTCAGCATTCAATTAAAATCAAAGGAAAGTATCCTTCATGATGCTCTCTCTCACCACCAAGTCCCCTCCATCCATTTCCCTCTTTCGCAAGAGACTCTCGCTGTATGCGCACGCCCAGATAAACATTACACATTTCGCAAACCAAAGAAACCCAACCCAGCTTTTTTTTTTACATTATCCTACAAGAGGAACATAGCGACCAACCCACCAACCGCCGCGCCCGCAAACGAACCCTTGGCGTTGCTCGCCGCGCCGGTGTAATACGGCGTCGCGCTACCAGCTGGCGTGCCAACCGGAGTACCATACGGCGTACCAACAGGCGTCATCGTCCCAACAGTCATCACGGTGCCTGAAATGACTGGGACGGCAGCGGAGGTGATAGCGGTGGCGGAGGCAGCGGCAGGGGTGCCGGCGGCGAGGCCAGTGCTGGTGGAGACGGTGGTGCCGATGGTGACGACGGAGGTGGTGAAGGCGACCTGGGGGACGGTGACGGCGGTGCTGATAACTGTCGTGGTGCTGGAGCCGGCGATGGTGTTGCCGGCTGAGGCGCCGGAGCCGTAGGTGCAAGGCACGGTGACGGTCTGGACGATGGACACAGTGGTCACGGGCGTGGCAGCGGAGGTCACGAGGGGAGTGGTGCTGGCGCCGATGGGGCTGGAGGCGGCGGGGGCGGAGCTGCCAGCAAGGATAGACGAGACCTCGGCGGAGGAGGGGGCGGGGGTGACACCGGCGGCGGGAGCGGAGTAGGCAGGGGAAGAGACACCAGCGGCAGAAGTGACACCAGCGACGGAGCTCTCGGCGGCGGGGGTCGAGGCAACGGGGGTCTGGGTCAGGGTGACCGGGCAGATGGTGGTGGAGACGGCGACGGTCTCGGTGACAATGACCTCGCTACTGATCGTGCCGCTGACAGAGGTGGAGGTCTTGGTGTTGGTCGAGTAGATGGTCGATGTGCTCATGAGCGTGGTCGTGATCGGGGTGGACACGGCGACAGGCACAGAGGCAGCAGGGGCGGAAGAGACACCAGCGACGGAGCTCTCCGCGGCAGGGGTCGAGGCAGCAGGAGTCTCAGTGGCAGTGACAGGGCAGATCGTCGTGGAGACAGCGACCGTCTCGGTGACGATAACCTCGCTGCTGATCGAGCCGCTGACAGAGGTGGAGGTCTTGGTGTTGGTGGAGTAGATGGTGGAAGTGCTCATGTAGACGCTGGTGACGGGGCTAGAGACTGCGACAGGGCTAGACTCAGCAGGGGCCGAAGAAGCACCAGCAACGGACGAGGCCGGAGCGGAGGAGCCAGCAACGGGAGCGGAACCAGCGGGAGCGGAGGCACCAGGGGTCATAGTGGCAGTGACCGGGCAGATTGTGGTGGAAACCGCGATAGTCTCGGTGACGACGACCTCGCTGCTGACGGAACCAGAAACGGAGGTGGTGGTCTTGGTCAGGGTGGAGTAGATGGTGGAAGTGGTCATCAGAGTAGTGGTGATGGGAGTAGAGACAGCAGGGACAGACGGAACGCCAGCAGCAGCGGACGAGGGAGTAGAGCCAGCGGGGGCGGAGTAAGCCGGGGAGCCAGCAGCAGGGCTGGACGAGAGACCAGCAACACCCGAGGAAGGAGTCTCAGTCGCGGTGACGGGGCAGATGGTGGTGGACACCGGAATAATCGAGGTGACGATCTGAGGAGAGGTGCGAGCGGGGCAGTTGGTGACGTCCGGAGCGCAGCTGGTGACGGTGATGAGCTGGGTGGAGTACACGGTGCTGGTGGTGTACCCAGCCGGGGCGGAGCCAGCCGGGGCAGAGCCAAAGGCAGAGGAAACGCCAAGGGCACCCGAAGAAGCGGCCGGGACGGAAGCGGCAGGCGTAGAGGCGGTAGCCGGGCTAGTTCCGAGGGTGATGGAGCTGGGGCAGCCGGTAACGATACCAGGGTTGGAGCCGACGTAGGGAGCGCAGATACCGACCAGGTAAGAAAGAGCCTGAGAGATCTGAGTGTCATCCTCACCCCATGCGGTAACGCAGTCAATGACGTTGTCAGTGAAGTCGGCGACCTTGCAGTAGCAGTCGTAGTCGGTGTTGCTGGAGCAGCCGGACTTGTGGATCCAGGTGTTCATGCACTTGGGCAGGACATCAGGGCAGCTGGCTGAGGGAGCGGCCGAGCTGCTGGCAGCGACAGTCGAGGAGACGCCAACGACGCCAGACAGAGCCGGGGTACCCGCGCTGTAGCCGGGAGTGTATTCAGGAGTGCCAACAGAGTAGGCAGGGGTACCAGCAAGGTAAGAGGCAGCGGGCGCAGACGAGACACCAGCAACGGAGCTCTGAGCAGGCGAGGCGGGGGAGCCAGGAGTCTCAGTAGCAGTGACCGGGCAGACGGTGGTAGAGATGGCGATCAGAGAGGTCGACAGAATGGTGCTCCTGGCCGGGCAGTTGGTAACGGTAGCAGCGCAGCTCGTGATGGTGTAGACGCTGGTGGCGTAGACAGTGCTCGTGGTGTAGCCACCGACGGGCACAGTAGCGTTGGCACCGGAAGAAAGGAGAGAGAAAGACAGGCCGGGAGCGCTGCTCGCGCCCTCAACGCCAGAGTATGGAGAGCTTCCAGCGGGAAGACTGGCCGCAGGAGTAGGGATGATGACACCGGGGGTACCACCCAGAGATGCGCCCATGGAAGCACCAACACCAGCACCAAAGGACGCACCGGCGGATTCTCCAGCACCGAACGAGGCAGCAGGGGCTCCTCCAATGCCGAACGAAGCACCGGCAGACTCTCCAGCGCCGAACGAGGCAGCGGGAGTTGCACCAGCACCGAACGAGGCTCCGATACCAGCGCCAAAGGAAGCACCAGCGGACTCACCAGCACCGAGAGAAGCAGCAGGAGTCGCGCCAACACCGGCACCGTACGAGGCACCAGCGCCACCACCAAGGGAAGCACCGGGAGTAGCACCAGCGCCCAGAGAGGCACCAATGCCAGCACCGAGAGACGCGCCAACAGATTGACCAATACCAGCGCCGAGCGAAGCGCCAGCGGAAGCACCAGCACCACCAGCAAAGGAAGCAGCGGGAGTTGCGCCAACACCAGCACCGTACGAGGCACCGATGCCAGCGCCAAGGGAGGCAGCGGGAGTCGCGCCTGCGCCGAGAGAAGCGCCAATACCGGCACCGAGAGAAGCACCAGCAGACTGTCCGGCACCGGCGCCGAGAGATGCACCCATAGAAGCACCAGCACCGGCACCGAGGGAGGCACCTGCGGAACCGCCAAGAGAAGCACCGGCGGAGTAACCAGCAGCAGCGCCAGCGGAGGCACCGGCGGAAGCACCAGCGGAAAGACCAGCGGAGGCACCAGCGCTGATGGCGGCGGTGGGGATGGAGCCAGAGATGGCTGCGGAGCCGGAGGCAGAGCCGGAGGAGCTGCAGTCCCATCCGATGCTGTGGATACCGATCTCGCAGGAGGTCTCGACGGAAGCGTCAGGAAGCTTGAAGGTGACGGACTTGGCGCCACCGCACTGGGTGTTCTGAACGGTGGTGCCCTCCTTGGAGCAGGCGGAAGTGTGCTTGCAGGTAGAGCCGTCCTCCATGGTGTAGAGGAATTCAATGTCGCAATCAATGCTGGTGGAAACCTTGAAGTTGCTGACGGAGAAGCCGGTCTTCTCACCAGAGCAGGAGATGGAAGGGCAGCTGGTCAGGTCCTTGACGGCGGTACCGACGGCGCACTTGCTTGAAGTACGCTTGCCAAATCTGCTGTAAGAACGCTTGCCGAAGATGCTGTCGAGACCGAAAGAGTCGCTGCACGTGAGTCCGGAGACGGAGAAACCGGCGTAGGCAGAGCCAATGTCAGCACCGACGCTGAGACCAGCCCAGTTCCAGCCAGACTTTTGGGAAGCATCACACTCGTTGTTGGTGTTGGAAGGGCAGCTGAAGGAACCGCTACCAATTCCCCATAGGTCGAGACCGGTGGCAGTCGCTTGCTGGAAAGCAAGCGCTCCCAAAAAGAAGGAAGCTGAAGTCACCTTCATGACGATAAGAAATCCGGAAGGACGGTGATGCAATACGTGTGATTATCCTGTGCGGGAGTGATGTTTTCAACGATTGAAAGTGGAAAGAAGGAATGAATGAGAGCAGGGAAGCGAATGACCTGGCTCTCAACAGATGGTGTTTGGAAAGTAAAGAAACGAAAAGACGACTGCTAAGTGGAAGGAGGGTTTCAAGGCTGGAGAGGTGCCGCATACATATAGGATGGAGAAGATGAAAGCATAGGGTAGCAACGTGGGAACCCTGGGACGGCGATGGGATCCGCAGTTGGGCCAGTCGGGCACACGGCCGCTATGGCATGGCGCGAAAGGCCCGCACCATGGGAGCCACGATGTGCTATGAACGGCATAGGGTCAGCTGAGTGGAGCCGCCGAGAGGTGGAGGATGCGGTTGCTGTTGGTCATGGCCGCGGCCGGCTAGGTGGGTGGTGAAACAGCATGCGGCCCATCGCCGGCCACGAGAGCGACAATGGCCACGAGAGGTCTGTGGCTAACGCAGGTACGGGCGTCTCTGCGGTCCAGGGTGTGGCCAGCATGAAGCTGCCCCTTTCCCGTGTTCCTTATTTGGGTGCTTCTGGCGGCTGAAGAGGACGCATCTGGCCGATCAGGACAGAGGGCGTCCAGGGACCCTTGGCGATACTCCCGCCATAAGGTTGGGAGCAGTCGGGTAAATGTGGTCGCTCAAGGGCCAGAGCAGTTGACGAGGATGAGGAGCCGACTGTGAGGGTGCCAGTCATCAGTCAGTGCATGCAGAGGCTGGCCTCGTTTCAGGCGCGCGACTGCGCACCCGTAGGCACAGTACAGGCGTTGCCGGTCAGCCAATCCGCTCCTCCAGCACGAGCTCCGGATGTTCGATTGGAGGAGCCATAACCCAGCTTATGCGGATGGAAGCTGACGGCGGTGCACCAGCAGGTTGGCGTGCAGCAGCGTGAGGAGGTGGACGATCTGATCGGCCGAGTGAAGCGGTTGAAGCAGGTCTGGGCGGCTTCTGGCGGCTTTGAGGAGGAGGAGTCATCGTCGTCGTTGTCGTCGTCGTGATGGTCGTGATGATCGTGGTGGTGGTCATGGTGGTGGTGGTGGCCTTGGAGGTGGAGCAGACGAAGACGACGGATGTTTCGGGGCGCAACAGCCATGGACCGACGAGCTGTGTGAGAGCCGCGCACTAGGGCCAATTCATGGTGGTGGCGCACCGCACCGAGAATGATTTGCCGGGAGTTGCTGCCAGGGCCCCGCGCGGATCCGGGCCACAAGCAACACCTCGCACCGTGGCCGCTTGCCAGCGAAGTTAACTCACGGCCAACCCAGCTACTGCTATCCAATGCCATGCTATTAACCCTCTTCGATTCATGCTTGTTTCCTCCCCCGGATCTCACAATCTCGTAAAGCGGCCGGAGGAGGTGGCAGTGCCCCCAACACTGCGGCATCCGCTCCAGAGGGTAACGTTACGAGCGTCCCACACGCCTCCGGATCGGTCCCATCACCGAGACCGACTGCCACCAGAGGTCTGGCCCCTCAATGCCAGAGTCGCCATTATAGAGCTTGGCGTGCTCGATCCGGGCATCACACCGGCATAGAGTTTCGACCGCTGCTCTGCCGTTTGATCTTCCTGCTAAACGATAACTTAGCGGAACCATGTTATGCCAACTGCACAATTGCTGTCCTTGCCAGCGTTCGATCGCCTCAGGCCTCCCTTCGACGCTGGCAAACTCATTAAACCACGAGCTTTCTCTGCCGGAGTCTGGAGATGCCGCTCTTCCATTCGACCCCACACTCAATCAGGATACATTCCCGGTCATGTCAGCAGACTCTTCTTCATCATCCCTGTGTCTGCCAAGCGTGCTCCTTCATGGCCCCTCTCGCAACCCTGCGCGATGCTCGCGTCTTTTTCTGCACTGTTCCCATGCTGCTGCTGGAGCGAGAATCTCTTCACCGAACCGAGGACATCACGGGCATCAGTCTCCCACCGCTTGCCGAGTATAGGTCCGTTGATATGATTGCCACTCGGTCTTCTGCTTGAACAATGGGAATTGTCCCATACGTCTATGGCTGTAGTTTATGGAATATGGCTGATTCCTCGAGCCGAGAGGATAGCCGCCGGCCAGCTGCGTATGAGTGCTGATCAAGTAAGAGATGGACTTAGCTGTGCCTAAGCCCGGAGATGTCGAAGAAGAAAAACCACCAAGCAGAACGGACCCTTTGCCGCTGGTCGTATTGAACTCAAGATGATCTGATGGTGCGATACATCCCATGAGTTGAGCAGAAGCTCTCGTGGTGCTGGAACCAGCGTATGGGCGCTTGCCTCGTCACCAATCGACCGGACTGTCAGCCCTGACCGCCACAATTGGGACGTGAAGCGGCTGGTGTTCGTGGCGTTGTCGTCCGATCAATTGGTGACGAGGCAAGCTCTCCTGGGTAGCTTCGTCAATTTTTCTAGCAGAGATGATGGGCGACCTTAGAGACGATCATTTCCGGATGAAGACCCGTTAGCAGAAGCGTCGTAGAAAGCCGTTTCTGCCGTTCGAAAAGCAACAGTTGCCTTCAGTATCTCACATGCCAACGTCTTGGAGCTTGATCGGCGTACGCATCCACAATTCATCTGCGACGCGTGGCCAAGAGCCGCCACCAAGCACGTTAGTGCTTTTGAGGGGTTTCCCTATGTCTGTCTCTTGCAACAATATTCTCCGAAGATTGGGGCTACTTGGGTCGAGTGCCTACCTGCATACCAAAGTTGCAAGTTATGGTAGATTCAACGGTCGTTGAGGGTCTCAGAGTGAAAGAAAAGAAAAAAAGCAAAAAAGCAAAATGAGTAGCTTTCGCATCGAGAGATCAAAGCTGCACCATCGAGTCGGCGGAAGCCATGACAACATCATGTGGGCCTTCTCGATTATTGTGTAGCATCTACGCTCCCACACGTAGGGACTGCGCAGAAGATGATCCAGGATTTTCGATAGTGGGCAGTGTTGCAGAGCTCTTGAGAAGCAGCGTTTTGCGAATGCTGGAACTGGTAGTATACCTTCGCAACCTCACTTCCTTGGCTTGTCTGTCGTAGCAGCTGGTCTTCGTTGCCAGGAACAGCAAGGGCGAGAGGGGAGACGTGATCTAGAATATCGGACGGCGTAAAGCGAATAGGTACGTCGACAGCCAAGTTTCCCAGTGTTCTGTCTGAATAGCCGTTGCCATGCGCATGACTTTATTCTACCTGTTCTGGAGAAATAGATCGGGATCGCTTTAGTTGTCTTTGAGAGATGATCGGACATAGAACCTACAGCACTCTCTAGCTTAAGGAACTGGCTTCTGGAAATGCAGTCCATGGAGTAATGGAGTTACGGAATATTATGTTGAAGTTCGCGACGAAGACTGACTTTACCAACCTCGGTTTACGACACTCTGGCAGCCCGAGAGCTTCCTGACGTCTCCGCGTAGATGCATCAATACCATGGGATCGATACTGCGTGGACTGTCGTGGAACGAGGGGTGCATTCAGCGGCTCTGCAACATTCCTTGATCGACGCGCCGCTCTGCATGCTGCCACGTTCTTCAGCAGGAAGGTTCCGGATAGACAGCGCTGACCGGCGATGAGGTGTAGCAGTGACAGAGCCCAGTGACATGGCATCAAGCGACAGTAGGGCTGTCAGCGGGACTCCTGAGGTGGTGCAGGTGGTGCAGGTCATCAGTCGGACGGTGATTTGCTGTTGGCGATGGACGCTTTCATGTGCTCGTGGCATTGGTGTTGAAAGTCCGGGCCCTAACGTTAAGCCGGTTCGAGCCTAATCCCTGTCCATTTCCAGCTTTTCGGCGCACGTTCTGCGACAGCGACCTTGGTTCAGTCTTCCCTTATTGTCAAACCACCAGCCCCCAACCTTCACTCACCTAAAGACACCAAACACCAGCTGCCAGAGGGACTTCTGGCCACACCACCCGCGACCACCATACCAACCCACCCGCACCGACCGACATCTATGGGCGCGTACACAACCTCCACGACTGCTTTCTTCTGCCTTCGCCTGTTCGCGACTGCCGTCTCCGCAACCTCGACCTTGGCCTTCCCGGTGTCGCATACCGACGCGAGCTTTGCCTCCTTGTTTTGGCTACTGGCGGAGGGTCCGCCTTGAACGGGCGGACGGTAAACACATAGAGGTGCGAGTTGGAATCAGGAGTGAGTGAGACATCGGCTCCGACCCGTGCGACTTTTGGCTGATCACCTTTTCGCAGGGAGACCTACCTATCTTATGTGAACGCCGTCTGTCGCAAGGCGCTTAGCAACATCATACCAAACACCAGAGTGTGATACCACCATGTTCGCATTCGAACCTCATGACCCGCAGCTGCCTGCGACCACGGGCTTACCCACCTCGGAGCCATTCTTCCACGAAGATGGCGCAGCGCATGTCCAGGACCGTGTCGCCGCGGACGATATGGACATAGAGGAGCCTATGCGCCTTGCGCGGAACCTCACTCGGTCGCCACCAATTCATGTCGCGTCGATGTCTCCAGCGCGCGCCCCTGTCGCTCAGCATGCGCCGGTGCCTGGCTTACCGGAGAAGCTCAACTTTGACCAAGTCCGGAGCAACGCTGCGAAGAAGAAGAAAAAGAAGCGCGCCAACAAGGCCAACGCTGCCGCGCCAGCTTTACAGACCATTAGAGGTTTCCAGACCCCCGTCACTTCGGGTGGAGAGGAGAGCGACATGTCGGCGTTCAGTACCCCGAGGCTTGCGCCGAAGAGGACCGGCCTAGACAGCATCACTAGCAGCCCTGCCCTTCGGCCTACGTCGGCTCAAGGCGGCATCAGCAACATCAAGACACAGCTTGACAAGCTAAGCTTAGGCTCTACCGGAACCAAGTCTTACGCCAGCACCACGAATGCGTCCAGCAATGGCAGTGTTTTATCCAGTAACTCCAGTGAGAGCGGAAAGACGGAGCTGGATTCATTCGAAGTCGATCTGGACGAAGACCTCGTCAGTCCCGATGCGGATGAGAAGTCATCTCTGGGTGGCCTCACCAAGACCGAAAGCCGGCAGGACTCCTTCAGCCGCAAGATGTGCGCCGAGGACTTCGACACCATCAGTTGCCTTGGCAAAGGCTCGTACGGCACCGTCCTTCTCGTCAAGCAGCGCGGCACTGGCCGTCTGTTTGCACAGAAGCAATTGCGCAAAGCCCACCTAACGGGACACAAGAAACTTGTGGAGCAAACCAAGACAGAGCGCATTATCCTCGAAAACGTCAACCGTCACCCCTTCGTCGTGAAGCTCTACTACGCCTTCCAGGACCACGAGAAGCTATACCTCATCCTCGAGTACGCCCAAGGCGGCGAGCTATTCCACCACCTGGCCATGGAGCGCATGTTCACCGAAGAAGTCGCCGCCTACTACATGGCCGAAATGGTCCTCGCGCTCGAGCACCTCCACCGTACCGTCGGCGTTGTCTACCGGGACCTAAAACCGGAAAACTGCCTCCTAGACTCCGAGGGCCACCTCCTTCTCACCGACTTCGGCCTCTCCAAGGTCACCGTCGACGAAGGCGACACCTGCAACAGCATGCTCGGCACCGCCGAATACATGGCCCCCGAAGTCATCCTCGGCAAGGATTACGGCATGGCAGTCGACTGGTGGTCGCTCGGCGCTCTCGGCTTCGACCTCCTCACCGGCTCGCCCCCCTTCACCGCAAACAACAACGCCAAGGTTCAGGAGAAAATCGTCAAGCAGAAACTCCAACTCCCCTACTTCCTTGGCCCGGACGCAAAGGACCTCCTTACCCGCCTGCTGCGCAAAGAGCCCTCCAAGCGTCTCGGCGCAAACATGCCCAAGGACCTCCAAGCTATCAAGAGCCACCGTTTCTTCCGCAAGATCAATTGGGCCAAGTTGGCGAAACGGGAATTGGAGCCTCCGATTAGACCGCTCATTACCGACCCCGAGCTGGCAGAGAACTTTTCAAAGGACTTTACTGAGTTGGCGGTTAGTCCGACGGTGGAGAGTAAGCCGTGGCCTGGGG
Source organism: Saccharata proteae CBS 121410 (assembly GCA_010015785.1). Lineage (NCBI taxonomy): Eukaryota > Fungi > Ascomycota > Dothideomycetes > Botryosphaeriales > Saccharataceae > Saccharata > Saccharata proteae. The sequence goes on from ML978723.1 coordinate 186,960, forward strand.
CGGACATGGAGATAGGTGGGGAGAGTGAGTTGTTTGGAGGGTTCAGCTTTGTGGCGAGTTCGAGCTTGTTGCAGTGTGGGGACTGGGGGGTTGGCGCGTTTTGACTCGCTGCTTGGGGTGTCTGGTGTTGTTGTCGCGGTGGTGGTGGGACTGCCGTTTCTGCGGCGGTGCTGCTGTTCCCGATGACAGCATTCTTGAGTCCGAAGTTGCGGGGGAGAAGTCTGGGGGGTAGATTTCTTATTGTCTTTGCACAGTTGCATATGGGGGTTTTCTGGCATCATCATCTTTCGACCCTGTTTTCTAATTCATCTTCTCATCGTGCCTGCCATTGTTTCCGCCCGTCATCGTGTACTTCATCAACATCCAAGTTCCAATTCGCTTGCACGTCCTCACCTCACTGCACCGCTCAGCGCCTGAATGAGCCCGACCTCGAGATCTCCCCACCTCCGTCCCCGCCCAGCCCCACCAACCCTTCCATAACCACTAACCCCTTGCCGCTCTATTACCGTAGTCTGTCCCCGATTACTCTCTCGAGTTCCTTTGACAACCTGGAATCTCAACATCGGGCTTGCTTCAAGGTAGGCAGAGGCTTTGTGCAGGTTTTGTTTCGACTTCTCCAGAACACAGAAGGTGGATGTACTTTTATCTGTCCATGGACGGACGCTGTTCAGGCTGAAGTCAATTGACGTAGGGATTTGATTTCCAGGCTTGCTTCAAGAAACATCAACGCGTTATGCTGGCTTACTTGGACTCCTCTGGAACACATTGCATGAAGATGCTTTTCGATCTTCTAGTAGATGCTGCTGTCTAGACTTACTTTGACAACCCCAAAAGTCGGTTCAGCACTGTCGTCGAGATGGGGAGAGGTGTAGGTCTGGCTTGCTCCGACTTCTTCTCTAGGATATATCAGGTGGATGTGCTTCGATCTTCTGATTTGCGCTGTCCGGATTCACTTCATCAATGTAGACATTTGATTCGACGCTTGCTTTGGCTTCCGCAACATACGAAAGACGGATCCGTTCGTATCTTCTAGAGGACGCTGTCCAGGCTTACTTCATCAACACAGAACTCCGGTCCAAGACTTGCTTCGAGACAGTAGAGGGACGTGATCCCAGCTCACTTCAACCTCTTCGCTATCTGCTGTGCGGGCTTACTTCGACTATTTAGATATGGACGGAAGATTTGCTTCTATAATCCGATAAATGTAGTCCAAACTTACTTCAACGACCTATGAGGGCTTGCTTCGAGACGTGCAGAGGCGTAGTTCTGGCATGCTTCGACTTTGCTCTCCAGCCACGATTGGATCGATCGGGCTCGGTCATAAAAGTAAGCTTGCCCCCAAGCCTAAAAGGCGGTGAAATCACAGTCACTCGGAATGACGAGTACGGAAAGTCTATATTATCAGGCTTTGAAGTGTTCCAGGATCTCACAACCATCAGTCTGCCGCAAGTCGCGCCACCAACAAAAAGAACGACAGAGAAAAACGCCGTTGCAAACCTTGTACACCCCTCGCCGCCCCGCCTACCTACCCAGCATGGGCGACGACCCATGAAAAGAATGGAATGGAGAAGGTAATCCGTCTTGCACGAAACCCCGATCCGGCATCAATTCCACCGCGCAAACCACAGCACTTACCTCAGATATTCGGCGACAGCAAATCGTACTTGACGCACATTTCCACCTGGAACGACACTGTGTTAGAAAAGGGGCCGATGATAGGGGGTTTGGAGCAAGACTCACGTTCTCGACCGAAGCGCGCAAGAAGCTGCGCGCCTCGAGGCCGGCCCAAACCTTAAGCATCGAGAGATCGGCACCGCCGCCGATCATGGTGGACGCGCCGCCTTGGGTACCGAGTTGGCGGAGGATGGGAAGGGCGCTATGGGGAAGAGAAGAAGGTTAGCCAGGGTTCTTTGGAGCAAGTGTATGGATCAGGGAAAAGGGGTGCTCACCCAGCGAAGAGATCGAGGTCCGGATCCAATTGCCTCCCGATACCCTCGAGTAGCAGGATACTAAGCACGACGTTGACGAAGTCGCCTTCGAGGCGGACGTGGTGCGAGCGCACCATTGACAGGACGTCGTTGAGGATATCACCGATGCTAATGTTGCCGAGCGCGAAGGTGCGGGATTTGACCCCAAGGACTAGATGTTGCATTCGCAAGGCAAAAACATCCTTGTTGATTACAGCTTCAGGCTGCCGACACCGCTCCACCATCAGCTGACCCGCCTTATAGCCATCAAACTCGGCAATGGCCTTGAATAGGGCGAGGAAGTTGGCGCGGTTGGTGGCGTTGAGCTCGGTGACGAGACCGGTGTCGATGAAGATAAGTTGGGGGCGGTAGCCCTCGGCGTCGATCTCGTGGAGCTGCTGTTCCCAAGCGGATTTGTTGTGTTTGAGGGGTCGCAGACGTTGGAGGACGTCTTCGGTTACGTCTAGGGAGTTTTCGAGTTGGGCTTTGTCTTTGTGGCGCCGGGAGAATGTGGGAACGTGCATGTCGAGGGGCTCGGGCTTGTAGAAGCGCACCATGATGTTGCCGGGGTGCAGGTCGGCGTGGATGAAGTTGTCGATGAGGACCATGTGCAGGAAGGCATCGAGACCTTCCTCGGCGATTTCTTTTTGGAACACGCCGCCGCCGTTTTGGAGGAAGTCTTCGAGGGGGATGCCGTGAGCGAATTCTTCGACGAGTACTTGGCGGGTTGTGTATTGACTATACGGGTAGGGGAACCATGCTGTCGTTCGGTCCTTGAAGCGTTGCCGGAAGATGGTAAGGTTGGCAGATTCGATGCGAAGGTCGAGTTGCAGCCGCATCATCTCAGCGAATTGCTTTACCTCGTCCGGGAATGATAGCCATTCCATGGTAGGCACGGCGTTGATGATGGACGCGAAGAAGGCCATGATTCTCAGATCTCTTCTTACGATCCGTTCGACTCTCGGATGGAGAACCTTGACGGCGACGTACGATGACGGTACCCGTTGCGGCGTGCTTTTCAGCGTCGCGTTCACATTTTTCCTCATCTTCGACCGGAGATTCTGTGGTTCCTTCACATCGCGGTCTCCGGGAACGGTGAGGTCAGGCTTCAGTTTCGCCTTGTAGACCTGTGCTATAGCACCTACACCGAGGGGCTTCTCGTCGAACTCTTCAAAGATTTCCTCGAATGGCCGGCCATCAAATGCCTTTTCCACGGTCTTCTTGGTTTCGCGCATCGAGTGGGCCGGGGCGTTGGAATGGAGCGAGGACATTACGCTGCACATCTCTGTAGGGAATATGTCTGACCTTGAGGCTGCCCATTGACCGAGCTACGAAAGCTTCTCGTTAGTTGCGATCACATTACCAGGTCTATCTCATCTCCATGGGGGATCTTTCCGCGGAGGTTGAACTTGCCCACCTTTATAAACGCCGCCCCAGCCCTCTCCATGCTGCCGACGAGAAAGCCGTACCACCATAAAGTCCCACTCCTTTCGTTGTCCCTGTCAGGCACCCTTCTGCCAACCCAAATCGCCGGCACCGTGAGTATAACCGGCACGAAGATGAACACCAGATGCAGAAAGCGCATGCCCGTTGCGATCGGTTCCCATATCCAAGTATCGATGAAATAATATACGCCCTTCCGGAACCCCTTCGAGTTCTCCAGCGCCTTGGGCACATGCTCTTTCAGCTCCGCCCTCGAGGCCTCGAGCATGACCTGCTCTCCCGTCCTGTCGTCATCGTCGCCACTATCATGCGATTGTGCGATCGTAACAAAAGCGGCAGGACTCAGGGCACTGAGCAGCACTTTCGTGCCTTTATGGGGCGGCGGAGGCGGCGGATGAGGAAACGACCAGGATCGGAGGATGCGCGATGAGGTGAAAGGGCGACGGCTAGCTTGGGCGGCGGAGCGGGAGAATGCCTGGCGGAAACATTGGCGGCCGAGTCCAAAGGCCGTCCTCATAGTAACGGACAGCAGCCGAGGATGCTACTTGGGCGTTGGGAAGTCCATAGGGGGATCTCTTGGTGGTGACCGGGTTCGCGTCGGTGGTTGTCGATGATGACGTCGGGGCCTTTGCGGCGACTGCCGACGCCCGGGATTTAGCTCGAGCACAAAGCCAGCCTTTTCTTGCAACACCACGCGGCAACAATGATATGCTCATCACACTGCAGGCAGGAACGATTTTCAGAAGTGATATGAACATTGATTGAACTATATACAGCAGAACAGCCAACTGTGCAGTCACAAAACCCTCGAAACCGTTGTCAAGCGACTTCCGACACTCAGGAGTGTGCATTGGACATTGATTGAACTATATACAACAGAACAGCCGACTATGCAGTCACAAAACCCTCGAAACCATTGTCAAGCGACTTCCGGCACTCAGCCGTGTACATTGGTATCCCGCCAGGAAAGTTCAACTGCTCCCTGACCTTGCCTGGAATGTTCGCTCCCATATACCAGGAGTCGACATTGTGGAAGAGTGTTGCCTTGCTCAGACGCTCGACCATGCCACGCCAATTCTCTTCGCTAGCACGCGTTGCGTCGATGTAGGTGATGTGCTCCTTCCTCATCTTGACGAGAGCATCGACAATCCAGTCACCCTGGCACTCCACGCAGCTGGGGCCGTTGCTGAAAGCCGTAGGACCGTGGGCGCCGTAGAGGAAGAACATGTTCTGGTACTTGTCAGTACGATGAGTTGCAATTTTCGAACACAAGCCTTACCGGAAAACCAGAGAGGGACATGCCGAGATGGCTGAAGGTTCCCTTGCTCCACTTCTCGTTCAACTCAACACCGTCCACATCCTTCAATCCCATGTTCTTCATGCCACCAGTCACAGAGTCAAAGCCCGTTGCCAGCGCAATCACATCGAATTCTCTCTCCTTTCCATCAGAAGTCTTCAGACCCTTTTCGGTCATCTCGACGATCGGAGTCTTCCTGATGTCAACAACTTCGTTCTCGGGTCGATCCAACATCTCGTAGAAGTTCTGCTCCAGGGACGGACGCTTGGTTCCCCAAGGATGCGGCTTCTCGAGGGGAGCTAAGATATCCCGCTTGATTGGATCGGAAATGCGGGCACGTGTCTTCTTTGCCCAGAAATTGTACGCCTCGTCGTTGGCCTTCTCGTCGAAAAGCATGTCCTTGTAGGTACCCAACCAGAAGTGAAAACCACCCTCGTCCCAGAGGGACTGGTAAAACTTTTCACGCTCCTCAGATGAGTCATCCATGGTATTCCTGTCAACAAAGTCCATGGGGAAGCCTGAAAAGGTCGTCATGCGATATCTGTACAGCTCAGGATAATCCTTCTTGTTGGCCTCCTGCTCCTCCTTGGTCAGCTTCCGCTGTCTCATCGGCAGACATAGATTGGGTGTTCTCTGGAAAACAGTGACAGACTCGGCCTCCTTTGCGGTCTCCTGGGCAATCTGGATACCAGTGGATCCAGTACCAATGACGGCAACACGTTTCCCCTTGACATCGACGGGTTCATGCGGCCAGAAAGAAGAGTGGTGGATGACGCCCTGGAACTTGTCAAGACCTGGCCAGTCAGGGAAATGACGCTTGGCAGCAAAACCGGTGGCAACGATGAAGTAGCGCGCGCGAGCGGTGCGGCCATCCTCTGTATTCACGACCCACCTGGAAGACGGCTTATCAAACTGGGCGCCAACAACCTTGGCGTCGAACACCACGTCCTTCCGGATGTCGAGCTGTTGATCGACGAACTCAAAATAGTCTCGCAATTCGCTGTAGCCGGGGTATTTCTCCGTCCATGTCCAGTTCTATAGGATGATCAGCATCGACATGTTACCACGGGCCGGACGTGTTCACATACCTTCCAGACTTTCTCAATGCTGTATTCATATACGGGGACCATGGAGTCGACGCGAGCGCCGGGGTATCCGTTCCAATGCCAGATACTAATAAATCGTTAGCAGACTCCAAAACATGAGGATCTAACATCAGCGTACCCTCCAAGATCCTTACCGGCCTCGAAGACCTTGCATTTGAAGCCGTATTGATCTCTCAGCTTGTGCAGCAAATAGCAACCACCGAACCCGGCTCCCACAATCAGCACGTCCACATCGATGTTCTCGGCGTCCGCGCCCGTGGTGCTATTGGCCTTGGCGCCAGAGCTCATATCCGTTCGAAGAACCATTACGAAGAGATCTAAGGGTATACGTCAATCTCGAAGAAAAATTGCGCGCCTTCTCCAGCAAACAGCTGTATGTCTAGATTCTTGCCTTGATAAGAAAATCGAGGTGTAGGCAAGACGAATCAGACGGGAGTGCCGGTCCCCTCCCTTCTTATACACAGCTCAGCCCTCCATGGCCGCGAACGAGGAGGCCCTGGCGGCGCTTAGGATTACTCTTTCCCCTCTATCCGGCAACGAACAACGGACCATTCACATCAACCCCAGGCTCCCTTGATCCGCGTCAGCGCGTGTTCCGCGAGATGCCACGCCACGGCGAACCCCACGGCACACGGTGATCAGCAGCCGTGCTGCAGCGGAAATAAACCCACGGCAAGGGCACACGCCGAGTCATGTTTATCTCCAGCTCTGAATCCAGAGCCTGTGCCGCCTCATTGGGACATCTTCCAAACCTACACCTGGCAATCGGAAAGTTTCGCCGGTTACCGGGCTGGGCTGGGCCAAGGCTCATCTGGAGATGCAGCTACAGGGGCTGCGGATCTGTGCAATGCCAGATCTGAGGCCAGTATTGCTCACGAGGAGGACAGAGCCTCGGACTGGCAAGGTTTGGTGTGGATGGGTTGGGCTGAGCAAGGCGGGATGGGAGTCTGTGAGAGGAGAGGTTTTGGAGGCGGGAGTGATAGGACGGAGGTGTAACTAGCAGGTTTGGCGGAGGCGCCGGGTGCGGGGTTGGGGTGCGGGGTAGGCGAATCTGGGGTATTGCCAGTCTTGTTGGGGACTGGGGAGTCTGATAGTCTTTCACCCGAGACTATGTATAGACTACCTACGAGAGGCTTCGACTGAGGTGGAGGATGCGTGCGGGTCATGTGTGCGTTGATGGCCACTCAGGAACCTGTCTCGGTTGCGAGTGCTAGGTAGAAAGGGTTTCAATCGTCGATATACCGGCATGGGATTCGCTCTCTGGAGGTTTCCACCGTGTCAGCATTCCTCTTGATAAGTGTTGTATCCGCAGTGAACTGAATTGAATTGGATGAACTGGATTCCAACTTCGCAAGCTGAGCTATTCGGGGACCCATATGCCCCTGGTTTAAGCTCCCAGGGACGATTCCAGGCCATCAAGATTTGAAGCCAGACGATGTCTGATACAGGACACGTGTGTTCAAACAACCTTCTGACAGCTGTGAAGTTGACTCAGTCTCACTGAAGAACGTGGTTCAGAGCGACTTCACATACAAGCTGGACCAGAGCCTGAAGCTGGCTCGTGCACCGGTATACATCAAGGTACGTCACCGGGTGAGCTCCAACTCGACCTCGCAACCCCAAACATCACCACCAAACCTCAACCTCTCCAAGTACTTCAACAACATCACAAAATGGTAGAACCAGCAGCAGCAGGCGCCCTCTATGCCGCCGAGCACTTCCTCGAAGGCGCCGTTGCCTTTGCAAAAGGCATCATCCACCCAACTCTCCCACTGCGGGCCACCTTCACGCAGATCACGTCTGCACCTTTGCCTCGCACATGCCACACAATCTCCGTCGTCAAAGGCCGGGCCTACATCTTCGGCGGAGAAGGGCCAGACGGGCAGCTCGTCGACAACGACATGCACGTCGTCATCCTGCCCTCCTCGGGCGTCCTGGAAGCCGACTACACCTCCATAAAAGCGCGACCTGGGCCCGAAGGCGGCTCAGTGCCTTCGGCCAGAAAGAATCACACCGCCGCCATCGTCGGCGACAGCATCTTCATCTACGGCGGCGAAGTAGCGGACCCTGCCACCGAGCAACCAGGCGGCATCGTATGGGTCTTCAGCACCACCACCAACACATGGACATCGCTCTCCTCGAGCCCCCCTTCAGACACCACCCCAGTCCCCAGTCCCCGCTCCCACCACACCTCCGCCGCATCCGAAGAACCCGTGCCGCAAACCCCCAAACCCACACCCGTTCCTCTCCCCCAGCAACCGCCCGACCCCGCCAAACACGTGCCCGAGCCCCCGGCGCCAGAGAGCTGGGGCACAATCTTCATCTACGGCGGCATGGCCGCCGACGAAGAAGTCCTCTCCGACCTCTGGGCTCTGGACATACGGTCGCGCACCTGGACCCCGCTCCCCGCTCCGCCCGGCCCCGGCCGTCACGGCGCCAGCATCGCAGTCGAGGGCTCGCGCCTGTACCTCTTCGGCGGGACCAACGACGCCAAGCCCATACCCGGCACCATGTCCTACCTGGACGTGAGCGGGCTGTGGAAGTTTGCGGAGAGCGGCGGACGGCCGGGCCGCACCATGTCGAGTGTCTGGGAGGAGGTGGCGGTGCCGGAGGACCGGGGGCCGGGGGCCAGGCTCGGCGCGCCGTTGCTGAACGTCACGACGGGGCAGGGCAGGCATTATCTGTTGCTGGTGGGCGGGCAGCGGGATCCGCATGCGTTGCGGGAGACGCGGCTTGATGATGAAGGCGGTGATGCGCCCGAGACCAAAGCAGAGGCTGCTGCTGCTGCTGCTGCTTTCCCCATCTCGACTCCTTCTTCCTCGGGTTTCCTCGACGACGTCTGGGTCTACCAACTCCCCTCGGCCGCCGCATCGGCCGCCAGCGCAAAGGACGCGACCCGAAACACCATCAAAATGGACACGCGGGAAACGCACTTCGCAGAGGTCGCGTATCGGTACGTCGACGCTGCCGGCGATGTGGTCGAGGAAAGACCGGCGGCGCTGTCCGGGAGCAAGGGCATGGGTGCCAGAGCTGGATTCGCGGCGGCGAAGGGGACGGAGGTGGATGGCGCGAGTGTGGTTGTGTGGGGGGGTAGGGGGGTCGATGGCGAGGTGCTGGGGGATGGGTGGTTGGTTACGGTGGATCGGTAGGGGGGTTGGGCGGTTGGGTTCGGAGTGATGAGACGAAGAGGCTGTTGGTTTACGATGCGAGCGCTCTGGAATATTGTCATTGTCTACTTGTGGTGCTGACGCACTTCAATGCCTCAAAGCCCGAAACCCCACCTTCGAGGTGATACGTTTCCTTCCTTCCTCACTAAACCCAGGTTTGTTTCAACACCCCACAACTCCGATGCCGGGCCTTGCTTCGAGACACAACACATAGACAGCTGGAGGCGAGTGTGGTGTTGGCATTGCTCCGACTTCCGCACTCCCAGCCGCGACCGAAATCGCCTTCCTTCCCGGCCGCGACATCTCCAAGGCACGGACACGATAGCATCGCCCACGGCGCACCAGCGAGTTGTGAACCAAACTGCATTCATATGTACGTGACAAGACTACCAGCGCAGACAGAAAAACACGCACCGTAATACCGTACCTGCCACCGCATTCCGCGGCGCCCATACACCCACAGCCTCAACAGCGCAGAAAAGCGCAGCAGCGAGCCGTGCATCGTCAGTAAAAGTCCCACTGCAAGCGCCTCGTCCTCTCCGTCTTGCAGCAATCATCCGCCACCTTCCAGCGCGCAAGCCCCTGCCCCGTCCAGCCCCACAGCCGATCCTCGTCCACGAACTCGAGGCTGTGGACGGGGCCGAGCGAGGGCAGATCGACGGGCAGCAGGCCGACGACTTTGTTGCCCGCGTCTGCGCGCGGCGGGCCGATGGAGGCGCGGGGCCAGCAGGCGTAGTGCTCGGTGCCGCAGTTGGAGAGGTAGGCGGGGTCGTCGTCGCTGGTGAGCTGGTCGGGGGGGAGGAGGGCCGTGGGTTGGGGTTGGAGGTGGATAGCGGCGAGGGAGGCGGCGAGATCGGGGCGAGGGCGGTTGCTGGCGTCGCGCCGTTTTTGGAGGAAGGCTTTGGGGTTCAGGGACCAGATCTGGATGCGGGCGCCGGTGGCGATGGCGATGCGGGTGCGGAGTGGGGATACGGCGAGGACGTGTGCGGTGCTGGGATCGTGGCTGACGGGTAGGCCGACCAGCTTGGCGACGAAATGGTTGTCGAAGGTCGCGGGCGTGTTGACGATGTCGGCGTTGGTGCAGTTGCGGGGCCTGTGCACGGCTTTGAAGATGTAGGCGCCGGCGGAGTCCTTGTGCTCGTCCAAGTCGGGGCGGCAGATGTTTAGATGCAGTACCTGGTGGAGTGTAGTCAAAGAGGTTCTTACTTTATGTCGTTGGGAAAACGTGGGTGTGCAACGTACTGTGTTGAGGCAATAACGCCTATTGCGATGGGTGTCGTGGATGTAGTGCTCGTGGTATGAGCCAAGGGGAATGCCAAAAGTTGTGACTGTGAATGGCGTAGCCGCATTCGTTGGTGCACCAGGGGGGAAGGCGCTGTTTGTCATTTTCCGAAGCGCAACGTGCTGGACAGTGTAGCGAGGCGTCGGCCAAAACGGGCTGTATAGCTGGGCGATGTTGTGGTTGAGAAATTTGATAGAGTTTGGCGGAGGCTCATCGTCATGGATGGCAGAGAGCGACTCTTCTGTAAGACATTTTACCGAGGATGGATCGGATTCTACAGAGAACAAAATCAATTAGTATCTCAATCAACGCAGGAAATTGAATGTGGGACAAACCATAAGTGTACCCGGAGCTGGAAGGCATTGGGGTTTGAAGGTGTACTAGGGCAGTCCACCCGTGCCCACGGACATTGTCATAAGTCCTGAAGACGATAACGGCCCGGCCGTCATGTGCAATCGCGAGTGCCGTAGGAGCCCAATCCAGAGCGATCGGGATAACGGAAATGTGGTCAACGTAGGCCATACCAAAAGCAAGCCTCCACGAAACCAATTTGAGCGTGGTATGATGCACGGCCTTCGCAGCTTGTACGATAGGATTTCTGTCATCACCAATAACCTCAGTACGGTAGAGGACGGAGATTCCACCAAGACAGCCAGGACCTTCCGCACCGACCGGCGTCGGGTAGAAGGGCGGGGAGTTGTGGAATGCGACTTTCTCAACATGGTAGCGGATGTTGGTCCCAGTGTTGTTGGGCAAAGGAACTTGGGGATGCAGTATGGCACATAAGATAGCCCGGCGGTCGATAGGTCGGGAGACCCGGACAGTACCGTCATTTCCGACAGCAGCTATCAAAGTCCCATCTTTCTGGTCCGGACATGTGCACGAGCCGAAGATACTCTCGTTGACTTTGATAAGGCCGGGGGACGTAACGAGTTTCACGGTGTCGGCCAGGCCCACACCATGTCGCAGGGTCTTGTACGCACGCCTAATGAATACGTCCACAAGATCGTCATTACTCTTCATGCGAAGGCTCTGGGTCCTTCCTGGGATCCTCTCGAGTTTGTCTTGCAGAAGGCCGCGGATTTCTCGAGCATGGGCGCGGATGCGGATGCTTGTTCGCAAGGCGACGCTGAAAGTCGGCGGGTCCAGGAATGAGAGAATGTGGCATAACAATTCGGGTGGTAAGTCGAGGATGCCAGCTACGGTCATTTCGCCGCTGGTGGATGGGTTGGCTCGTCAGTAGAAACTGCTTCTTGAAGATGTCGAATGAGGTGAAGCAACAGCGTGGGCGCACCGAGGGGGTATAGGAATGGTAGTGGTAGGCATGGACACAACGACATGGAAAGGAAACACGGAGTGATGGGGAACTTCAGGAGCGTAATACTTATAGCGGTGGTTTGAATGGGCTTGACCCATGGTGAACGAACCGAGACCAAGAAGATGTACGAAAGAGGGCAAAGAGCTAAGGGAAAGAAGGAGGGAAAGTGAAGTCGTGTCGAATTACTAGTCAGGTTGTCTCCGAAGCAAGAGAGAGGTCGGAGGGCGAAGGTAATGAGGTGCGGGTAGCGTGGAGGAGAACGCGTTTGACGCGTGAGACGCGACGCCGAAGTTGAAGCGGGAGATTGGTAGACACAGCACGTGATATGGACTGGGGGCAGGTCAGCCACAGCGCAGATCAATCAGGCCATCACAGCCACAATGGGGCGACTTGTCGAGTTCTCCGCCTCTCAGCCTCTCAGCCACTGACACTCGACCATCGACCATCGACACTCGACCATCGACACTCGACACTCGACACTCGACCCTCTGACCCTCGACCCTCGACCCTCGACCCTCTGACACTCTAACCCTCGTAGCCTTTCAGGGCCTTGAGCGTCGGACCGATCAAGCCCTGGCAGAAGGGAAGGGAAGGGAACCAGGCACCGCGAACCAGGATTCAGCATTTACTAAAAAAAAAAAAGCTAAAAAAAATCGAGGGACCGGAATCGCGATTGTGGCTGGCAGAATCCGTCGGCTGATGAGGCTCGTGGTGCGTGGTGGTGGTGGTGGTGGTGGTGGTGGTGGTGGAATACATGACGACGACTCGGGGGACGTAGCGGACAGGTTGGAGCGCAGTGAGGCGGTGCGCAAGCGAGAGCACGGCAGACGGCAGACGGCAGACGGCGGACGGCGGACGGCGGACGGGACAAAGCGAGTGTGATGAGAGTGAGAGAGCAGGCGGTCGAGGACACATGCATGACATAGCCCTCGTACAACATTGGAATCATCATCATCATTATCATCATCATCATCGTCCTCATCAGCATCATCATCATCATCATCATCATCAACATCATCATCAGGGCGGCCTGTGTGCCTCGTGACCGTGACCGTGACCGTGACCGCGACCGCGACCGTGACCGCGACCTGGCGTGATGGCGACTCGGATTAGTGAGAAGTGCCGTCCGTGACAGTGGTGGATGGGAAACAGTCGTCGCAACAGCTTGAATCTCGGATTCCAGACCTTTGCCCTTTTCTCTCTTTGCGCTGCCCTGTGGTTGTTGTGCTGGCCCGAGTCTCGCTCCCGCTCGGCACCATTGCGCACGATGGTGAGGGAAGCGGCCGTTGGCTGCTAATTCCCGCTGTCAGTCCCTGCATAATAATGGCATGATTATTACTGCTGCTGCTGTTGCTGCTGCTGTTGCTGCTGTTGCTGCTACTGTTTGCTGCTTTCTGTCGTTGTCTGCCCAGCGCCCCCCGTCGCGCCCTCCCGAGTCCTCCCTCTCTCATCTCTCACACACACACACACAGACACACGCACACGCACACGCACACCTGGTCCTCCGCCCCGCCGCCGCCGCCGCCGCCGCACCAAGCCTGCCCTTCCACTCCCACTCGCGCCTCGACCACACTCTCACACTCATCACTCGCCCTATCGCCCTCGTCTCAGACTGCGCCTCCCTCTAGTCTCTGTCTCTCTCTCTCTCTCTCTCTCTCTCTCTCGCTCTCTCCCTCTCCCTCTCCCTCTCGTCGACCCGCCCGCGTCTCGCTCTGGCTCTGTCTCTCTCTCTGTTTGCCCCAATCCAGCCTTGCCCCGGCCGCCGACGTCATCCTTGGCGGCGCTCGAAGAACATTGGAACCTCCTCACGCCCTAGCCCTCCCCTCCCAACCCCCAATCCCATCCCATCCCCTCGAGACAAAATCTGTGCAGTTGATGGTCCAGCCGTGTCTGCATCTGGCTCAAAGGCCGTCTCACTCGTCCAAAACATCCTCCACATCATGGCCACTCAGCACACCCCGCGTCTCTGGGACCACCAGCATCCCCAGCACAGCCTGACCGCGTCGAGAACGCCTGCGTCGGTGGGCCAACCGCTGCCACCCCAACTGCGCTCACCCCAGCCCACCGCGGACGCTCGCACTCCCAGTCCCAACTACTTTGGCCTGCAGCTCTCCGCCAACACAGACGTCTTTTCCTCCAACGAAGCCCACCACGCCCGCGCCAACTGGAGCCCACCCACGTCCAATGTCCGCTCCACCGCTGCCGCCTCGCCCCACGTCATACCCCTGGACCAAAACCCCGAGTTTGAGGCCTTTCGCAAACAGTCTGAAGGCGGCAGGACCTTCAGTCTCGGCAACCTGTCCAACTTCAACATGTCACTGCCAAACCCACCGCGCTCCCTAGCAAAATCAACCCATGACCCCACCGAGATCCCTCCTTCGGGCGCGCTCGCGGGGCCTCTGTCCCCGAGGCACAAGAACACCTGCAACCCGACCTCCAACGGAGCCATGCTGGCGCCCGAGAAACCCAGGTCGCCCAAGCGCATGCTCTCTTCTGCCGACTCGACCGTTTTCGCAAACCGGGCTCGTCGCCATTCGCCTGCGAGCTACTCGGACAGGGCCTCCATGAGGACGTCGGAGCCACCTGCCTTGTTCGCTGAAGCATCTCAAGTTAGGCCTTCGTTGCCCGCCACTGCGGCCGGGAAGGTCTCGAGTTTCTCCGCCCACCATCGAGCGGAAACCCTACCGATAAATTACGACGCCGAACGCCAGGGCGAACATGGTCCTGTCATGATCACCCCGCAGCATTTTGTCAACCTTGTCGAGTCCTCGGACGAGGAAATCCTCCTCCTGGACCTTCGAGTTTCGACGCAGTACGCCATGTCAAGGATACGAGGCGCGCTCAACCTGTGCATCCCCACCACCCTTCTCAAAAGACCGTCGTTCAACGTGGAAAAACTCGCCGACACCTTTGGTGTCGAGGAACAAAAGAGGAAGTTTCAGAATTGGAGGAGCAGCAAGTACATTGTTGTATATGACGCAAACTCGGCGCAGCTCAAAGACGCAACCACGTGCGTCAACACGTTGAGCAAATTCGCAAAAGAGGGGTGGACCGGCGCTTCATACATAATACGCGGCGGATTCGCCGAGTTTGCAAGCAAATTTTCGAGCCTTGTTGTTTCTGGTGCGCAGAGAGCCCCTCGTCCCAACTCGAGCAGTTTACGACTTGGTGATCCGCAAGAAGTTGCTCCTGTGATAGGTGGTTGCCCTATGCCGGCAACACAGAACGCTGCGAATCCGTTCTTCGGCAACATCCGGCAGAATATGGACCTCATCGGTGGCGTCGGCCAAATGCCTCTCAAGCGTCCGGTGGCCATGACCAAGTCGTTGAACTCGGATCTGCCTAAATGGCTCCGTGAAGCGGCTGACGAGAACGACGAGGGCAAAACTGTGTCCGAGAGGTTCTTGGCAATCGAAAAGCGCGAGCAGAAACGCATGCAGGAAGCCCTGTCTGGCAAGGTTGTCTATGGGTCGCCGGCTCCGGACGCTCCGCAATCTTTCAAGATTGCCGGAATCGAGAAGGGTTCCAAGAACCGTTACAACAACATCTGGCCGTTTGAGCATACCAGGGTCAAGATTCAGGGCGTGCCTTCGGGCGAATGCGATTACATGAATGCTAATCACATACGTCCGTCAATGTCCAATAAGAAGTATATTGCGACTCAAGGACCCATTCCTGTCACCTTCGCTGTGAGTACATCGCACTGGACTTCAATGAGCCCACGCTAATTGTTATCAGGACTTCTGGAACGTTGTCTGGCAACAAGACGTGCGCGTCATTGTCATGTTAACGGCCGAAAAGGAGGGCGGCCAAGTCAAGGCACACAATTACTGGTCAGACAGGCAGTACGGACCACTCCAACTCAGCTTCCTCTCCGAGCACCGCGCATCCCTCGAGCCCTCCCGAATCCACCGCCACCGGTCTTCAAGAGCCAGCATGGGACTCAACCGGAAGCCCTCCAACCGCTCCTCCTCCTCCGACAACGGCTT
The DNA here is from genome assembly GCA_010015785.1 of Saccharata proteae CBS 121410. Classification (NCBI taxonomy): domain Eukaryota; kingdom Fungi; phylum Ascomycota; class Dothideomycetes; order Botryosphaeriales; family Saccharataceae; genus Saccharata; species Saccharata proteae. The sequence goes on from ML978723.1 coordinate 202,529, forward strand.
CTTCCAGCAATCCGACTCGCCGAGCTCAAACTCCCCCACCTCTGCCACCTCCGATCAACCCTACGTCACAGTCCGCAAATTTACCCTCTCAAACTCCGACTTCCCCTTCGTCCGCATGCGCGAGATCACCCAACTCCAATACTCAAACTGGCCCGACTTTGGCGCTCCCGCCCACCCAGCACACCTCCTCGGCCTCGTCGAGCAGTGCGACGCCGTCGTCCGCGCGAATCAGGGCTCCAACATCGACGAGCCCGAACCCGAGAACTCCCGGCCGGTCCTCGTCCACTGCAGCGCTGGCTGCGGCCGCACAGGCACCTTCTGCACCGTCGACTCGGTCATCGACATCCTCAAAAGGCAGCGCAGCATGCGCCGGTCGCAGCGCCAGGCGTCGCCCATGGATCTGGACCGCTCTCCCACAAGCAACAACGCCAGTGGCAGCAACAACGGCAATCCGTTCTTCGGCAACGGTGGCGACGGTTTAGCCTCGTCCGGCAACAACCTGGGCGACGACGACGCGATGATGGTCAACAGGGACGACGTGGATCTGGTGGAGAAGACGGTCGAGGACTTCCGGCATCAGAGACTCAGCATGGTGCAGAGTCTGAGGCAGTTTGTGCTTTGCTACGAGAGCGTTATGGAGTGGCTTGTCGAGCAGCATTCCAAGTCGAGCTAGAATATGAGTAGCGAAGCGAGCGAGCAAGCAAGCAAATTTTTAATCCTTTTCACCTTGCGTGTCGGAGGTCTGTGACTGTGTGCAAACGGGGCTCGGAGCCGCTGTTGTGTGGTGCGGGCGGTTAACGCACACGCGCTGTGTAGAGCACACGGCACACGGCACCAGCGCACGGGGGGGTTTTTGTTTTCTTTCCTTCACGCTCCCCTCCTTATCCCCCTTCCAACTCGTCCGAGTCTCCGACTTTCTGCGGTCCCGTGACACTCGCTCCGTTTCCCTTCCCCTGTCCCTGTCCCTGTCCCGTTAATCCAGTTGCGTCGAATGACATTGAAGTCGGCGTTGCAGGTTTTTTTTTCTTTTTTTTCTCTTGTTGTCATCCGTCATCGTCATCGGGGGGGGTTTTGTGTGTGTCACGGATGCAGTTCATATCACGCATTCGGTCTTCTCCTTGAAGCGGCGGCGCGGCTGGGTAGAGTGGAGTGGAGTGGAGTGGGCGCGGGCGGGCGGGCAGCTCGAAACACACGAAACAGCATCAAGCAAGCAAGAGAGCCAAGTCGGTTCCACGGGGATCTGGCAGTCGAGCGGGCGGGCGGGCGGGGAGAAGAACGCGGCGCTCGAGGGGGCGCAGCCGCAGTCCAGTTCGCCCCGGTAGTTGGTGCATACTACCCACCCTGTTCGCTGCTGGAGAGCGGGTTTGTATATCACAATCCCTGTTTTTTGTGGGGGTTTCTACTTTCTGGTGACGTTTGGGGTACGCATTTAGGGGGTTTTGTGATGGGGTGAGGGGTGGGGTGGTGGGCGTGAGAGCGGGAGTGGAGTCATTGATATACAGTCATGGAAGCATTTTGGTTGTCGTCGTGTGCTTGTCGTTGTTGTTGTTGTTTGTGCGTTTGGTGTTTGGTGATGGCGTGGAGATGTGGATGTTCTGGACCGGGCTGATGTTTGGTCCATATTGGACGTCGAGGCCATCTGAGATGCCATCACCACGCACACACAAACAATTTGGCGGGAAGTTGTTGGTGTCTTTGTGATCGGCTGGTGTGCTACAAACAGATATATATGTACAGGAGCATGGCCGCCAAGGATCAGGATTCCCGCCGGCAGTGGTATCCGTAGTCTTCCGTCGTCTCAACAGAAGGCCGCTTTTGTGCATGTATAAATGGCGAACTAAAGTGTAGTAAGTATGTCCAACTCAAACGCCGCATATACAGAACAGCAGCAAGACAAACCCGTCAAAACAATCCACATACCACTTCAACACCCATCCATCCCTCCACCCCTCCACCCCTCCCTTTTCACTCCCTTCAAAAGCCGCCATCATCATCACCATCACCAACCTCCTCCACACTCTCATCCTTCGGCACTTTATCCCTCAACCACCTCAACACCGCCTCCGACCCCTTACACAGCACCGCGTGTCCGGGAACTCTAAACCTGTTGCCGCCCACCTCCAAACCCTTCAGCCCCGCACCCGCCAACAACCCTATCTCGGGCTCCAATCTCCCGATGCTGTTGTTGCTGAGATTGACAGCGGTAAGACCCCTCAGCGCATCCGCCGTCACGATCTCAATGCCGTTGTCCGCGGCAAGCAGCGTCGTCAACGCGGGGAAGGAGGCGCGGAGAGCGGGGAGGGACCCGGTGAGGCGGTTGTTGGTTAGGTCTAGGAGGTCGAGGTTGGGGGCTGTGAGGGTTGTGGTGAGGGGGGTCAGGGAGGGGATCCTGTTGGCGGAGAGGTGGAGGGTGCGGAGGTGGGGGAGGTGGGTTGGGCTTGGGAAGAGGGCGGCTGTGAGATGGTTGGAGGACAGGTCGAGGGTGGTGAGGGAGGTGGCGAGGGTGAGGGGGGCGGGGATGGTGGTGAGTATGTTTTGGCGGAGGAGGAGTTGGCGGATGGTGGTGGCGATGGGGGTGAAGGCGGAGGTGTCGAGGGTGCTGAGGGAGTGGGAGGAGAGGTCGAGTATCCCGTTCGGTTTGACGGTCCATATGCTGTTGTTGGCGGCTGGGACCATGCCGGCTGTGCCATCTTCTGCGCCGTTCAGCGTTTCCGTGCCAGTGGCGTCTTCGTCTTCGGTGGGTTGGATGCGAGCCAAAAGGCTCCGCTTCAGGTCTTCCGTGCTCATGCTCAGGAACTTTTTCTGACCCAACGGATTCTGCGCGATGGAAAAGGTCTCTAGCTTTTCCATCAAGCCGATGGTGGGATCGATGTTTTTGATGTCGTTGCCGTCAAAGTTGGCGTGCTTGAGGGACTTGAGAGTTGAGAAGCCAGGTGGGAGCTCTGACAGCTTATTCTCTCCGGCCTGTAATGACAGCAGACTGGTCCATGTGGATATATCCGGTAAACTCGAGATACGGTTTTGCGAAATGTTCAAGTTACACAAAGCTGGCAGGGCCACATCGCCATCGCTAAATGCAGTCAGGGAATTACCTGACAGGTCGAGAAGCTGCAAGCGTGTGAAGCCTTCCTCTCCTGTGAAGAATGTTCCGGCGAGTTTGTTGTTGGCTAGATAGAGCTCCACTAACGGGGTCTTCTCGAACGCTTCCAGCTGCGCTGACTCCAATCGATTCCCGGTAAGGTTGCAAATCCGAAGAGAGGCTAGTGCATGTACAGAGACGGGGAGTGACGATATCTTATTTCCATGGAGGTCCAACACCTCGAGGTTTTCGAGATGCGATATCGAACTCGGGAGCTCCCCTTCTAGGTTATTCTCTGCCAGCTTCAGCTCTTTCAAACTCGCGATTTGAGAGATCGTGTCAAAACATTCGTCACCCAGCGGATTGCGTGATAGGTTCAGAGATGTAAGGAACCCCAGCTTTCTCAGACCGAGTGGGATCTGCTTGAGCAGATTACCATGGAGATCTAATTTCTCTAAACCGCCGAACTGAGGGCCTTTCACTTCGTCATCGTCGAAATCGGTGGGAGGGTCGATGTCAGGGAAGAGGTCATCGGGCAGCGCCACGATCTTATTGTCAGCGGCGTTGAACTTGGTCAGGTCCACGGTCTCGCCCCACGCGAAGTCGCTATTCGGGTCGAATTCATACATGCTCATGACCGATCCTGGGATTTCTTCCAACCCCATATTAGCAATGTTCATGTTTCCGTCTGAACGAGCGTTGGCGACCCTCCTCTTGATGACCGCCTCGCCGCCCTTGGGTAACTGGTTGAATGGGTCTTCATCGTCCATTGTGGAGTTGAAATCGAAATCGAAACCGTTGTTAGAAGACTTCGCCGTCGGCTGGTCATCTTCAGGTGAGTCCTTGCGTTGTTCTTGCCTGGCTGCAGCGACTTTAGCAGCTTTAGCTGCTCTAATCTGCTCACGCAATGCAGCCGATGAATTTCCTATCTTTCGGTCTGGATCGCCAGTCACTTCGGTATCAGTTGAGCTGATTTTCTTCGCCGTAACAGGCGTGGCTTTCGGTTTCCTGATAGTCTGGCTAGACGTAGCTTTAGGTACAGGCGATGCACTGCGATCGCCAAACATATCTCCTACCGCTGGACGCGTCTTCGGCAACCTGCCTACGGTCTTGCTTCCGGAGACTGGAGTCCTAGACATCCTTGAGGTGGTAGGGCTGTTCAAACCGGCCATGTCCTGGCTTGTTCCAGGCCGTTGTAGCCTCGAACCGAGACTCGCTGGTGTGCGAGGAGCGGTAGCACTGGCGCTTCGTCGAGAAGGGGTGGCGGCTACAGAAGGTGGCCTTAGGGTAGAAGGCCTGGTCGTAGTAGATGTCCGAAATGAGGGCGTGGTGGGCCGCGCTTGGAGATTGCTCCTATACATCGAGCTGCTCGTGCCAGGACGGGAATTGGTGCTCATGGCCGACGCAGGTCTCGAGGGAGGTCCCATCGAATCGTCAGCGTCACCGAAGAAACTGGAGCGACTCTTCCTGCCTCCGGGCGGCGACGAGATCATCGACAAGCTCTCCCTCGTCCTGTCGGCAAGGCTTGAGGTGTGTGAGAATTTGCGAGTGCCCGAATTCGCAAAGCCGATATCATTGTCGTCTTCCTCGTCGTCTACGACGCTACCGACGTCAGGCCTGGATGAAGCTCTGGATGAGGTCCTGAAGCCCTCTAGTTCGCCCAGGGTGTCGTCCTCATTTCCAGATGTGGTCGACAGTACTGATGCTGGGCGAGCCACCGGCTTTTTCTGGGGCGCATTGCTGCCCCTTCCAACGGTTTGCCTGGCTCCAAAGGTTGAGATATGGGGAGTCCTTCCTCGCAGGCTTTCAGTAGACGGAGTAGGCCTGACCTGCGGCGTGGAGCTTGGCTTGGCGGAGGTCCTGCTTGCAGGCAGAGGCAGACGGGACAGCCTGGGGATGCCAGACGACGGGCGAGGTATTCCAGAAGGTCTATCCATGTTGAGGCATGAAAATGGACTCAATGGTCATGCAAAAGGCGAAATGGGTCTCAGAATGTCGTGTTACATGGGACAGCGAAGCGACTAAAGCAGTCAAGCTGTGGTGCTTGCGCTGTGGTTAAGGTCCGGTCCGCCTGTCATGTCGTTCGCCTCGTCGCTGTGGGAACGGCCAAGGGCCTGCGCCCTCCCGATGCCGCCGCCTGCCGCCCGCTTTCTTGGCCTCCGCTTGCTCCACCAGCCCTCCGCCATCCTCTATCACCAGCCCCGCCATATCCCCCAACCCACCCCCCATCCCTCGTTGGCCGCTTGTCGCATATCCAGTCTTGGTCGCACTGTTGGCTCCTGCATCAAACTGCTGTCTGCGTCTACTTGTCCCACCCCGCGATCGATCCAGCCTCCCCGGCGCATCAACAATCGCACCGTTATGCTAGCCGCTGTCTTCTAGCATACTTGTACCATGGATACTCGACCATCGCCCGCCGAGGACTCGAAGCTGCCGTCCAAGTACGCCTCGCCCGCGCCTCCCTCGTCCTCAATGACTCCTCCACCTTCCTCGCAAGTTCCGCCCGTCGCGCTCAATCGCTCGTCTGTCCGAACACCTACTCCACCGACGCCCCAGCTGTCGTCGCCTCCGCCTACCCAAAGGTCTGGTTCGATCTCCTTCACGAACGAGCAAGTCAGCAATGCCTCCACGGACGAACTGCGCGGAATGGTGGGCGAATTGCTCGGCGCTCTTCGTGAAGCGCGCACCTCCGCCGCTCACCACAAGCTCCAATACAACCTGCTCAGTCTCGACAGCTCTGAAGTAGCCAACCGCATGGAAGTGGAGCTTACAATGGCGCAGCGTGAAGTCGAGGTCCTGCAGCAAGCCGAGGAGCGCCGTCGCAGCAACATTACTTCACCGACTGACTCGGTCCATGAGCCCAGCCTCAGCGCCGAAAATGCCGCCTTGCTCAACGAAATGAGTCGGCATTGCCAGATGCTGCAGAGCGAGAATGAGGAGCTGCGCAACATGCTTGGTCAAGCCAGACGTTCCGTCGAGAAGCGCGACGGTCAAATCGCATCACTTTTGGAGGATAACGAGCGGCTGCGCGGCCGAATTCGTAAGAACCGTGAACACATGAATGCTCTGGGACTTCTTGACGGCACCTATTATCCAGATATCAGCTCACCACGCTCCGTCATGGGATCCAGCACGCCCCGTTATCCCATCACGCCCTCCCGCGGCGCTCGTAACCGTGGCCACACGACTGGCTCGCCTCACTCCACACGAACCCAGAACCAGCAGCCATTCGAGGCTCTTCTTATCGCCGATGAGATGTTGAGACAGGGTCCGACCGCAACTGCACCAAGCACTCCGACCCGTGCTGGTCCAACTTCCGGAGGCAGAGGCCATTTCTCGCATGCTCGGAACACGCATTCTCTTTCTTCAATCGCTTCGCCGCATCAGCGAGGACCGCGTCCTCCGATGACTGTTCCGCACACTCCGCCAACCTTCGCTGCTGCCACCTCTGCGCCCATCCCGCATTCCGCGCCAGCAGCCCACAAGGTCAGGATTCTGCGCCCGGTTCTTCGCCGCGAGAGAAGCCACGAGAGCACCGACTCAACCATTACGGCATCCAGCGTCGAGGCTGAGGCCATTCCCGATGCTGGAGCTGGTAGTTTTGACAGCGCAAAAGACGTCGAGATTGCGGAGAGCAGCGCAAGCCAGATGGCGGGCGAGCTGCTGCGCCGATCGGGAGAGCAAAGGGTGCCGCCGACGTTCGAGACTGGAGCAAGTGCCGCGGATAGGGGCTCATCAAAGCAGAGCAAGCTGTTCGGCCGCGTGACGAAGCCAGGTCTCAAGAGGGGCGCGGATTTGCATGAGAAGAGGTCGATATCGGCAACGTTGGCAGAAGAGGCTGGCAGCCCCCCGAAGAGGGGTAGAGTTGGTCTAGGGATCGGTGGACTGGATGGTAGCCATTGATGAGGGTTTGCCTGAGGTAAGGGGTTTGGGAAGGACCAGCTGAGGCGGACAGCTGGACATGTCTTGGACTCCTTTCACAAAACTCATGTGTGGTACGGCACAGGGTGTTTTGCTCATTTTGCTCATACCGGCACTTCTGGGCCGTCGGTTTTTTTCTTTCACTTTCCTGACGACAAGGCTTGTCTCTATTCCCGACTCAATGGCTCTGTATTCTGGCCACATTTGTGGTACGGTACCGGCTGTTTTGCTCAGACTTGCACTTCCGTGGCGTTGGTTCTTCTTTCACTTTCCTGACGACAAGGCGTGTTTCTGTTCCAGACACGAAGGCCCTGTATCTTGGCCACATATGTGGTACGGTACGGGGCTGTTTTGCTCAAATCTGCACTTCTGGGGCGTTTTTCTTTCTTTCACTTTCCTGACGACAAGGCGTGTCTCCATTTCAGACACGATGGTTCTGTACTTGGCCACCGATGATTCGGGAGAACGCCTCAGGAGGGGGATGTTCCTCCAGTTCGAAAGGACACGAAAAGCGTGTGGGAAGAAGACCTGGAATGGATTGCTCAAGTAAATAAGTAACGTTAACGCGAATAGCTTTATTGATTATATAATTATGAAACTCGGTATCTTGTCTTTGAGTCGGACTTACAAAACTTGTACACACTGACGTTTCGAATCGAGAGGGACGGGATATGCTTATCGATAAGAATCTAGCAGCCCTGTTGGAAATTCTCCAGATTTTCTGCCGCGCTGCCATCACACCTCAACACCAAACACCCACAACTTCTCATACCACTCCGGACCATGGCCAAAAGAAGAGTCAAGAAGCGCACCCATGCGGGCGCCAAAGACGCAGCCCCCGGCACTGGTGCCTCGGCGCAAAACCCAATGGCTCGCACGCCCAAGAGTATGGTCATCCGGGTTGGAGCTGGCGAGGTGGGATCCAGTGTCACACAGCTGGTCAAGGACGTGAGGCATGTTATGGAGCCCGGTACTGCCACTCGGTTGAAGGTACATACGAAGCACTGTCCGCTACTATAAGTTCATTTGTAAGGCCTTTGCTAACGCTCACTCTCCAACCCAACAGGAAAGAAGATCGAACAAACTGCGCGACTACACCACCATGGCGGGCCCCCTAGGCGTGAGCGACCTCCTCCTCTTCTCCAAATCCGCCACGGGAAACACAAACCTGCGCATCGCCAAAACGCCGCGCGGACCAACCCTGCACTTCCGAGTCGAAAAATACTCCCTGATGAAGGACGTGATGAAAGCGCAAAAGCACCCTCGCACCGGCGGCCACGAGTACCTAACCGCGCCCCTCCTCGTCATGAACAACTTCACGACCCCGGCCGACGCCGCCACCACAAACAACAGCATCCCCAAAAACCTCGAGACCCTCACCACAACCATGTTCCAGTCGCTGTTCCCCCCAATCAACCCGCAAGCCAACCCCCTCTCTTCAATCCGCCGCGTCCTCCTGCTCAACCGCGAACCCGCGCCCGCGGACTCGCCGAATGCTTATGTCATCAACCTGCGGCATTACGCTATCACGACGCGCACGGCGAAAACTGGCGTTCCCAAGGGGATCCGGCGACTCAACGCCGCTGACAAGCTGGCGAAGAGCAAGGACCGTCAGAGAAAAGGTCTGCCTAATCTGGGCAAGCTGGAGGACGTCGCGGACTACCTGCTCGACCCGGACGCGGCGGGCGGCGGGTACACGAGCGCCAGCGAGACCGAGGGCGAGACGGATGCTGAAGTGGAGGTTTTGGCGGACACGGCGCGCAAGGTTATTGGGAGGAAGGAGAAGCAGCGGAGGGAGGCGAGTGGCAAGGGTGCGGCGGTTGGAGGCGGGCGCAGCAATGTCGAGAGGAGGGCTGTGAAGCTTATTGAGCTGGGGCCGCGGATGAAGTTGAGGCTGAACAAGGTGGAGGAGGGGCTGTGTGGGGGCAAGGTGTTGTGGCATGAGAGCATCACGAAGACGAAGGAGGAGGAGAGGGAGATGGATCGGACGTGGGAGAAGAGGCGGAAGGAGAAGGAGGAGAGGAGGAGGATACAGAAGGAGAATGTGGAGAGGAAGAAGAAGGAGAAGGGCGAGAAAGGTGGTGATGAGGAGGAGGACGAGGAGGATTGGGATGAGGATATGGATGATGACGCGTGGGATAGTGAGGGTTTGGATGATGAGGGCGCGGGGGATGTGCAGGGTGAGGGTGGTGATGACGATGAGGAGATGGAGGACGATGACGGTTGAGCAGGAGCAGTGAGGGGAGCGGGACCAGGATTTTGAGGACGCTGATGGAGTCAGCCAGGATCAGCTGATGCATATACCCGATTTTTTGTCATTTTGGGAGCCATATCACGCCATCGGTGGACCTGTGAAGATGCTTCGACGGGTTGTTCATACATACTGGTCAAGCGCTACATGCGTACGAACAAGCTCGACACGCTTTTGATAGAACACCCACGCGAGCCATAGGCCCCGTCTTTCGGGATCGAAATAAGAGAAAGACACGGTAATATGTGTGCTCGATGAATCCGTTGTCAGGGAGAGGAGGATGAGGAAAATATCAAGAAGAGAGAATTTGGAAGTATCATCCCATGCCGATGGACTTTTGACACAGCCCCCAAAACACAACACCAGACTCCAGCGCTGTAAAGAACGCACCAGCAGCGTTGACCCATCTATACACGCTAAATCTGCTACGCTCCCTTTGAAATGAGAAACTGGACCTCAACGCCATGTTCTGTTCAGGCATGCTCGCTGGTATTGAAAATTCATCAGTTGACAACGCTCTTCCTCTTGTTGCCCTTCGCGCCCGGCTCCGCGGCCCGCTCAATCGCAGTGTCAGGAAGGTCCTCGTGGAAGATTCTCCGCAGCTGCTCGCACGCTTTCAGATAGTAGCCTTGCACGCCGGGCGTCGGTTTCAACGGATTGGGCGCCTTGTCCCAACCGTGCGGCACGCCGGGAACGCAGGTGTAGTGCACCTTCTTGCCCATCTCGTGCTGGAGGCGATCGCGGAGACGTTCGCCCTCGGCGAGAAGCATGTCCCACTCGCAGGTGAAGAGGATGATGTCGTCGGGGAGGCCTGCGAGCATGGAGGCGGGGGCCTGGCCGGGAGAGAGGTAGGGGTTGGATTTGTCCATTGTGGGAGGTTGAAGGTAGGATTCGTCGAACAACTGGGTGAAGACGGCGGGGAGTTCTTGATCTTTGCGGACGCAGGTCATGCGGCGCTGTTCGCGGGTTTGCGTGTAGTCGGTGCTGGGATACCATGCGACGATAGCCTTGAGCTTGACGACTCTTTCCACGTTGACGAGTGTGCGACCTTGGGAGAGGGCTTTTTGAGGGATGTTGTCCATGGAGGCGGGAGCGCGCTTCATACCGAAGGGTGCCTCGCAATTGTGAGGCTCGGGGTGGGTTTCACCTTGGAGGCGGAGGGGTACGGACAGGGACATGTTGCCACCAGAACTGAAACCTGAGACGGCCATGCGGTCGACATCGATGTTGAGAGACACGGCATTCTCGGCAAGGTATAGGATCGCGTCGACGCCGTCTTCGACGGCGGTAGGGAAAGGATGCTCGGGCGCGAGTCTGTAATCCACGGAGACGACGACGGCGCCCACTTCATCCACGACTGTCTTGCACCACCTGGCATCGTCGGTGGCTGCGCCGAGGGTGAAGCCGCCGCCGTGAAAGTTTATCACGACAGGGAAGTTCTTGTCTCGCAGTCTCTTCTGAATGTCGTAGTCGCTGGGCACGTAGAAGTGCATCTTGAAGGTGCCCTTTCGCGGCGAGACAGTCGTCGGAACGGTGCGGGTGAAGGACGGCTTTGGCGGACGGGGCGATGCCATGCGGTGCAGCATCATGCCTATGCCCATGAGGACACGCCAGAATTGGGCTTGGACGTGGAGCACCCATCTTGCACGAGGAGCCTTCGCCATGACGGCGAGCGAGTAGAGGTGGTGTGAGGAGAAGAGGACCTGCGGGCGGGCAGGACGCGGAGGAGAGGAGTAAAGCGTGCTAAGGCGTACGTAGGTTGTTCTAGCGCGGGGATGTCACCGGACTACGGTCAACGGCGCGCGGAGAACAATGGGGCAATGTGGTGGTGTTGAACTTGGGTGGAGGCGCCGTGGTCATCAGCGGTCGAGGCGCAGGGAGACATGCGTGACGTAGGATGGGATGGGTTGCATTCTTGGCAGTGGATATCACATCAGTGGGTAGATATCACATCAGTCCGCGATAAGCCGATAAGGCCTGCAAGGCCCCGGCCGAACAGCTCATCACGCCGGAGTACCCCATGATTGTATACACCTGTGGACTCAACAACAAACTCACTGTCGAGGGTGTATATCTTGTATAAGCTCAAGGAGCTGTTCTCCTCGTGCGGTGAGTGCATCGGGAAGCCAGCCGGGTTACCCAAAGCTGTCCTCATGCAAGCTGTGTCCAGCGCCAAACGAAACCATGCTCGGGCTGATCAAGTCCTCGAGAAGCGCCATCCGTACTCCTCTCATGAAGCCCATGCCATGCTATTAAGAATCATGTCCGCGTACCCGTCCGCCTGAAACTTGTCGCTCTAAACGCCATGCCCACAGTTCCAGAATCTCAAATGTCGAGTGTAGTCTTGTCCGCCCGAGACCAGGCTGCAAAGGAGTGTGTTGGAAGAAATCAAACGGTTGTCGGCCGGCTCAAACGAACTCGTATTCGTCCTCCTCGGTGGCAAGAGCACCAGCGGCAGCCTTCTTGCCCTTGGCAGTCGCGCGACCGCGGACAGGCTCGCCTTCGTGGTCCAGCACCTCGTACTCCTCCTTGACCAGCTCGTGCGTCTTGCGGTCCTCGAAGCGCTCGATAGCCTGTACAAGCGCCTGGCTCAGGATCTGGCTGCCATGTCCAGGGCTGCGGGAAGCATCGTAAGAGTAGGTGATCTCGGCATCCGGCTCGGGGGCAGCAGAGGCCTCGACTGGCTCCTCCTCGGCCGACGACTCGCCGCTGGTGTACTGCTCGGCGGGGAGGACCTGTTGCTTGCGAGCCTTGGCCGTCGAGGCGACGTCCTTGGCATGCTCCCGACGTTGAGCTTGTCCGAACCTTGACATGGCCCATCAGTACATGAACTCGCAAGCACTAGTGCAAGTGGAAGCTCACCGTTGAGTGACTCGGAAAGGGCGAGCCTTGCCAGCCTCCATCTGACGTCCGGGGCCCCACGCCTGGCCGAGAGCCCACTTGTGCTTTTGCTCCTGGTCGCGCTGGTAGTCGACCGCAGCGCCGCGGAGGTCGTTGGAAGTGAACTGCTCAGTGGCCATGGTGGTGGAGCTTTCTTGTACGATTTGTATTGCAGGCAGGATGGATAAAGGGAGGGAGGGAGGGCGGTAGTTGGGAGGGTGTTTGGGGAGTGGCGGTGGTAAAGAGCAGGAGTGTAGGAGAGAGAGGGTCGGTGGATTTAGAAGAGTCGAGGGCTGTCAGGTCAAGTAGTGGTCAAGTGGCCTGGTGTCCTAGTGATGAGTCGATGCACTGAGTCACTGGCGAATGGGGAAGTAGGAGGAGTGGCGGTGCTGGGGCCTGGCAGGATCGAGACACAGGGCAGGCACTGTAGTGGATGATTCAGACGTTCGCGGCGGGCACTGGGAACACTCAACAAGGCTGTAGCAGGTGCTCAAAGTGGTGGATGACAAACGCGAGGCCTTGTTGGGCCTTGTTGACCTTATGTACCTGGGATGACGAGCAGCAGGCGGGACAAAGGGAGATAAGCTACAGTAAGCTACTAGGCACGGGACCCATCCACCCCGTCCTTTGACCAAGGCCCGTAGCATGCCCGTCTTCTTACGCTGCTGATAGGAGCATAGGGGCTGGCAGCAGCCTCAGCGCCAACCGGCGACGGCAGCACCAGGAACGTGCCGGCAGAATGGGGAGCTAGGTGACGTTGGTGGAGATAGCTCTTTGGGGGGGGGGAGGTAGGTGGAAGTACTTGTGCCACGCAACTTGCCGTGCTTGCGAGAGCCCCGGGGCACACTCCAAGCACTTCGAGCACCTCCACTGCGCGCCATCGCCGAGAGAGATGAGCTATCAACAACAGCTTTGAACGCGCCATCGCAGCCTCCATGGTGCTCACAACAGCTAACAGCTTGAACGCGCCACATCCCGTCCAGCCGATCCTCCGCATCAACAGAGCGACCGCTTGGCCCCACTGCCCCTCCAGCTCCCGATCCAAGAGGCTTCTGGTCTCCTCAATCAAACTCCGATCCCCGGCGCTTATCCTCCTACTTCCTCGTCGTCGGCAGCCTCCGCAGTCTCGCTGGGCAGCTCCTCGGGAAACCAGCCATAAGCTGCAAAGTCGACGACGAACTCGCCCAGGCTGCCTCTGCCCACGTACACGCCCTCCTGCCGCAGGGCTTCAGCTTGGCGAGAGGCCCCCCCAGGACCCCTTTCATCTCGTCAGTCACGAGAGCGTGCAGTCTGAGGTGGCCCTTTGATGCTGCGGACAAAGACTCCTCACTCCTCACTCACCTTGGGCTGATGCCGCCTTTGGCGTTTATCACCCGCTGCCACGGCACGTTGTCGCTGTGCCACCGCGGGGCCTCATCGCCCTGGCCCGGCGAGGGCAGGTGTTTGAGACACACGCCGACCTGCCTGTGCCACGTCTGCGTCAATCGTCCAAGCTGTGCATACTTGATGTCTGATGAGCGGCTCTGCGACACACCTCGGACATTCAGCTACGTGATGACCCTGTTAGCGGAGGCTGCCGAGGGCTGCCGTGGGCAGCTGTGTGTCGCAAACGTACGCTTCCCGACCAACCTAGCCACATGCCCGTACGAAGTCACTCGCCCAGGAGGTATCTCTTGCACGGCCGAGTACACGGCGGCGAACCACGCCCACGCTTCCTCTGATCGAGGCGCCATGGTGAGCTGTGCCGACTTTGCATGCGATCGCTCCGTGATAGCGGGACGCGTTCTGAAGGGTGCACCGTGATGGACCGCGTTGAGCCTCGGACTCTTCATCAGTCCCGCGGGAAGCGACGTCACGGATTCGCTCGCTGCACGTGGCGATAAGATAAGCAAATCAGTGCCGAAGCGCCGACCTTGAAACTCCCGGTCCACCACTCCAAGGTAAAGACGAGTTGTACTTCTCAGTAATCCACCATGCCTTCACTCGCAGATTATCTCGCCAAGAACTACTTGAATGCCGACCCTACGACAGAGAAGAAGAGCAAGAAGCGCAAGAGAAAGGGCACCAAGGACCAGGAGGCCGGCCTCATCATCGCCGACGATGACACCTCCGGTTGGAATACCTCGTCCAAGCAGGATGATGACGGCGACACGCCTATGACAGGTTCGCGAAGCTTCCCTACATCTCACAATCTCACTGGAGTCCCCAACCATGTCCTATTCCCGTGCCTTCAACTAACACCTCATCCAGTCATGGGCAACAGTGCCGAATTCCGCAAGAAGAAATCCAGCAGCTGGAAAACCGTCGGCGTCGCCGCGCCCTCGTCCGCCGACCAAGCCGCCGCCGACGCCATCATCGCCGCTGCTGAACAGGACTCCCACCGCGCCGGCATCCACAACGACGAAGAGCCCACCATCGTCGACGCCGACGGCGATGGCCCCAAGATGTCTTCGGGAGCCGCCGCAGGCCTGCAGACAGCCGCCCAAGTCACAGCCGCATTAGCCAAACGGCAAAAGGAAGAAGAAAAGCATATGAAGGCGGCGATGGCGGAGGCAGGCGCTCAAGGCCAGGAGACGATATACCGCGACGCGAGCGGTCGAATCATCAACGTGGCCATGAAGCGCGCAGAGGCGCGCAGGGCGGCGGAAGAAGAGGAGCGCAAGAAGCAGGCCGAGCTTGAGGCACAGAAGGGAGACGTGCAGCGCGCCGAAGCGGCGGACCGGAAACAGAAACTCCAAGACGCGAAATATATGGGTGTGGCGCGATATGCAGACGACGTGGAGATGAACGAGGAGCTCAAGGAGAGAGATCGGTGGGCGGATCCGGCGTTGCAGGCAGGGTTGTTGAAGAATCAGAAGAAGGGATTGAGTAGGACGGGGAAGCCGTTGTACCAGGGCGCGGCGCCGCCGAATAGGTACAATATCCGGCCGGGGCATAAGTGGGACGGAGTGGATCGGAGCAATGGGTTTGAGAAGCAGTGGTTCGAGAGCAGGAATCGGAGGGCGAACAGGGAGCAGTTGGAATACGCTTGGCAGATGGACGAGTGAGTAGTGGCAGCGTCGCTGCGCTTTGCCAATGCGCAGAGAATAGGCGCCGAGATACTCCTCCGGATGTCCACAGACCACGGGGTACAGCTCGGTCAGCTAGTCTGGTAAGGAAGTGGGAGTAGTGAACTTTGTGGTTGTTATTATTGTTACTCAAGGAGTACCGCAGACTTTGCGAGGGCATAGCATAGGCGTTAACGGCAGGCAGATCACGGCTGGGATACGACGGTCTTCTATATATATTCTCTCAAGTTCGCTTCTTTGCTGTGTGAAGCTGCACCATTTCACAATGTCGCTCCTTGAAAGGGAGCAAAACGGGCTATCACCTATCTACATGAACCAACGACCCTGACGCGGCTTGAGGATGTGTTGATGAGATGCGTCGTTACTCTTTTGAAGGGTATCATCATCACACATTGTCAGTGTGGATGAAGTCCAATCTTCAGAGCATTCAGATGGACGTCATCATCACGCCGCCGTCGAAGCAAGCCAGAGCAGTCCATCCATCCAGATCCAAGCAAGGCCCAACTCGATGTTTCAAGCTTATCGAAGTTAAGTCTAGGGCATTTGTAATAAGTCGGACGAGGCCTGAACTTTGGTTAAGAGGGAAGTGGAAGAAAGCCAGAGCAGTCCATCCATTCAGATGCAAGCAAGGTCCAACTTGACGTCTCAAGCTCATGGAAGTAAGTCTGCAGCATTTGTAATAAGTCGGACCCAGCCTGAACTTTGGTTAAGAGGGAAGTCGAGGCAAACCCGCGCGACAGCTAAGGTACCCCCGGCCGTGAGGTTGAAGCAATCCCACACTAAGCAAGTTAGCTGTGATGGAAAAACATCCTCTCCCAACCAATCACCACGCCTTCTGAGCTTCCCTTCTCCAACCACACACGCCCCTCGCCCTCTCCGCCCCCACGCACGCGACGTTGACTTCCCGCGCAAAATAAGCCTGGGCAGCGCTCCCGTGCCGCCACGGACCGTCCTCGGAAATGCTTCTGTTTTCTGGAAGCTGGCAGGCTGTTCCCCTGCAGAACCGTGCCGGGTGCACGCTCTCGGTTTGCTGAGCCCTAGCAATTTCGAAGCGCTTGAGGTGTTGTAGCGCTGAGCGCAGGACAGCAACTTGCGCAGAGGCGGTCGGTCGCGTTTCGCTGCAGCTTCTGTGGCGGTCGTGCTGAAGGGGTGGTGGTGCACTGGGAGGCGCAACTTAGTCGCACGCAGCGGCTTCAGCCGTCCGTCACTGACACGGTGGACGTGGACTGTCGGTTAGAAGCAGCAAAAGGACCGGAGCCGGGCAGGCCGGAGCAGAGTGGAGAGTGGAGCGGTCCCACGAGAAAGAGAGTCCCACACAGCAGAACCAGCTCGCTGGTCGTCGAGGCGAGAGAGGCGAGAGAGGCGCGAGTCGAGCTTTCTGGGGAAGAAGTTTGTTTCCCCAGACGCCAAAAGTGGCGCGGGTGGAATGAATCCCTGCGCATGGCCAGAAAGTAAATGAAAAGGCACGAGAGACTGCATCCAGATCCACCGAGCACACGGCCCTGGAATTGCACGGCGGGAGGTGGAGGGGGTGGAGGGGGTGGAGGGGGTGGAGGGGAGTGCAGCGGCCAGTCGGCAGCGGAGAGTTCCACTGCGCGCGAGAAGGGTCCTGGCTGGCTTGGCGCTGGCGGAGCGCTGTGTGGACATGACACCCAGAGATCGCAATCTCGTCTTCGTCACTCTGCTCCACCGCGACATCCACATCCCACCGAGTCGCCATCTTCACCGCAACACATCCGCCGCGCGGGCTGACGGCTGAGGGCTGATGTCAGCCGGTCGAGGAGCACGACGGACGCCGGACGACGACGCGGGCGCGAAAACAATGCGCAACGACTCGGGATGATGAGCAAACGGGGCTGTGGGTGGGCGAGGCCGAACATGCTGCTTATGCTTAACTAACGTTAACTATGCTTTCTTGCACGCCTTCTGCCGAGTCTGAAAAGCGCCGTCGGCCGGCGTGCAACTCGAGGCAGCTGCTGATGATGGTTCCTTTGCCGATGAGCCTGTTGTTCAGCGCCCGTTCTATCGTGTATCCACCTACCTATCCGGCCCAAGGCTGATTGATGAGCCCCTCTTCGCGGCCGAGTCAGGCTTGTGCTGCCCGTGAGGCTGATCACAGGCTGAGCGCACCCGTAACGTATGGTAATAGCTTGCGAACTGCCCTTTCTTATCTCACCCTTCGCCATGTCTGCCCGACCTCCTGCTGCTTCAAAGCCTGAAGCCGTTATGAGCTTCTCTGAACGGCGCCCTGCCAGGACTCCCCCAACCACAACCACCCTCCCAACCGCACAATAGAAGACAGCTACCGCCGCCATGGCCACGCTCCATGTAAGCCGTGCTGCTTTTTTCCTTTGATCCGCCTTTTCGCCGGCTCCGCCTCGTCTTCTCGTCCCGCGCTCCACCCAGAGCACGCTGCTTGTCACCATGGCTCCAGATCCGGACCGCATGAGCGACGACGAGATCATAGACATGTGGTTCTGGTCATTGCATCCCGACGCTGACGAATTTACCCTCCGCCAGGTGTCCACGGCCGTTTCTGCCGTCGTCTCTGCTTTCCACAGCGGTGCCGAGCTGGTCCAGTTGATGCGAAAGCGCAACAGGCGCAGCCGGAGCGAGCAAGCCTACAAGGAGAAGGCTCTTTTGGACTCTCTTGAGGCCGGCGAGACGCGAGTGGAAAGCCAGTATGCTGCCGATTGCAACGAAATCGGCGCAGGCATGCGCAAGGGTGATGGTCAGTATCTCGAGCATGCATTGCTCTGAGCAAGAGTTGACAGGACGATTAGCTGTTGCCCGCGACCGGCTGTTGCATATTGCCGTGTCCATGCAGTCCGAGATTATCAGAAGTCTTCAGATCAGTGTCCGGAACGAGACTGCAATAGTAGATTTGACCGCCCTGCACGAGGCCTCGGTCATGAGCAGGCGCGACACCTTGAACATCCTCGCCGACTTGCGCCAACGCTTAGCCCTCGATCTCCCCATCGAAGGGCCTACCAGGATGCCGCAAAGCTTGAGAGACTCACTAGAGACCGCTCGCCGCAGACAGTCCGGCACCCTGTCCGACTTCACCCCTTCCGCAGTCACCATCCCCGACGAGACCGAAAATAGGTCGAGACTCGGCAGGATATTCTCAAACAGACGGAATTCCGCTCAGCTGTCGCACCGATCTTCCACCCACATCTCACCGCCGACTAACACGCAGGCGCCCTTGTCTCCGAGCCTGCCATGGACTTCGAGTTTGGAGTACGAGGAGGCGGATACGGTCGCTCCTTTGCCGCAGGAGCTGCCAGCAGAAGTACCTCCACGGCTACGTCCTCCACTTGACTTGCATCCTCCCGCCTACTCCAACGTGACCGGTGCGGGAAACCATGGTTATCCGCAGGAGAAGCCTCCGTCTGCGTACTTCCCGGACAGCCCTAGGCCAGTACATCCGCTGGAAAGAGAAGCACAGATGAACAGTCAAAGCGACTCATCGACTAGGAATTCTGGTATATCTACTCCTGAAACCGGCCGGACGGACGCGGAGCTGAGTGCCGCCATTATTGGCTATCTAGACAATCTGCGACTGGATAGAGAGACGGGATGTCGGGACTCGATTGCCAGCAGGAACACTTCGTTATCGACCGGAAGCAGGTATTCCGAGTCGGACGGCATGGCCATGATGTCGAGTTCGACGTACAGCAATGCCGGCAGCAGCGTCGGTCCATATCTCTCCATGGCGTCGCCAGCAGCCCGCCACAGCTACAGCTCCGTCGCGAACAGCAGTCCCTACTCAACCACAGCACCTCCAAACGACCTCACAGCCCCAAAACAAAATCAGCCAACCCAGCAAATCCACTTCTCCAGTCACCGCCCCACCCCCAGCGACTCCACCTACGGCTCCATGCCCAGCGAAGCAACCTCGACCTCTTTCCAGCACCACCACCGCTCCCGCCCCAGCGTCTCCACCCAAGGCTCCACCCAACACTCCGCCCCCAGCATCCTCACAAGCGCAACCCCGCAAACCACACGAACTTCCTTCTCCACAACAACCCCGTCCATGCTTGGCCGCCCCTGCAAATCCAACAACTACTGGGGCTTCTGCAAAGGCAGCTGGACGCTGCGCGAAGACGTCAAGAAAGCCCTCTCGCTCCGCCAAAAGCCCATCGGCATGTACACGTCGTCGCTGGTATGGCAATGCCGCGAATGCGCCTTCGAAGGCAAATCCTTCGGCGCCAAAAAGCCGTACATCATCGACCCAAACATCCACGTCTCGGCCGCCGCGGGCGGCATCCGCTATCGCTGGCTGTTCCTGGCCAAAAGCCACGTCAAGCAGAAACACAGGGCGCTGCCCAGCGAGGACGCGCGTTTCTCGTACGGCTGCGTCTTTTGCTCCGGCGAGGGCAGGATGACGGGCGTCTATGGCGACGTCGACACTCTGCTCAGACATGTTTTTGTCGAGCATGCGGCCAGTGGCGCCGGCCTGAGTGAGGATATCAAGGCTAAGACGAGGTGTGTGGTTGGGCGGTTGGCGGGCGTGGACGAGGAGTGGGATATCAATATCCCGGTTCAGCCGGAGGCGGGCTTGGACCAGCAGCAGCAGCAGCAGCAGCAGCAGAAGCAGCAGATGTCGCGCTGGTCGGAGGATTCGTAGGGTACATCGGACATGGTTATGGGGTTTTCGCCAACCCGAAATTTCTGACGCCGAGTCATCGAATCCTCCCGTCTCTCCGTCCCCTCCTTCCCCTCTCCCTCATCCCCTCTCCACGATGAACGAGGCATCTTCTTGCACAGCAACATGACGATCCACGGGCAACATTTTCCCTCGAGTTCCATCTCTCACATCTCACATCTCACATCTCACATCTCACATCTCACATCTCACATCTCACATCTCACATCTCACATCTTCCATCTTCCGTGTTATTCCTTCTTCTCGCCACGATACCCTTCGCTATATACCCAGATTCTCCTCGCATACGCAAGACACGCAACCCACATACAAACGCTCTTCGCACCTCTCCTTTCCTTGTGTTGGCTCTCTCTCGTACGGATACTGCACTTTTGCAAAAAGGGGCGTGGGATGGTGGGTGGAGGAAAGGGATGACGGCTTACGCGGAGGAGCTGGCGGAATGCGTGTATGCATGCATGTATATAACTATGTTCTTGTAATAATCATGACGCTATTTTTCCAGAAGACGAGTTGTGCTTTTGTTTCTCTTTTTGCTTTTGGTGGGACGAGGGCGGCTACGTGGGTTTGGCAGAACGAAAGACGTTGTTGACGTGATAAGAGTAGTCTTCTACTCCTAACACTCCTCCATTCATGCCTGTTGATCAGGTCTGTACAGCATCTACCCGCAATATCTTCGCTGCCTCGGCCCAGCTACTGTGTCTTTCGACACGCGTGGGACAAAGAATGCCAGTCACCACTGTCCACCTCCCACTCCATTCCCATCTCGCTCTTTCCTCAGACAAAGGACTCCTCTCCTCAGCATCAGTGCAAGGGGTTCCTGTTCCTATCCTACAATCATCGCCGCCGCCACCGCCGCCGCCGCCAAGGAACCCCTTCCGCGGTTCAGACGGTAACGCACGCTCTAGGATACCTCCACCACAGACAGGATTGCCCAACGAGCAAAATGTTTCATCACCCGGACAGGAAACGTTCTTGTCCGCGAGGATTCCTTTGTAAGAGACTGATGCAGGTGCCCTAAGCGATCCCCAGGGCTCAGCTGAGGTTGTAAGCTGTCGTACAATGGCACCAGACGAGTTGAGTAGTCGTCCCGACATGGTAAGTAGTGACGGCTAAATCGGTGGGTAACATGGCTGAGCGAGGCCTTGGCACAAGTTTGCGGTGAAGTGTCGACGACACTGGAAAGACACTGGAAAGACGTCGTCCCGACTTTGAGAGCGGCCGGCCGGTCAGTTTCGCCTTCCTTGGAGCTGATAGGGGTAGTCGGGTGTTCAGGAGAGGGCTGGGTAAGATGCGGATCCCGGAGAAGCCACGCGGATAGCGCTTGCTCGCGGTCTCTGTGAAGGCGCTAGAAGCCTCGACGTAGTTCATGACACGACATCCGCAATCTTCTACTCTTCCTCATCCTCGCCTTCTTCCTGCCCCTCTCCATCCTGCTCATCCACCTCATCATCGACCAACGTCGTCGTTGTCGTCCGTCGACTCGTCGGCGCACTGGGCCTAGCGCTCGCGGCACTATTCCGCGGCGGCTGGGCTCTGGCAGCCTTCTCGCCGACGAAGCGGTCGCCGTCCCAATGGGTCTTGCAGCGGGGACATTTGTGGTCTGGGTGCGCGCGGAAGAAGCGCTGGAGGCAGTGGTTGTGGAGGCGGCATATGCAGTCGCGGTCGGAGCAGCGTTGACCCTGGGGTTGTCAGTGTGTGTGGTGGGATTGAAAGTAGAGAGAGAGGAAATGGAGAGGAAATGGAAAAGACCAAAGTAGGAAGAGCATTTAAAGAAGAAACTCACCACCGTAACAATATCCCCACACGCCTCACAGAACTTAATCCTCTTCTCCCCATCCTCCCCCTCCTCATTATAAACGTCCACCAACCACCCCCTCAACTCCATCAACGCCCTCGCACTCAAACTATAATAATCCCCCCTACTCTTCTCAAACCACCCCTCCTCCACCAACCTCCCCAGCACCTCCTGCGCCTGCACCATCGTCAAACTCGACCCCTGCCCCCCCTGCGTCGCCCCGTCCCCATTCACCCCACCAACGCCACTCTCCCTCCTCACCTTCGCCAAATTCAACGCCTGCGCCTCCCTAACCGCGCAAACCTCGGCCGATCTCGTGTTATACGTCTCAAACATAGCATCGAGCAACCTCTTGACAAAGGCGATATCATCCGGCGAATGCGTCGTCGCCAGCTGCGTCAAATCATCCGACACGGTGTTCACGAGCGCGTAAACCTTTTCGCTGGGTTCGGACGGCTTGGCGGATTGAATGGTCGAGCTGCGGATCTCGAGGTCCAGGGGCGAGAGCTCCGTGTTGAGGGTGGAGATGTAGGTGGTTAGGTCGGCGGGGGTGATGTCGGCGGGGAGGATGTGACGGGAGCCTGGGATTGGCCGTTGTCAGTATTGGTCTTGTGTGATTGTGCGGTTTATGGCTTGTGGTGTACGCCCAGCGACCTCTGGGTCGAGCATATGATTGAATAGTCCATCAATCCACCCACTCGACTGTACTCACCATCCTTGGCAGAGATAATAGCAGCTAGAATCGGCTGCGCCTCTTCGAACGTGAGCACCGATCTTGCGAGGAAAACTTGTAGGAATGCGCGATGGGAGTGGTTGTAGATGGGTTCGTCAGCCATGATGGCGGCTGGTGACAGTTTTGGCCACGAAAAGTGTGTATGGAATGGAAGCGCTGATAGTATCGGAGGGTTTCGCGTTTGGAATCTGGGGACGCGACGTGGAGACGTGATTCACGCGTGATTTACGCGAGTGCACGCGGGGGGATGTGATGACTCGTGTAGGGTCTGGATACCGATTGGGCACGAGTCACGTCGTTAACCGCATGCTAGAGCGTCAAAGTACTCGTATATCATTCTCATCCAAGTTTACTTCACTCGTGCAACGAATCCGACGCTACAAGCCCCGCGCTAACTATCCATACTCTTCTCTACCCTCCAACTTTGACCTATCATAAACAACTCTGTTTCCAAGAGAAAGCCGCCGCATCTACAAGACACCATTCCCACCATCAACCTGCTACGTAGTCTAGTAAGCTCTCCCGCTCCCCCTCCTGCCCACAGTTCTGAAACTTTCAATCTCGCCCTTGACCGCGAGCGTATCAAGCGGATCTACACCCATCATGTTCATGCTGTCGAAGCCGGAGAAGTAGAACCCAACCACGACGACCAGGTACGAGAGGATCAGAATCGAGCCCTTGAAGTAGTTGCTCTTGCCCTCGCCGTACATGTACGAAAGGAGGAAGACGCAGAGGATGACGGTGACCATGTCCCATTGAGGGAATATGAGCGCTGATGGAGCGGCCCAGTCAGCTCGGGGATGATTTGCGGGCACGTGGGCCGAAGGGGGAACTTACTAAAAGTGTGACTGATGATGTCATTTGGATCCATGTAGCCAACTTTGATGGCGCTGTAGAGGACGAGAGCTGGTACTTGTAGAAGGCAGACTTGGAGGGCGTACGCGGAACCGATTTCCATAGAGAGGGCAATGTTGCCGTTCATGGCGAAAGAGATGGCATTCTAGAAGACCAGGAGTTAGCATAGATTTGTCATGGCTCTGATGGTAGGGCTTTCTTACCAAGAATTCCGTCGTGTTCGGTACAAGCGCGAAGAGTGTGATGCCCAGGAACTTTTCGTCGATCTTCACATTTTCAAGCACAGCATCCACAGTGTTCACCAACATCTCTGCGATGATGGCGTAGGCCACAGTTGCGAAGAGCAGAACCATGGCACTCTTCCCCCTGCCCCAATTTGGCGCATCGTGTCCACCAGAGTGTGCCGCCTCGGGTTGGTGGGCCTCTGCAGCCTCGTCCACCAGCGTCGCTTGTCTGTGGGCCTGAGGACGCTCCGCGAACTTTGCGGCAGAAGTAGTCGCCATCTGAGATGCCTTTCGGGGCGCTTTCGTGGCATCGCGAGAAGCCACTGCAGCAGCGGTAGCGGCGATCTCGGCCACTTGTCTTACGAGCTGGTTGTTTTCCGCCTCAGACATCCCGTGGATCTGGATGCTGTGTTGGCTCTCGCCGTCGCGTGGTGGGACGACATGAGGTGTTTGAGCTCCAGAGACTTGGCCGTCCCGCTTCTGAGGAAGTTCTCCGCCTGATGGGCTGAGACCCACTTGCTTGAGGGACTGACCGAGGATGCGCTTATACAGGGCGGAGTCCCGGATGTCGGTTCGTGCGAGAGTACCGTATCCAGTCGGAGTCTCTCCTCTGGATCCCACCGAGGTCCGATGATTGTGATGGTCAAGGTGCCCGCTGCCGGCAAGGTGACTCGCGGCCATGTCCATCTTCTCGATCTTCTTCTCGTCAAGCTCGCTGCTCCAGATAACCGCGGCATGAGTCCTGAGGGTGAAGAGGAGGCCTATAACGTAGGATAAGAACAGCATGGTAGCTGCGATCCAGGTGTACGGACGGACTGCCTCGAGATAGAAATTATCATGAACCGCCGGACTTTGCGCAAAGTAGCATCTCCGACAATCGCGTTCGCTACTGTCGTTCGGATGGTGACAGGAGTGGCAGTTCAACTCATGCTGTAGCACCGTTAGCGGCATACTGGAGGACTGGAAAGGAAAACTTACACTGCCAAAGATCTGATAGAAGAGAGTTGGACTGAAAGAGCCAATCATAGCGAACAGTAACATTGTCGAAGTGACACCTGCTGATTTGACATTGAAGCGCTGCGTCTTCCTCTTCAAGGCACCAAAACACATCGACAAACCTGGCAAAAAGAGAATGCCAGCAAATATACTTCCGATGATACTTCCTTCAACCAACTGCGCTTTACCCTCATCTAGAGCGCAACAGTACAGGTAAACCTCCACGACTGTTGAGAAAAAGGCGTTGATTGTCGCACCAACACCCATTGATGACTGCGCAGAGATGGAGGCAACGGCCTGACCAATGAAATACGCCAGAGGTATGACAGAGAACAAGGAGAGAGCGAAAATGAAGAACTGGTTGGTCAAGAAGATTTCCAGTCCCATGATACGCCAGAGGAGGTAGTAGTCGACTATGACGAACGCCACGACACCCAACAGGTTAATGAAGAAGATGTTCGTGCCGTCGATGGTGTACTTCCAGTATTTCAGGCCAACTGCTCGGTATGTGCACAACAGTATGGACGACGCAGGATCTCCCGGACGACGGGTGTCCACGCTTTCCCCGTGAAACGAAAGCGCAAGAGGATGTCTTCTCAGGTGGTTGAAGAGCAACATGGATACCTTCCCCATCGGTATGCTGAAAACGAAGAGGTAGCATGTCACTGACACCAGAAACAGGGCTGGCGTCAGGAGGCCATAGAAGACGATGAAGAAAATGACTCTGCCCAGGTTCCACTTGCCACGGCCAAAAAGTCGTCTTCTTTTAGTAGGGGTACCGTCATCATTCTGCGCAGCGCCGCGGCTTGGTCTGCCTAGCAAGCTCGTGGTCTCATCTGCGGTCGAATCGATGCTGCTTCTCCTTCGGCCAACGATGGAGTTGCTCATTGGTCCGAAAAACAAGCGGCCTTCTTCGATGTCTCCGCTTTGCCATTGCTCGTACTCGCTGATGCTGCGGCCTTCGCCCTCGTCCTCATCAGCATAGGCCTCTTCTTGTTTTAACTTGACGTATTTGCCGAACGGATAAAAGACATAACAAGCAAGTCCCCAAAAAGTTTTGCCATAGTCCATGCATCCATCGGCAAAGCCAAGGCAGAAGCAAATCAATGCTCCTAGAGCTGCTAGAGCTGCCAGCCACCAGCCAAACATCAGTGTCCACAGGAGGTTGAAAAGGAACAGCCAGCGGCTGACAAAACCTCCGGGTGTCGAATGGATGTCTCCTTCGGCATTCCTCTGCACAGATCGGTTCTTCTTGTACAGGGCCGGCTTCCAAATTCTGATACCAAAAGGATGTGTCTCGTTGATCGCTTCTTGCCTGTCCTTCAGAGTAAACGACTCTGCATCGCTAAGATCGGCATCGTCGTCGCCAGCATCCTCAGCCTCCTCCCCTTCTTCCTCTTCCTCGGCTTGCAGTGTGTTTTCGCCCGAAGACGGGGGTTGTGGGGTATCGGCATCAGTGGGTGCCGCTGCGGTCTCCTGCTGGGCAGCCTCATCGTCACTGTCGGCGGAATCCACTTTTGCGAGGGAAGGAGGCTGCGCCGTGGGTCGTCTTCGCAATGTTGACGACGGCACGCGTCTCAAGGAACCAGATGACATTTTGGCCTGCCGTTGATGGGAAAGGAGATCGTCGTCCACTTCATCCTGTGCGTCGTCGACGGAGAACTCCTGGCCGCGGTGTATTCTGGACGAGGAAGTCTGCCTACGGCCCATGGGCGGCTTTCGAGGCTTTGGGTTCGGCTGATCCGGCGAAGCTATACTCTGCCGGCTGGGCAGGGAGGTGGGAACAGAGCCTTGAGGCGCATTGTTAGCTCGTGTGCGCTTGATGTTCAGCGACATGGCAGCGTCTGTCTGACCGGGAGCAACTGATGAGGGCTGCTGCTGAAGTTGAGGTCGCCGTCTCGCAGCATCGGATGCCCTTGAGGTAGCAGTGGTGGCGCCAGCATTGTTTACGTCCGATGCGACCGAGCTTCGTCTCTCAGCAGGCTCTTGCTCTGGATGGGAGCCGGGCCCATCGCGGTCTGCCATGCTGGCGATCGGCGTATTTCGCGGGCGGAATGGGAGCTAATGGAGGAAGAAGAACGCAGGGTGTCGCAGGGGACGATGAGGTGGATGGCGGGGGTGGGTGAGGTGTTGGGCTACTCGCACAAGGAACTCAGGCCAGTGGCAGGCCTCGAGTGTTGTGGAAGTAGATAGGGCGGCTGAGCGGTGGCATACCGTTCGTTGCAGTCGCGATAATCCGTATCAGGCAGATGATCAAGGCCGGGGCTCACGCGCAAGATGACGGGCCGTGGAGGGATCCAGTTTGGGCTGCAAGTGACGGGCAAGCTCTGGCCGAGTAATTTGGTGGAGCCCGTGGATGATTAGCCCGCCCGTCGCCGTGACCCGCCAGCGCAGCGAGACAGAAGAGACGGAGCTGGGAGCTGGAGCTTCTTTCTCCGGGTACGAGCTGTGTGCGGCAGAATTCTGACCGCCCAGTCTATCGATGTTCGGCAGAACCCAGCTTCTGTTCACCGCCGGCAAAACGTCGCTCCCCTCCGGCCTCCAGAGCTCCAGCTGTTGATGACTGATGACAGGTGCGGACTGGCCGCCGGACATTCACTCAACACCGTCACCTACCTCCAGGTACCACACCGCGCGCCATCACCGACTACCGCATCCGGCCCTTGCCACTCTCCATCTACCCAGAAATTACATCGCAACGCAAAGTCTCGCCCAATTCCTCTACCCATCCGTCCAGGGCAACTCAAAACGCCGCCGCCGCCATCACCATGGCGCTCGACACCTTTTTCCACAACAAGATCGAGAGCATGAAGCTCGAGATCATCCAGGGCCAGGCTGTCCTGCGTCGGTTAGAAGCACAGCGGAATGACTACAACTCGCGCGTGCGGTTGCTGAGAGAAGAGCTTGGTCTGCTCCAGCAGCCGGGGTCCTACGTCGGCGAGGTCGTCAAAGTCATGGGCACGAAGAAGGTGCTAGTCAAGGTGCATCCGGAGGGCAAATACGGTGAGTCCAGCCACCTCATCTCAAATCTCACCACGATGCTAATGGACCACAGTCGTCGACATCGCCGACACCGTCGATATCACAAAGCTCACCGCTGGCAAGCGCGTGACCCTGCTCAGCGATTCGTACAAGCTGGAGAAGATGCTGCCCTCCTCCGTCGACCCCCTCGTGTCCCTCATGATGGTCGAAAAGGTGCCGGATAGTACATACGACATGATTGGTGGACTGGACCAGCAGATCAAGGAGATCAAGGAAGTCATCGAGCTCGGCCTCAAGCACCCCGAGCTCTTCGAATCGCTTGGTATCGCTCAGCCCAAGGGTGTGCTACTTTACGGGCCTCCCGGAACAGGAAAGACGCTGCTCGCCCGAGCGGTCGCGCACCATACAGACTGCAAGTTCATCAGAGTGTCTGGCTCAGAGCTGGTGCAAAAGTACATCGGCGAGGGCAGTCGCATGGTGCGCGAGCTATTCGTCATGGCCCGTGAACACGCACCCTCGATCATCTTCATGGACGAAATCGACAGCATAGGATCCAGCCGTGTCGAAGGGTCTTCGGGCGGAGACTCCGAAGTCCAGCGCACGATGCTCGAGCTCCTGAACCAGCTCGACGGCTTCGAGCCGACCAAGAACATCAAGATCATCATGGCCACGAACCGTCTCGACATCCTCGACCCCGCGCTCCTCAGACCCGGCCGCATCGACCGCAAGATCGAGTTCCCGCCGCCGACCGTCGAGGCTAGAGCCGACATCCTGCGTATCCACTCTCGTTCCATGAATCTGACCAGAGGCATCAACCTGACCAAGATCGCTGAGAAGATGAACGGTTGCTCGGGCGCTGAGCTCAAGGGTGTGTGTACCGAGGCTGGTATGTTCGCGCTTAGGGAGCGGAGAGTGCATGTCACCCAAGAGGATTTCGACCTCGCGACCGCAAAGGTCCTGAACAAGCACGACGACAAGCAGATGAGTTTGACGAAGCTGTGGAAGTAGAGAAGAGGCAGGACAACGGAGGACTGAGGTTGCGGTGTCTGGGTCGCTGTTGGGAGCGAAAGCGTTCCAAGCCGCCTTTGGCGTTTGGCAGGCGAATTATTGTGCTTGCTCGTCAAGTTCTTTAGACGCTTAGCTGTATTATAGAGCCTATTCCAAGAGCTCTGGACCCTTCTAACTATTTGCCCAATGTATGACCGTGCAGTGCTGAATGTTTTAATAACAGTGCCTTTGCTTGAACTGCGGGTGAAGGCAAGAATCTCTCCCAGCACCAGTCGCTACATCTGTCCCATGAGCATAGACTCAACGAAGAGAATAGAGGGAAGGAGTGGCTACTACTGCGTAAAAGGCGGCGTTGAAAAATGTCTAGGCAAGCTATTGCACAGGTAGAAAACTATTCGAACCCGAATAAAAGTGCTTCAAGAACCTTCTCAAAACAGCTTTATCAAGATCGAGGATAGTTCAGGACACAGGAGTAGCGGTGTTGAATAACGACGTCCAGGATGGCGAAATCATGGCCTAAATCATCTTATAATCCGAGCAAATCACGTCCTCAACACCTATACAGTACAGCGCTATCCATATCGAAAGTATCAAATGATACACTAACAGCGGCGCTGTATCATTTTTAGTGGAAATGTTCGCCACTTTGTCTTATGCCCCGGATACTGCTATAGTTTGAGTAAATTTTGATTGACGTTAAGACTGCTAGAGCGCGGCTTTGATAGTGTCGAGAGAAGTGGACGACGCACGGGTAGCGCTGCTGGATCGCGTCTGGGGAGACTCTGTTGTAGGGAGGAACGCTGGGAAGGTCTGAGTGGATTGCGTGATAGAGACTTATTGTAGCTAGATTTGATAAGTAGTAAAAATGGTGGGGAACCATGGACAGCGGTGTTGAGCGTTGTACAGTTAGGCTGTGTCGTGGGTAAGGAGCACTGTTGTAGTTTGAATGAAACGCCTGCTGAAAACTTACAGTCTCACTGTGATACTTGGTCAAGACCAAGAGCGGAGGTCAAGGACACATGAACGGCAACATTGAATTGGGCTTTGGTCGGTTTTCGATGTCGAAATGATTCATCATGCCCTGATTATGGAGGCAGCTTGCAGATCTTCACAGCACAGTTTCACCAAGATGGAAGTCTTTTCAAAGCAAGAGGCTCCGGAGAGCTTGCATTGAATTTTTTTACGCAAAGCTACATGTGTGAAGGGGGAAGGGGGCCATGGCTGTAGTCACCGCTCTACAGATAAACCGAGCCCTCCCACTACATGTCGCAAGAAAAGCAGATTTTGGGGGAAAGGGAAGTAGCCATCCGAGCTATTAGCCATGCCAGGACGCAAAGACTGTCGCAAGAGAGGTTTGAGGAAAGAAGAATCAGCCACCCAGGCTATTGGCCCTGCCAGGACGGACAGACAGAAGCACGAAAGAGTCCGCAAAGGACTGCTCCACCAGGTCCTCCTCGGAAGACTGCACAGGGTCCTCATAGATTGGGAATTGAGGACCATGAGCACCCGAGCTGGCCCTTCTTCCCCCCCCACGCTTGATCTGGTCCGCCGATGAGTTGCTACTGGCACGAACGCGAGCCGAAAGGATTTGCACGGCGTCCATAGTCTACCAGTCCTCGTCAGCAGCTTCCATGGCCAAGATACGCTTGTATTCTTTGCTAAGGGCCTTGACGTCTGCAATGATATTGGTCTCATGTACCTTCTCGCGCGCAACCTGAGACTGAAGCTCATTCTGGTACTGGCGACGGGCATCTACCGGGAAGAGCTGCAGATCGAAGCGACGGCGAGATGCCGGATGATAGCCGGGATCATCCCAGTGGAGCTCAGCGAGGCGCTCGCGGCAGGATGCGGCCGAGATGAAGTCGTACGGGATGCGCTTGGCAAGCATCTTCTCGACGTAGTTGAACTGGCGATTATGGATGCGCTGAATGTCGACCGCCATTTGGTGCTCCGCCTCTTCATTAGCCCACAGAAGTTGATCGTCCTATACATAGTCAATGTTTTTTTCCTGTGAAGCGGCTTGCATGATAAGGCAGGTGAGTTGGCTTACCTCTTCGCCAGTCCAGGTCCTCGCGCCAGCAATGAACTGCTTGTCGTAATCCTTCTTCTTCTTGACCATGATACGACGGAACCTAGTCGCGACAGACTTCTCCGAGTACGTAGCTCCGATGTCTTCGAGGGCGCGCGCAACCTCCTTGTCCGTGGCACCTTCCTGCTTCATACGAACCAGGATCGTGTCGGTTTGGTCCAGGTCGATCGTGACCGGCTTCTTGCGCCGATGACGACGCTGGGGCACCTTCTTGTCGGCTCCAAGGAGATAGCTCTGGTGAATCTCCTGCATGTAGAGTTAGATCAAAGCCTTGCGGGAGGTTAGGCGAGATTTCGATCGAGACTTACCTCGTACTCCTCCTGAGAGGAGGCGCCGCCTTGCTCGTCCTCGCCATCGCTGTCGAAGAACGTGTAGTCCTCATCCTCCGAGTCGTCTGGCTGAGACGAGTCATCACCTGGTCTGTACGGTTGGCCGGGCTTAGGACCCGTGAAGAGGGTTCCGCGAGACATGCGCTCGGCCCGCTTCTTGAAGGAATCGCTCATGATGATGGTAGGTCTTGCTTTAGGATAGGCAGACCATGCGCTTTGATTGTTTGTGTTTTGTAGGAGAAGAGGGCGTTGGTGAAGGAATTTTTGGTAACGGGTTGTGTGAGAAGTTTTGTGCAAGAAAGCCTACCGCTTGTGAAGGACAACGGGCGCGAAGCTGAGAGCCTGGGCGCTTACTCGGGACTGATGTCTTACGAGTGCGCACAGGGCTTCAGTGACGGCCAGGTATCCTGCGCAAAGCGGGGTGATGGGTTTGATGGGGGAGAGATGCAGAGAGAGAGGTGGTGGATGGGGAGGGTGAAGAGGAAGGGGAGAGGGTTGGCGGCGGTGGGAGAAGCGGAAGATCTAGTAGGAGGGTCGGTGAGGTCGGCGGCTAAAGGGCCGACGTTGCGCGGTGTACAAACGGTGCTTGCAGCTGCGAAGTTGAAGGTGGCAGTGGTCAACAAGCTGGGTACACCGTCACCTGCCTTCAGTTCATTAGCAAGAGTTCCCAGTATATCCTGCAATATGCTCAGTGTGCTTTATACAACCAAGACTTACCTCTGCAGAGATCTCTTCAATGAGTCGAGGCAATCCGCGAGTGTTTGTGCGGCTAGCGATGAGGTTGCCTTTTTGGGAGTCTTTGAAGCCGTTGGCTCGCCACCACACCACAGCAGGCTTCTGGCAACCCTGATCTTTTCCACGGCGAACCGCCACTATTGCAACCGATTGGAGCGCCATCCTTTTTGATCCTGCAGCTGGTTGGTCATGCGACAACTGGTATGTATTATCGCACTCTTTTGCACCTTGGCCGCTCTGGGACAAGACACACCCTTGACACCAACAGGAATGACGCACAGGGCTCGAATAGGTTGCAGCGAGAGGCCTAGAACTGCACAATTGGCCAGAGGCATCGGCACCCGGCAACACTGCATACAATGGCGGCGTGGCTGTACCCAGTACACGATGATTGAGGATCGGCTTCGGTTTTGCTGAGACACAATGCCTGAGAGGCCCGGAGATTCAGGGCGCCATGAATACGCTTGATGTGCTCTGCTTGCTCGCGCATAAACAGGAGTTGCGCAGATCGTCGGTCTAAGAGCTTTCCAGAGACATCCAGTACTCGAAAGTCCAGCTGTTCGGATGCTACAACACAATTTACCGCGGTCATCTTTCCTGCGTGACATCCACGCCGAGCGGTCTGTATTCCACTTTCATGAGTCTTTGCGGATATCCTTGTGGTATTCCGAGGCCATTCAGTACAATGCCACCACCGGGTTCGCTACAGGTGACAGTGGATCTGTTTGGATGTTAGCGTAAGAGTTGACGGACAATCTTGTTGCAGGGCGAACAATGCGAATCTCCGGACCATACTCAGACCATCGTGAAGGGGTCTCTCGATAGGACTACTCTATTGGAGGGAAACGCCGGGACGTCAATAGCCAGTCGCTGGTAGGGCAGGTGGCAGCAATTGAAGCGAAATCTGCGCGGACTCATGCATATAACAACTTCCGGACATTGTCCTGCCTTGGAAAATATGGCGAATGGATAAAGAGAAGGACACGGAAACGGAGGATGTCGAGGAGAAAGACAAGACATCGGAGAAAGGGCGACGACAAAGATAGATGTCCGGTATGGCATGATTAAGGACCCGTTCCTAGCAGGAAACTAGAATGGTATGACTTTTTGACACCAGCAGAGCTGAAATTGCTCGGACCTGAGCCGAGAGTTCACCCGCAGCGCTGACTTAACATGAAGAGTTGAGCCACACATGAGTCTTAGCTGTGACTACACGCTCGCAAAACTTCCGGCACCAACGCGTGTGTATGTTCTCCACATGCACTGTCACTCACGGTGCAATTTGGGCATCCATGATGACTGCGGGAAGGTGCTGACTGCGGAATAACTCCAGTGCATTACCCATCACCCATCGCACTATCAAAATCTGCATGTCCGGACAAAGAAGCATAGCCTTTACAATCCTCGCCGCAAGGGATTCAGACTGCATAGGCGACGAGCTTGTTTTCTCTGGAGTTGGCAAAAAGGGCAGTGTGTTCACATGACGCTTCGGTGTTATCCATATTCGTAATTATCCTGATTCTTGAATCCGGAAGGAGGGTAAGATGAAAGAGCTTGGTATGAGCCCGCAGAACTCTTTACGCACATCCATAACAATAACAGATATCGTATTGACGATCGGTTGGCGTATCCTTCAAATACCTACGGGTATTGGTCCGATTTCAGAGCAGATGAGGACGGGAAGCGGGTTTCCTCGGATGAGATAGCCTCCATGGGATCTTATCCTAACAATCCATGAATAGAGAGAAGAGAAAGCTAGGAATACGGCCGGTACCCTAGTAAACAAGACAAACGATTTAGGTAAGTCAGATGTTCGATGCCAGACAGAAGACACAACATGAGATTACACGTCCAGGATACAGGTTTCTCTTCCATCTGGCCAGTTCATCCAAGGTGGTCTTTCAGCCGAAATATAATCATGACAGTCTTGCCACCATTGGTCCGCGACGTTATCCGGCCGTGCTTCCTACCAGGCCTAGGGTTGCCATGGGCCCGATGGTTTCCAAGGACTCTTGATCGATTGCAAGATGTACGGGAGGTCCGTTTTCCTACTTGCTGTGGGAGACGGGCCTGAGACTTCGCACAGTCCGGGGCTCGATTACCCTCCTCGGGGTTGTGACTCCACCCACACGCATATTCAGCCAAACTTCTTGCCTTGTGGCCCACATGAGCCTTCAGTATCTCATTATCCATCGAACGAGGCCCATGTTCAGTCTAGGAGGTCTTCCGGATCGTGTTCTTGGAGATGCGGTCCTCGTAAGATGCGATCGGGTTTCTCGAGCGGCCAAGGGACCAGATGCTTTTCAATCGGTCATCCAGGGGCTGCTTCCATCGTGACGGACGTCTACGACAGAGCCAGGGCGGCTGTAGCCGCGTACGCAAACGTCGGAGTCCTGCAGAAAGGCTGCTTCGGTCAGTCGCAGATTGTACGCTCGTTTCCCACATCCTGCCGTCGCTTGGTCTTCGATGCCGCAGATGATATACTCCTGGCACCGCGGGAGTTCCGGAAGTTCATGTTGTGTTGCTCGCAGGGCAAGGGCTTCATCAACGTTGATGTTTGGAGGATGAGACGACGTTCTGCATGGCCGCCGAGAAGACAAGGGCTGCGGAGGGGGCGAGGGCTGATCATTGCTTCAGAAATCTGCACAGGGGTCTGGATTTGAACAGTCTCTTGGTCGTTGCCCACAAAGTCATTCTGTGGTTGTTGCTGTTGGGTGAGCCATGAGAGGTGGGATACAAGGAAGGGACGGATGGAGTTTAAAGGGCGACCACGTGACGCAACGGGAAAGCTGGAGGGAAAGAGAGTGGCTACGTAGGAGGACCAGCTACCCTTGGATGCGCCGGGAGGCCAACCAAAGCTCCCCTCCGCCACACCTACACCACACCACATCCCAGTTGCGTAGCGTCATGGGGCTTTGAAACCTTGGTTCAACGTCACATGCTGCACTACTACATCAGAGAGCCTTGTTTTCCTTTTCTTACATCTCTTTGATCCTACCCTCGTACTCGCCCTTCGTAGCTACCTTGAATCGATTATTGTTCCTCTCACTGCGTGCAACACCCGCACATGCGAGACTACTGACAAGCTTAAACCTTCGCCATGCTCGAGTACTTTACTTACAACAAGCTAAGGAACGCACGGCAGAAGAAGAACCAGGATGCAATCACGCCCCAAAGCCCGATCTTGAACGACGAGGACGAACGCTTCCTGGAGCGAATCACCTCTGAAGGCACGCCGCCACCTCTGCCAGTGCGACCTGGCGAAGCCTCGCCACCGCCTCTGCCGCAGAGGCCGACGGCGCCTCTGGATAACGTGGGGGAGAGCAAGGGAAAGGATGCGCAGACAGCGTTGATGGACGGCGCAGAGCGGGTGCCTCTCCCTGGTTCTCCGCCGACCGACGCGAAACAGAAGACCAACTACTGGGGGTTCTTGACAGATATTCCAAAGCGGGCAAAGGTGCTTTCCTATGAAGGCCCCCCAAGAGGATGTGGATAACAGAGCTGACAGAGGAACACAGAGCCAACGGAAAGTACAAGCGGCGTCTGACCTCCAAGCCGCAGTGGACGACATGAGAAATGGAAAGGGGGTGGAGCTCAACGAGGATGGTACAATAAACGAAGGCGAGAAGCAGCAGGAGGAACAAGACCTCACGGAAGTCCTCGATCAGCTCAACCTCTCCGCCGTAAACAACCGCGTCTTCAGCTTTTCCAAGGAGTCGCAGGAGCTTCTTGAGAAATTCAAACTGGTCCTCAAAGACTTGATCAACGGTGTACCTACCGCGTACGACGATCTCGAAAAACTCCTTACCAATTCCGAAAACCAACTGAATAAGATGTTCGGGTCGATGCCCCCGTTCCTGCAGACTTTGGTCAGGCAGCTTCCTGCCAAGATGACGGCAGCTCTGGGACCAGAGATTTTGGCTGCTGCTGCGGAAAAGCCTGGTGTCGAAACCTCGGGAGGCTTGAAGCCGGAAACTGCTCAAGCTCGGACGAAGAGCAAGAAGTCGCGCATTCCATCCCTGAAGAAGCTGGTTTCCATAGACGGTGGAGTCGCCGCTATGCTCCGGAGCATCTTGAACTTCCTCAAGTTACGCTTCCCTGCCGTCATGACGGGTACAAATGTGTTGATGAGCTTGGCCGTCTTTGGTAAGAGGATGAACCTAAAGGGTCTCTGTCGTCTTGCTGACTATCCACAGTCCTCCTCTTCGTATTTTGGTACTGCCACAAGCGTGGCAAAGAAACTCGTCTTGAGAAGGAGGCATCCGCACGCGCGTCGGAGTCTGATTTGGAGAAGAGCGCATCCGACGTTGAAGACAGCGTAATCCTGGAACCCGGACCTCCAAGGGATGCTGCACAGGAAGTTGAATCCCCAATCCACATCCATGCCACACCGGCCATCGGCGACAAACCAAGCGCCTCTGTTTACGACATGCCTTCGGTACTTGATCTGCCAGAGCCAGCCAACGTCCCGTTGCCAAAGGACACTTTGGATACCCCTGCTCTTGCGACCACAAAGTGATCCCAACCTCGTTCCATTGGATCCAGATTGAAAGCCTACGTTCTTGATGCGTTTGATGAATTATGATGATACTGTACGATTGCCTGTTCGATGTTTGGGATGGAGGCTATGGAAGCGGCAACATCATTTGGGCTCAGGGTTCGCGAGTTTGCTCCTCGCATGTCAATACCTACACGACCTTAATTAATTTCAACACTATGCTCTATGGTGGAAAAAGCGGTATGAACAGTAACAAAGCCGCAAGATGTGGACTTAACATTCCAGGGTGGAGAGAAAGTTACCTACACGTGGCAGCAGTAGCCCTCTCTGGCAATCCACGGACTTCCTCTCCTAAATGGCCTCGTCAGCGCCAATACATGAATGCGGGTAAGATATTCATCTTCTAGGTAAGTTATGTTTCTTTTCTTTGGATTCCAAGTCAAGTTTGTGTATACCATTCAGGGACCAGCCGAGGCTGAGGGCGTCGATGGCAGAAGACTCCCCTGCTCCGCCGGACATAAAAGGACACGCGAGGTCCACCGCTGATGGGAGAGTTTCAATCGAGAGCGCTGTATTCGACGCCGCAATGCATATGCTGCACGGGGATACCAGAAGGACTTGGCAGTCCCGCACTAGGTTGGCTATCGAGTTTCGCAGCAGCACCTCGTGTTATCGAAGACCCTGGACCATTTGCTTCGCCAGAAGGAGTTGACAGAAAGCTTTGCCATGATCATCCGGACGAAGACACTGTATATCTTGGAGATCAACCACCTTTCAATTAAGGCAGTCGCCTCCGCCCGAGTAACGATGACTTGATTCCAAAGCCGTCAAGCGGCGGAAACAGTAAGGATCGATCCGAGCAAGACAGCTCCACGAGGTCCTCGCTGCTGGTGTGGGAGCAAGTACATGAGCAGCGATCGCTTGGGATATATCGGTGTGGCGCGCGTGCCATCCTGAGAACGGTTATGGAGCAGATGAAGAGCGGGCATGGCATTAACAAGACGCATATTCTCGCGGTTGAATCTCACCTGAGCCTTCATGAATGGTAGGCGAAACATGGGGATTGCGAGGTGGTAGGTGGTCAAGTGGAAGTCGGCGTATTGAATCAACAGCTGCACCCAAGCACATCCAGCTTAAGGTCGCCCAGCCACTGTCTTCCCGCACCTCTACTGTCTCTCCAAAACCAAACCTTTCAACTAGTTTCAGCACCCCTGGGCAAGTCCAAGCTCATCACCTGTTCAACGCTTTCTGCTCTTCGACACCCTTCTCCGCTACCAACCCCACAGTCTCTCCCTCAGCGCACGTCTCCGACCATCGTCGCGCTCGCTCTCTCCACAGCTTCTGCATCTCCAAGCTCCAAGCCGCGCTCGCACAGCATCAGCAATCTCACCACCGCCTCCTCCACCATCCAAAAAGATCTCATCCAATCCTCCGCTAGTCTCTCCTCTGCCTACCTAGCTGCCGCAACTCGCCGTCCACATCCACATCCACAGCCTCGACCAGCATGTCTTCCAACACGGCCAATCCCACTGACCGCGCCGCCATGTCCGAAATCCACGCAGCCGAGCTCCTCGAAGCCTTCAACATCCTCACAAGTCCCATCGAGGAACACACGTTCCTCATCGCAGCCCCCTCCATCGCCCGCCACTACATGATCCGCCGCCACGTCTACCCGCTCGTCGTGCGCGTCCACGCCGCCTTGGAGCAGCTCAACGCCCTCTTTCCGCTTGTGTACGAAAAGCCCAAGCTCACCATCTTCGGCAGGCTCTACCACAACCACACCACGCGGAAGAAGCACAGCAAGCTCAAAGAACATGCCACGAGGCTGCACCACGAGTTCTTGGCTGTTACCTTGCACGTGCCTAGGCTTGAGAGAGAGGACTTCACCAACGAGTTCCTGGTCGAGCTGATCAACCTGCTGGAGGGATTGAAGGACATGAAGAAGATGATGGAAAGCAGGGTCGAGAGGGATCGGTTCTGGAAGTGGGGAAGGGGAAAGAACGGGTCTGGAAATGCGGGTGCTTCTATTCCTGCCTAGTCATCTCCCCGTCTGGCCGCCAACTTTCTCAAACGAGGCACATTGCCGTCCGGGATAAGCACAGGACTCTTGCACATACGTCGAGTTTCGAGAAGCAGATGGCAGGGACGGAGTTTCTATTCCCAAAATCATGTCAGTAACAGAACAGAAGATGGAGTACTAGGATAATGGCGTGCCGCAAGGCCTAACTCTGTTCTTTTCTCCATATCCTCGCTATGACTGCCGAATTATGAACCTGGTATAAAGCGCGCGCTAAACCACAAGAAAGAAGAGCCCTTTTCCCGTTTTCACCAGCACATTAAGCCCTTCCTCCCCAACCCAACCAAGCCCACCTCACTCAAGCTTCGTCTCCGTGCCAATTTCCTCCAAACTCCTCGCCTTGCCACCATACACGACCGGCACGCCCTCGCCCAGATCCTCAACAAGGTTGTCACCACTGCTCAGCACCGTGAACTTCTGGACCGTGTCCTTGCTGAGGAAGAGCTTCATGGCCGAGAACATCCAGCCCATGATGGTGGGCACGTTGACAAAGTACTTGCGCGACAGCGTCTCCGGGTACACTTTCTGGAACAGGTCGATGGTCTTCTTGGACGCGGCTTTGACGTGCGGGTCTTGTCTGAAGAAGGAGACGGACAGGTAGTCGTGCACTTGGATCGCTTGGTAGGGGTCCGGTCCCGCGCCCCAGTCCGGGATGGGCTGCGAGGCGGCGGAGAGGTTGAGCGCCGCAATGGAGAGCTCCATGAGGGCGACGCGCCAGCGGATGAAGCTGGATGTGATGTTAGCGGTCTGCTGTAGCATGTAACCAGGGACGCCATCTGCCACTGAGACATCTCCTCCTTTACGTTACTGCGCTCCGGACTGGGGCTCGCAACAACCACGCCGTCAAGAAGGCAAGAAGGAAATGAAAAAGGAAGAAGGAAAAAGAAAAGACGCCTCGCAGAAAGACAAGGGTTTTACTTACGCGTCACCATCCCCGAACGTCATCTTGTTGTCCTTGACCGCCCCATAAACATTAAAAGTCACCACATCCTTCTTATTCGCCGTCCACCCCACCCCCTCCAACTCAACCACAAATCCCAGCCCCTCAAACTTCTCCCTACTAAAAACCTCATCCTTGACCTTCAACGGCTGGAACTCTTTGCGCCACTTGAGCGTATCGACCAGCTGCTCCCTCGCCTTATCCGCGAAGTTGTGGTTCGCGCGCAGGAACTTCTGGCAGATGAGCTTGGTGTGGAAGTCCGGGTTCTCCGGGTTCAGGATGATGCCGTAGACCTCGTTGTAGCCGTCGGCTTCCTTGACCGCGTCGGGGAGCTTGTTGAGCAGTTCGGTCAGCGGGTGCTCCTCGTTGAGGTCGGGCCAGACGGGGCCGTCTGTTTCACCGGCCGCTGGTGTGCCTGTCTGCAAGTCAGCAATCGATCTTCTTGTGCTGCTTGACGTTGACATCTGAAAGGGACGTCCGTACCTGTCTCGGCCTTGGCTTGCTCCGCAGCTTGCTCCGGCGGCGGAACGTCTGCAGAGCTGGCTACGGGGACCTCCGTGGCCGCAGGCGCATTCGCTGCAACGGCGGGTGTGCCCGTCTCTGCTTGTGCTTGGCTAGCAGCTTGCTCTGGCGGAGGCACATCAGCAGCAGTCGCGGCGGGAACCTCTTGGACCGCCCCTAGAGCAGCTGCGGGCGCAGAGCTCGTAGCCTGCGTCGCCTCGGCAGCATTCTCGGTCGTCTGTGTAGCCGGAGCGGGAGTGGTGGTTGGCGCTGCGGCGGCGGCGGCGGCGGCCTGAGCCGCGGGGGTTGTCTCTTCGGTCGGTTTTGTGGGCAACTCCATGGTCATGAGGATGTAGAAGTCTGGGAGGGAAAGCAGCCGGCGGGTTTTGGGCAGAGGAGAAGGTGGTGAGATTGGACATGGAGACTTGGTCCTGACTCGCGGCCTCGGTTGTAATTTGATGACCATACTGGAGATGAGAGATGCTGATCTATACCGTACAGCCGGGGCCTTGAAAGATATAATTAGTATACTGTGATTTCATGGTTATGCTACATTCTCCTCAGAAATGGCGAGTTGTGGATGGACTACGGGGTGATTGTGGAAGTCGCTCTTGAGAGTAACTTCTGCATTTCTAAATTGAGTTGACGCATCAGCTACCGCAGTTCGACATTGCCTGAGCATATTCCGGACAGCCTTTTCCGAGTACTCATCATTGCAACTGAGGGCAAAGGTACAGATTCAGGAACCAGACCCTCAATGTCATCATATTGTATTTCGAGCAGCTAGAAGTCGTAACGTTATTTGAATCTGCTATCGATAGGAGTAAAAACATCCCTGTGTTACGATCTGTTCCACCCCTGGAAAGCAACTGAACCTGCGCCATGTATCTATGCCTTCGTTTTTCCGATGTACCCATGCATGCCCCTTTCCTGAGAAACATTGAAAGTCGTGAAGCGCTAATACATATTCCGAAAGGTATACGCGAAGGTCATTGAGGAGTTGCAACTGCAATTTCAACTTCATGAGAGGGCCAGGGTCTTGATGTTTGCCGATGTTGGCAAGCCCTGAAGCATCTCCGACATAACTTTGCCTGTACCGAGGGATTGGGAAATTCCTGTTTGGTTGAGTTAGGCCCTACTTGAACATGGTCGGTTTACTGCAAGAAACTACTCACCCCAAGCACCATGCCCAGCCGCGACGAAAACACCGCCTTCGCCCTTGTCAGCCGAGGAAAAGTCACGACCTAGCTTGGCATCCGGCACTTTCGATATTATGGGTCGACCGCTGGACGTGACGGGACGGAAACACTGCATCATGTCAGGCAAACCCCCGAAAAGCAGAAAGGAAGAGCACTTACAAGCCCTTCTCTCAAGACTTGCAGGTCATCCTGCTGTCCAGGCTGACCCAGCATCAACGTAGCAACGTCTTTCAACTGCTTTGCCGCAGAATTGGTTATCTTGACATCAGTAGCCAGTTCCGGGAGAGCGATGTTCGCGCTGTTAAGGCCCGCAACATATATCTCGCCGCCCATTCTGCTGAACAGCTCTGGAGAGAATCCTAGCGTATCGGTTGCGAAAACAGCGTGACACCCCTCTTCTTCGTGCCCAGCGCTCCAGCGTGGTGAGCGAAGGAGGAGAGAATGCCCGGCTAGCGCTGAGATAGGTATTCGGATTGAGGCGGAAGGGAAGAGGGAAGAGAAGACTCTGGGCGTCCAGGCACCGG
Source organism: Saccharata proteae CBS 121410 (assembly GCA_010015785.1). NCBI lineage: Eukaryota > Fungi > Ascomycota > Dothideomycetes > Botryosphaeriales > Saccharataceae > Saccharata > Saccharata proteae. The sequence continues at coordinate 243,882 of ML978723.1, forward strand.
AAGTGATGAGAAGATGAGTGCAAGTTACTGACGATCATCAGAATAGGAATGTTAGAGGACTGTCAACTCACAGTTTTTCTCATGGCCGTTCGATGCGATGCGTACACCGTCTATCCTGCCCCTGCCATCCTTTGAGACGGCTACCGCTTTCGCTGGTTGGTGTAACTGAACGCCTCTCTCGAGACAAGTCTCAAGCAGGAACTTGCAAAGCCGTTTTGGATCTCTGCATGAATGTCAGGACACTTTATTCTGAAGTCGTCTCCTTGTGCAACCCACATCTGTGCAGTACTCGCATCCCTGCTTATGACCTCCAAGGTGCTCCCGCTCGTCCTTGTCAACCACGCCGGGCCGCTGCCTTCTTTGAAATCATGCGCGCCAGCAGAATCGGCGCGGCTCGCCCCATTCTGCAGCCAATCCTCTCCGCTGCCGGCGATGGCGTCTTCGTTGTCCGGGTCTTGGGTCAGCGAAGTTCCTGTGCTGCGGCTATATCCCCAACGCTCGTTTCCCCGGTGCTTTTGCGCGAGTTCCTTGTGCAGTCTGAACGATAATGCTCCAAGAGGCGCGACAGATGGCGCAAACCCTGAGAAGGATAGTCAGACATATTGCGCGCGAGTATGATGCAGAGAGGAGCACGTGCAATCAGCTGCCAAAAATCCACCAGCGAGTCCCGATGCGCTTGCGAAGAGCTCGGCGCTGGACTCAACAATGTGTATGTTCTCAGGCTTGACTCTCTCCGACTCAGACAGGTAGTAGGCAGTGGAGCAGCCAATGATGCCGGCGCCCACAATCACAACTCTCGGCTCGTCTGTCATGGCGGAGTTGAGCAAGGGTGAATCGCGGAAAGAATTGACTTGAGGTATGGAGTCGCAAGAACAAGCAGGAAAAAACAATGGATTGCGCTGGCCGAGCGGGTGACTTTAAAGGCCAAAAAATCGAATGGAAGGGCAGGCGCTGGCCAAAATGTCATACGATCGCGTCCCAGCACCGCGTTTCTCGAGGGGCACACACCCCACAGAGATGACGTTCCGGGAGGGCACTTCTAGCCGCGCCCGCAATCGAAAGTTGATTGTCTGTGTGGCGTCGATCAAGGGCCGTGAAAAAGTGCCAGAGACGTGCCCGCCGCCATCCTGCCTCACACACACAACGTGAACGTTGACGTTACCGGTATCTGATTTTCTGCTGCAACCCGCCGCGACAGCAATCCTCCCGAACAACCCCGTCCCATATCACCCCCGCCTCCGTCACCTCTCGCCACCATGTCTGCCGCCGGCAAAGTTATCATCCTGACAGGCGCGTCACGGGGTAAGCAGCAGCACCACCACTGGCACCACCCCGAACCCCCCTCCAATATCCCGCCCGGATCTGCCCACCGGCCGGCCCGCTGCCTTGCCTCGCCCCCTCCCGCCGGGTAGGTACCTTGCGCTAATCCAGCTCTGGTCAGGCATTGGGCTAGCCGTCGCCCACTTCCTGCTCCAGAAGCAGTGCAACCTCGTCGTCGTGGCGCGCTCCCGCGAGCCGCTCGACCGCCTGCGAAATGAGTATCCGGGCCAGGTGCAGGTCCTGTCAGGCGACCTTGCCGACTTCAGTCTCGGGAAGAAGGCTGTTGATCTGGCGCTCGACGCGTGGAGCAAGCTCGATGGCCTGATTGTCAACCACGGCGTTTTGGACCCGGTCAAGCGGATTGCGGATGCTGATCCTGAGGAGTGGAGGAAGGCGTTTGATGTTAACGTCTTCTCTGCTGTTGCTATGGTATGCGTCGTCTGCAGTTGATTGGTTCTGCGACGCTAAACTTTTGGTCAGGTCAAGGCTGCGCTGCCTTCTCTTAGGTCATCCAAGGGCCGCATTGTTCTCACTTCTTCGGGTAGGTTTTGCAATTGACAAGCACAGGCGGCGAAAACTAACCAGAAATCAGGAGCTTCAACAACCTCTTACTCAACATGGGGTTCCTATGGCGCTTCAAAGGCTGTGCTCAATCACCTGGCCCAGACCCTCAAGAACGAAGAACCTGATGTGACAACCATGTCAATCAGGCCGGGCGTAGTTGACACAGCTATGCAGGCTGATCTTAGGGAAATTCACACCAACGTCATGGACCCCAAGGACGCCGAGAAATTTCGTGGATTGAAGTCAAGCGGAGCTCTGCTCCGACCGGAACAGCCAGGGAATGTCATGGCCAGATTGGTTCTTGATGCCCCGAAGGAACTCAGTGGTGCATTTTTGAAGTACGTTATATTATCATTCTATGGAAAAGCCGTGCTAACAGTTCCACAGCTGGAATGATCACACTCTTGCAGAATACCAAGATGCATAAGGCAGTAGATTGTATTCATTGTGAACCTGGAATGCGTTAGCCATCGAACATGATAGACACATGCATTGTATAGAATGTATTGGATGCTTCAGGTGAAAGATGAAAAGGCTCAACGATAACAACATTAGGCGTGTGCCTTCAGTTTTAGCATGGAATGTGATTTTTGTCATCATGTAGCAGTACATAAAGTAGTGACAGGAAAAGTTCGACTTACAGTTCATATCGCTAGGATCGGGCATAGTAATATATATTCCTGATATCAACAATATTGATCAGTGACCATGCTCTGCTACAAGCGGACGACAAAGTCAATGCGAAGTAGAGTCAGATCATCAGTCAAGATTTGATCCTCAATGTAAGAGTTCAGAATTTGATAGTACATTTTCTTTTCTTGATCATCACATGTGGTTTCGTGTGGTGTGAACCGAGGACATGGACATGGACTGGGGTTACCTACTGCATGTGCAGGGCATCATTCATGCAGGTCAGTCGGCATCAGGAGCGGACGGACCGCAACGCCATGATCGTATGATCCGTGGGCCGTCGGAGGTGGGACCTGATGTGGACCGCAGCAGGACACCGTACGGGCATACGTATAAGGCATCGAAGCTCGTCATCATGCGCGAGGTATGACCCGGCGGAACTTCAAGGACTCTTGTACGACTCGAGAAGGTCTTCGAATGATATTCCAATTGCGCATGCAATTCGCGGGCGATGTATTCTCATCTACGGTTGGAGTGGAAAGTCGCGTGCGACAGCCGGTTCTCGAACATGAGAGATGGCCGGTCTGCCAGCGAGCAGTTCCATCTCATCAACCTCCTACGACGTCGCACCAGGGGGAGTTCAACATTGCCTATTGTAACAGTCAGCGCGGTGTTCCAAGCTATGCTGGCACGATGCAAAAAATGTCCAATATGTTCTCAGATAGTCCGTTTGGCTAGGACAGGTAAATCACCACTGGAGCATAAGCTCATTGGTAAGATAGGGGCGACACGAAAGTTCATCATAGTAAGGGGATGGAGGAAAAGGAAGTCGACATACCATTTGGAAGTGTTGCGCTCTCGAAGTCTGGTGCGAAAGTATGTGCGGATGATGGAGAGCAGGCGAGCAAAGAAAATTATTGGCGGTTTTCATGTCGGAGATCAGAAGGTGGAGCATTGTTTCGCCGCTGCCGGACTTTCCGCGCTAAGAGCCGCCAAGGCTAACAGCTGCGGGAGCTTTGTGACAGAGCAACATATAAAGACGGCATGCCTTGCCCATCGTCGAAATGCTGGATGATTGCAACCACGTCTATAAGGCCTTTTCGCTCCGCTCTACAGCGGCTACCACTGACACCTGAACGTCTGCTCCGAATCAGCAGTCATGTCGGACCGAGAGTTCGGAGGTGAGTCGCAACCAACATCTTGCTGGCTCGCGGTGCATCGCACCCAGCCGGTGCTCAACTTCATGGGTGAAGGAGATAGCTAATCTCTCTGTAGGCAATGATGACCTCTCATTACCCAAAGGTGCGTTCACGCGACAGCGCGACGAGGCGCGCAACATATCCGAAAGCCTTGTACCTACAGCCTCCCCATGCAGCGCAAGCCCATACACACCTTCGAACGGTGCTGACGCGCAGCAGCTACCGTGCAGAAAATCATCAACGAAATCCTGGCCAACGACCCTGGCGTCACCTTCGCCAAGGAAACCCGAGATCTTCTCATAGAGTGCTGCGTGGAATTCATAACCATGATTTCATCCGAGGCAAACGACATCGCGGAGAAGGAGGCGAAGAAAACAATAGCGTGTGAGCATGTCAAGTCGGCGCTTGAGAATTTCGAGTTCGCCAATTACGTCGACGATATCATGCAGGTTGCTGCGGACCAGCGGAAGCAGCAGGCGGTACGTGGTTGCGGGCGCATAACAAGCGGGATCATGCTGACGGATGGTATAGAATCGCGAGAAGAAGCAGAGCAAGATCGAACAGAGCGGGCTCAGCGAGGAGGAGTTGATACGGCAACAGCAGGAACTGTTTCGTTCCGCGACCGACAAGTTCAACTCGGGACCACAAGAGTCCATGTGAGAGGATCGACGGGCTCTGGCTGCTGGATACGGCGTTATTGGAAGGCGGCGTTTTTACTGAGATGACGGCGTTGAGGATAGCTGGAGGCACGGTTTTACGGAATGGGGTATGGATACACCCAAGCAAGGATTGCACATTAGTGCGCGGAGCGCTCAGCATAATAGATGGAGCGATGCGAATCTGAAACGATGGAAATTCGAAAATTATCAACCCCGGAATGTGTTGTTTGCGACTTGGCCAAGAAGCGCATGGTGTGGTTACCCTTGTCTGTTCCCGCAAATGACGTTCCTCAACCTCAGGCTCCAGCGACCCAAAGAGCCGCGGCGCTCTCACAACAGCCACCTGAGGCTGACGCCCGCAACCAATTCCGCGACCCACCCTAGCATCCAACCCACCATATCTCTTCCCTCCACACTCTTCTAACCGCAAGTTCTCCAACATGTCTGGTCTGGAAAAAGCCCTTTTCAACCTCAAGGCAGGTCGACATAGCCCCACCTGCAGCCTCACGACCCCGCGCCCAAACTGACTGGAGCGATAGTTCACCGCCAAGCAGCTCAACCGACAAGCCGCAAAGGCCGGAAAAGATGAGCAGACAGAGAAAGCGAAGCTCGAAAAGGTTGCGCATCGTGTCCCAGCCGGCGAGCAGCCCAGCGAAAGACGGTAGAGCTAACAGCAAGTGCGTTACGAACAGGCCATGAAGCAGAACCATAACGATATCGCCCGAATCTACGCACAGAATGCGATCCGGAAGCAGAACGAGAAGCTGAACCTGTTGAGGCTGGCGTCGCGCATAGATGCCGTGAGCAGTAGGGTACAGACGGCTGTGACGATGCGTCAGGTCACCGGCAGCATGGCAAACGTGGTCAAGGGCATGGACTCTGCTATGAAAGCTATGGATCTGGAAAAGGTATGTTTCTGGCTACACCGAGACTCTGCCGCCTCCTTCATTTGGCCATATGGCGAATGACTGATTCCGGTCGCCGTGCAGATATCCGCCGTCATGGACAAGTTCGAGACGCAATTTGAAGACCTCGACGTCGCGACCGGGTACTACGAGAACGCCACCTCCTCCGCAACGGCCGTGGGTACACCGCAAGAAGACGTCGACCGTCTGATGGCCCAGGCGGCGGACAAGGCGGGCGTGGAGCTGCACCAGGAGCTGGAGGTTGCTACGCCTGCAAAGGCCACCAAAGTCGGGCCAACAGAGCAGGAGGAGGAGGGTCTGAATGAGAGGTTGAGGGCGCTCAGGAATTGATGAGTCTTTGGTGGATGGGCAGATTTGTCTCCCGGCAGCATCAGGAGTCGACGTGGGTCAGGAGTATTGGCGTTGGGATTCTCAGTAGCTGAATTTTGAGCATGGCATAGATCAGCGGCAATAATCCTCACACGGGACATGTCCATGTCTTGGTTATTCCTCAACTTGCGGTGTCGTTGAGATAAGTGAAGGCTAGTCGTTAGTATCTATCATCTATGGCCCGTTTAGGGACGGCACAGCTCCTGGGGATGCCGTTTGACCGTTGGTCGTTTATGCCGGGCCATTTCGGTTTCGGACGAGGAGATGTCACGCGGCCACGGCTTCTCTGGTAGTCTGGAATAAAGCGCTGGCACCGCGTAGTGGCACAACCCCAAAGGCGCTTCCCCAGTGTGACGCAGAATGGCGATCTCTTCGGGAGCGCGCGGCGCGAGGAGCAACCAGGGTCAAGTTCGCAGTATCCCTTCGTGTGTCAATTTTTCATACCAAACCTAACCCTCTCCCTAAACCATCAGAGGTATAGCACCCGGGCCCACCCAGGGCCCCACCCAGGCCTCCCGTCGAATCAGAGAGCCGTAACGTCCTGCTTTACGTGCACGTACTATCAAAGTGGCTCGGATCGGGCTGGGGAACGCACAGCCACTGGCAGAAAACACACGAAGGGATCGAGTCTCCCATGCTCGCCTTGTGACCGTTTAGCACCAAGGTTTGGAAGAGCTACGTTAACTAGGTGGTTGACAGGCCGATGCCTATCAGATCACGAAGCGCTAGTGAGCCCTTGTCGGGGCCGATAACGCAATTGCGCGTCCAAGATCTCTGACCGCCCAAAGGCCGCTGGGCTTCCATGCTTTCCTTTTGCCCTCGGATGGTGTGCTAGACGCAGCCAATAAAACGGTTTCTGGTGATGACGGCATGAGAGCGATCGTCGCAGCATTATTGTCGCTGCCAGAAGCTGCTTTCGAACACCGTGTCGACATGTGGAAGGAAGACAGGCCTGCTGGTGAGGATGGGAAGCTCCGCGCGTGGCTCCGGTAGAGGAGCCTATCGCGAAAGGATGCCGGCGGGCTGGACAGCTTGGCATATCTTGGCGTGAGATGCGGTACCACGAGTGCCGGGGCGGGATTGAGTGGCCTTCCCAGGAGCGGAAGGGTGATGATGTGGAGGGCAGCGGATGGCAGTGGAGGGTAGCATCATTGCGGATCGGTCTCGTCGCTCACCCGGCTCAAGGTGGACTAGTAGCAGACACGGAGATGGTCTCTCTCATCATCACGCTCCCAGCTTTCTCTTTCGCGCTCTCTGCTCGGTCTTGAAGGCGAGTGGCGCATTCCGGACCATGACCAATGAACCATGATGAAGTTGCTTTTGGTGCCGTGGGTCGTGCAGTGGCTAATGACCCGGCCAGTGGCTGTGCACACGTCCGTCATCGCTCTCCATTCGCCGCCTGGCTTTCCAAGGCAACACGCCGCTGCCAAGGTGAGTTAGAGCGTCTGCTGTCCGAACGGCCGTTCCAAGGCTGTCGGGGGCTTGCGTAGTTGTTGCCAGCAGTAGTTATTGCCAGTAGTAGACTCCTTTCTGCAAGTTTGCTGCTGCTTGCCAGTACCACTCACTCATAATCCTCCTCCCTCACTCACCCCGTCTCTCCTCCTCGCACACACGCGACACCTCAGGATACTCATCACTGGGTGTGTGCCGCAAACCGCAAACCGGTCCCACGCCTCGCCTTCACAGCCCGCAGCCGAACCCTGGGTGAGCCCCGTGAGGTCAGCAAAGAGCATCGGTCCCTTTTCGTCGCTGCGCCCTCCGATTCGCCCATTCCCGGACATGCGTAAGTCATCCACCCTGCGGCATGCCTGCGCCGACGTGGAGCCATCCCCGACCAAGCCTGGGGTCCCAAGAGACCCACAATCCTTAGTGGCTTGTCGCCCTGCCGCCTTGTCCTGCATTATCTCTCCCGCTGTTTATTAGCCACGTCCTCGCCCTACACACTCCTCCTTCTTCCCTCTTCTTCTACCACGAACACGCTCTACACGCGTACCACCATCGATGGGAGAATCTTCTAACGAACCCTCTCTACTAGACCGTATCAACTCTTGGGCAAAAGCGCATGCCTCGAGCCGCCACCCCAAGGACTCTCAGCGGTCTATTCTTCCTTTGAGCAACGTATCCAGCAATGGCTCAGATCCATCGCCTCGACCCCCAGCCACCAGCACAGCGCAGAGCAGCACCACAAAGTCTCGCCCCAGCTATGTCAATAACGCCAGCTCCAGCAGCGGAAGCACTCGCAACAATGCAGTCGACGTCACATCCTCAAAACCGCCTCCCCCTGCCCCGCCGCCTGATAATACCCAGCATGATGGAGCTACGTCTGCCGCCGTAGGGCAGGAGAAGCCTCCCATGTCCACTCGCCTCAAAAACAGCAGTATCCGTTTCTGCCATCATTTCAAAGATGCCCTCTGCTACAGTTGGGTCAATGTGCTCCTCGTCTTTGTACCCATCGGTATCGCGACTAAGCCCGCCGGGATGAATCCCGAGCTCATCTTCTCTATGAACGCCGTCGCCATCATTCCACTTGCTGGCCTTCTGAGTCACGCAACCGAAAGTGTGGCTGTCAGGCTGGGAGATACCCTTGGAGCTCTGCTGAACGTATCGTTTGGAAACGCAGTCGAGCTAATCCTATTCATCATTCTGCTCGTCAAGAACGAGATCCGTGTCGTTCAGGCTTCGTTGCTCGGCTCTATTCTTGCGAACTTGCTGCTCATCTTGGGTATGGCCTTCCTTTTCGGAGGATTGCGCTACCAAGAACAGGTAATTCTAATTCTTCTTTGTACCCTAGATCATTCGCTGATCATATCCGCAGATCTACAACAACACCGTTACTCAGATGAGCGCTTGCTTGCTTAGTCTTGCTGTCATGAGTCTGCTCTTACCAGTAAGTCATCCATCGAGGTGGTTGGTGGAAATCTCAGCTTAATAGCTAACTGAAGTCGTCTAGACTGCTTTCCATGCTTCGTTCTCGAATTACACCAGAGCGGATGAACAAACACTTCGTGTCAGTCGTGGTACGAGTGTGATCTTGCTGCTGGTTTACGGACTTTACCTGCTCTTTCAGCTCAAGTCACACGCCTACATGTATGAGAGTACGCCGCAGCACATCATCGACGAGGAGTCCCACCCGGGTGTCCTTGCCGACATGCTTAATTCGTCGAGCTCTTCAAGTTCTTCGGACGATTCCAGCAGCTCCGACACCGACAGCTCTTCGGGCTCTCACACGACGGCCAAAAGGATCAAGCGTGCATTCCGACACCGCAAGCGCAGAAAGTCCAACGCAAGCTCCAAGGATACCCCATCGATTCCTTCAGTCATGAGCTCGCCTGACGTGGAAAACCACGATGCCTTCTTCCAGACTCAAGGTCGTGCACCGGACAGCCAATCTCGACGTGGGTCGGCTCTCGGGGCGATCGCCAGTGGAGATGAGGCTGACCTGGATGAGTTTTCCCGACCCGGCGCCGAACCCCTCGTTCGAGACTTCGAGGCGGGATCTTCAGGGTCTCCTCCGCACGAGAAGAAGCGCAAGAAGAAGCGCAGCAAGAAGCATTCGCGCCACCAGCAGGACGACACTGAAGAGTTCAACGAAAAAGAGCCTGCTCGGGCCTCTGCTCTGTCACCGGTCCAGGAAACCAATACACCTACAGTTGGGTTTAGCGACGTCGTCACTGAAGGCGTTGCCGCTTCTCCTGCGCCCGCCAGACGCCCTTTCAACCTTCGCCAGCTCTCCGCCCGACCTGGCCTCCCGCGTCCTGCTCTGCCGTCCCTGCTGTCCAACAATGTATTCGTTCAGGCCCCCGCTGCCAAGCCGCAACCCAAGCCTGCCGCCGGACTGCGCCGGACTGCTTCTTTGCCAGACAGGTTGAACAAGCCTCGCCCGGCCAGCGGCGCCAACGCATCTCCGACACCAATTCCTCCTCATACTGGGCAAGTCGGCACGGATCATCCTCCACCGGCAGAGCTCGAAGAACCGGAAATGTCCCGAACCTGCGCTATTGTGATGCTTCTGATCAGTACGGGCTTGGTCGCTGTATGCGCAGACTTTATGAGTGATGCCATTGAGCCCATGGTCGAGAGCACTGGTATTAGTCAGGCATTCATTGGTCTAATCATTCTCCCCATTGTCGGTAACGCCGCAGAGCACGTCACGGCCGTGACTGTTGCCGCCAAGAATAAGATGGACCTGGCCATCGGTGTCGCCGTCGGTAGCAGTATCCAAATCGGTAAGCTCAGTAGTCTTTCCGTTATACAAGCCACCGTTGCTAACAACCATCACCAGCCCTCTTCATCACCCCCGTCATCGTCATCCTGGGCTGGATCATGGGCAAAGCCATGTCCCTCTACTTCAACATCTTCGAAACCGTCTCTCTCTTCGTCACGGCTTTCGTCGTCAACTTCCTGGTCCTGGATGGCCGCAGCAATTACATGGAGGGCTCGCTGCTCATTGCCGCCTACGTCGTCATCGCCGTTGCGTCCTTTTTCTACCCTGATGGCTGCGATGCCAGCCAGATTGGTGGACAGGACGGTACGTGTTGAGACCGGGCGTGATGATGCAGCTGACCTTACGATATCGACGAAACTCGAGGTTTCTTGTTATATGCTAATGGGGGGTGACGCTGGATTAGGGCTCCTCGAGAACGGACCTACGAATGCAACTGATGCGCTTCGTCGTGTCAAATGTTGCAGTCGAGGTTGCTCAATTGGTTGCTTTCAGTGTTGAGTGGACGACTTTGGACTTTTCTTCGATCAGCTTTGCCAAGGGGTCTCTCTTTTACTCGTCCATTGGGACATTCTCACGCTCGTTCTGACGATCAATGGCGAATACGATGGGCTGAGGAGATTGCTAGTTCTCCTGAGGGGTAGGCGGGGGTTTACGGGAACGAAAGGATTATCAACAAATTGCTATTGTGGACATATTTTCTCGACGGGCTGTGAAGCTGTGCTTCTATCCTCTGCTATATGTGAACGATGCTTCCTTGAAGACGACTAGCTGCAGCTTACAGCCCTTTTGCAGGACCCGAAGCCTACATGCCGGCCGCATACGTGATTTAGAAATGAAGTTCTAGGCAAGTAGGAATACAGAACGTGCAGGCAGATGACTGACATTGACATGGATTCCAGGTTCAATTCAGGAGCTACAAAGGTCTACTATTCCCCTGGAACGACTGCCTAGGCCACACGCCAACCACACGTCCCTCTCGCTCCCGCCAGCAGGAAAGCAACAAACCAAAGCCCCCAGCACGCCTCGGCTTAGAATCTTCCGCCATCAATCAACCCGCCAACGGCGCCACCCTCGCACCCATATTCTGTATGGGCGCGTCCTCGGGCACAGCCATGGCGTCGACAGCCGGCGCCTCAACGGGCGAGATCCTCTCATGCATGTTCTCGAACACGGGCTCTGGGGTAGCGGAGCGGCTGAGCGAGAGGGCCTTGGGCGCCGGGTCCGGAGTCAGAAGCGGGACGGCGCCGTTGGTCTGGGGCGGATGTGGGTGGTGAAGTTGGGGCGGCAGGGCGTCGGGCACGTGCTCGGTGCGCAGCGCGAACGCGACCGGACTGGCCGTCTTGTTGTCCTTGGGGCTCTTCAGGTCGTCGAGGATGGTTGCGCGCTTGGCGCTGATGCGGGCCTGCGACGGCAGCACCTGGCCGAAGCCCAGCCGCTTGGCCACGCTCTCGATCTGGCGGAAGTACTTGACCGTCTTGACTTTGAGCTCCTGGGTCGCGGCCTCGTCGACGACGATCATGGGGTGCGGATGCAGCTGCAGCGCCGACAGCGTCCACATGTGGTTGACGCCCTCCTCGATGCATTTCTGCAGCGCGGCCGCTTTGTGCGCCCCCGTCACGATCACCACCACTTCTCTGGCGTCCAGCACCGTCTGCACGCCCACCGTCAACGCCATGGCCGGCACCTTGGCCAGGTCCGAGTCGAAGAAGCGCGAGTTGGCGAGGATGGTGTCGAAGGCGAGCGTCTTGACGCGCGTGCGGCTGTGCAGCGACGAGCCCGGCTCGTTGAACGCGATGTGCCCGTCTGCGCCGATGCCGCCGAGGAACAGCTCGATGCCTCCGTACGACGAGATCTTGGCCTCGTAGGCCAGGCATTCGGCTTCGAGGTCCGGCGCGTTGCCGTTGAGGATGTTGATCTGGGAGGGCGGGATGTCCACGTGGGTGAAGAAGTGCGTGTACATGAAGGTGTGGTAGGAGGCGGGGTGGTCGCGCGGGATGCCGACGTATTCGTCCTGTTTGGGGGGTTAGCGCGGGTTGTTGCTTGCTGGGGGTATTGCGGTGGTGGTGATAGGTGAGGGCTTGCGGCGAGGTGGAAGCGAGAGGAGATGTTGTTGGGCTGATCTTGCCTGCCATTGGCAGCTACATTGCTACGCAGCTCTCTGTCTGTCTCTCTCTCTCTCCTTGTAATCGATTCGCAATGGCCAAGAAAAACCGTGGGGAGAGCAAATACCATGTTAAAGGTGACGACATTCCGAAAGGATATCTCTCCCTTCTTGTACTTCTGGACGAGGATGCTGTAGATGATCTCGGGGCTGCTGCCCGTGGGCAGGCCCAGCACGAACGGCCGCTCCGGCGTAGGCTTGAAGTCATGGATGCGTCCTGCAGACGAAAGAGAAAGGGCATCAGGTCAGCCCAGGCCACTTCTTCCGCATATGGGCGCAAAGGCGAAAACGAGATTTGTTTGGAAGTATTGCTTGACGTACGGACTATGTAGTCGGCTATGTACTGGGAGGCGGTCTGAGGGTCTTCGCGGATGATTAGCCGCCTGTTGTTTTCATGGGTCAGTCCAGGGGCACAGCTTCAAGCGCAGGCAGGCCGTGCTCTCGTACATGGTGGTTAGGCGCGGCGGGTGGTACGAATATGCGGACGGGAAGAATGGTCAGAGTCTTGCAGCCGATCAGGCGAGGCGAGGGAGAGGCCGGGTATGTATGGGTGGATGTTGTCTGGCCTGCAAAGCAATATAGCGAGGAGCAGGAGGTAGGTAGGTAGGTAGGTAGGTGGTGGTCTTGCTTTCCAGCCTGCGTGCGCTGGCCCTGCCGTGTATTTACATGCTCTCCAGGCACTGGAAGCAGCTGGCATCAGCGCGCCGTCACACCAAACTTTCAGCGGCCAACGTGCGGAGTCGAGTGGCAGACCGGGTGCTGGCGGAGCTGCTGCCGCTGCCCAGTGGCTAGTTACAACCTGCCTACGACAGTACAACTCGACTTCTGCAAGCTCCCACCTACGAGGGGCAACGTTACTCGGCCACGGTCTCCCCACTGCGGATGGCATCGTTGCACGAGCAGCCTCTCTCTCTCTCACTCTCACTCTCACTCTCACTCTCACTCTCACACTCTTGCCCGATGCCGGATGAACGCCATGCTGCGACGGCGCTATCAGCAACCAAGCCGGACCGGCATCAGCAGCACCGACGACTATCAGCAAGGTCAGCGAAGGCAACGCAGGTCGAGTGTGAGATAGTGAGCAAGCACTCGGTATCATCAGCAGCAGCAGTGCTCGAGTCGCGTTTGGAAGGGTTACATTGCGGCAAGCGGCGAGCAGCAAGGGTCCTGATGATGGGCCGTTGGGACTAGCGATTGGGAATACGGCGGCTTATTAACTAACTTAGTGTGGGATGGGCATGGTGGGTGCATGGTGGGTGGTGCATGGTGGGTGGTGCATGGTGGGTGGTGGGCGCAAGTTGTCTGTCGGCTGTGGGAGGCCAGAGAGCCATGTGCCACTAGATTAAGTTACTGTGCTGAAGAGGCGCTCCTCTCGATAAGGAACGAGACGGTCCTGCCGATAATCCATCTCACTGGCCACACTGCCAGCTGCCAATTGCCAATTGCCACTGCCCACTGCCCACTGCCCACTGCCCACTGCTAGCTGGTGCTGCCATAAAGTACCCCAGGCCCGCAACATCTTCAATCCTTCCCACCTGCCACTGCTCTGCGCCCGCGTGAGCTCCTTCCTCACATCACATCACATCCCGCCCCATCCCATCCCACCCCATCCCATCCCCACACACAAACAAGCGCCCTGCCCACAAAACATCATTCTCCTCCCCCACCCTCAGCCTGCCAGGACGCTCTTCAAGTCAATCGTCCTCTGAGCGCGTGCAGTACACTTCCCCGTCCCGACGGCCAATTGCGCGCCACTGCTTTTCCAGACCCCAAACCGTCACCCTCTCCGTCCCTGGTCATCACCTTCTCCCACTTCCTGACTCGCGTGGCTGCTGCAACCCCTAAGCACGACCTCGACTTCGACCTCGAGCTCGAGTCCATCTCGCGCCTCATCCAGCCCGTCCAGCTCGTGCTGTCCCGCAGCAGCAGCAGCAGCAGCACAAAATGGCCGTGTCGGACGAGAAGACGACGCTGCCCACCGAGCGCGCCGCCTCGGACCATTCTCAAACCGTCGGCGCTGAAGAGGCGGGCGCCGTGTCACAACATCCAAAGTCGTGGAAGTACCGCAATGTCACCATCCTGGGCCGCCGTCTGCCCTTCTTCGCCTCGCCGCCCTCGCAGCTGCTCATCGTCTCCCTCGTCTGCTTCCTGTGCCCGGGCATGTACAATGCCTTGACCGGCATGGGCGGCGGCGGCCAGGTCGACACCTCGGCCGCCAACAAGGCGAACATCGCCCTCTACTCGACCTTCTCCGTCGTCGGCTTCTTCGCCGGCAGCATCACCAACCGCCTCGGAACCAGGGTCGCCCTCAGCTTCGGCGGCCTCGGCTACAGCATCTACATCGCCTCCTTCCTGAGCTACTCGCACGACCAGAACTACGGCTTCACCATCTTCGCAGGGGCCTTCCTCGGCGTGTGCGCCGGCATGCTGTGGGCGGCTCAGGGCACCATCATGATGTCGTACCCGCCCGAGGAGTCCAAGGGCCGGTACATCTCCTGGTTCTGGATGATTTTCAACCTCGGCGCTGTCATCGGCAGCTTGGTACGTGTTTCCTTTTTGTCTTGGTGCAGTCGGTCGAATCCCTTCGCTCGGGAGAGCCCACCAGCCGGGATTCAGCTAACAGGAACGTGTGTGACCAGATCCCGCTTGGCCAGAACATCCACACCACGACCGCCAAGACGGTTTCAGATGGAACGTACATTGGCTTCCTGGTACTCACGCTGTTGGGCGCGGCCCTGGCCTTCATCCTCGTGGATGCGAAGAACGTGGTCCGCGATGATGGCTCGCACGTCATCCTGATGAAGAACCCAAGCTGGAAGACGGAACTGATAGGTCTCTTCGAAACCATCACCACTGACCCCTACATCATCGCCCTCTTCCCCATGTTCTTCGCCTCGAACTGGTTCTACACGTACCAGTTCAACGACGTCAATGCTGCCTACTTCAACACGCGCACGCGTGCCCTGAACAATGTCCTGTACTACATCATGCAGATCGTCGGCGCCTTCATCTTCGGCTACGCGCTGGACAGGAAGGGCATACGTCGAACCACGCGCGCCAAGTGTGTCTGGGTAGCTCTGTTTGCCCTGACCATGTGCATCTGGGGCGGCGGATACGCTTTCCAGACCACGTACACGCGCCCCGAGACTTCAGCCGCTGACTTCAAAGTCAAGGACTGGTCGGATTCGGGCTACATTGGTCCGATGTTCCTGTACATGTTCTACGGCTTCTACGACGCGGCGTGGCAGACGACGGTTTACTGGTAAGTTTGCTCCCCTTTCCCACAACGCACGTGGTTGCGCGTCCGTTTCCGGCCATGCCGCTAACCGGACTTTCCGATTGCCAGGCTCATGGGCGCCATGACCAACAACGGCCGCCGGCTCGCCAACTACGCCGGCTTCTACAAGGGCATCCAATCCGCGGGCGCGGCCATCGTGTGGAGCCTGGACCTGCACAAAACGCCCTTCATGAACCTGTTCGCGTCGTGCTGGGGCCTGCTCGCCGGCGCCCTCGTCCTCGCCCTCCCCGTCATCCTGTACAAAGTCAAGGACCACGTCTCGGTCGAAGAGGACCTCAAGTTCTCGGACGAGACGGCCGCGGACGTGCTGGCGCAGCCGCCCGGGGGAGCCCAGATCCCGCTCGAGGGCCCCGGCGCGTTGGAGGAGAAGGTCAGGCACGATGCCACTTGAAGGGAATCTCTCGATGATTCTTTTCGCTGTTACGATTCGAGCAGGATGGATGTGGGATACCCCGGGTGGCTGTTCTTTCTTCTCTCTTCTCCGAGACTTTTACGACAGAGAACCTGATGTGCGCGTGAGATGAGCCGGGTTTTCTTCACGATGGCCACGTCTTTTAGGTAAATTAATTGTAGACGATGGAACCCTCCTTCTTCTCCGGCTCGTGATCGTGCCGTCGTTGGCGAATGTGGAACTACGCCCTGATGATTGTACTCTGTCAGGGGAACGCGAAAATCCCCGTCGTCCAACGTTATCCTGCTTTTCCATCCCTTGTCGGAAATCTTTCTTGACGGGCAGTTTTCCCCTCCGGACAAACACACACACACATTCCACGCTCATCCTCTCGGCACGGCCGGCGAGACTCAACTCGCGACTACCAGCCTCGCGTGTAGTATGTGCGCCTGCTGCTTCACCGGCCTCCCCTCCCTACCAGCTGTCTCGGGCGAACTAGGCCAGCGCAGTGCTCCTGGGTCCGGTGGTGCTCGAGGTGGGCTTGTAGTCTCGTGTGCTGTGCGTTGCCCCGCGATGCGGTTGTCGTGGTGGGGTTGCTTGTGGCGGCGGCTGCTACTGTGGTGTCGTGTCGTGTCGTGTGGTGTCGTGTGGTGTGGTGTGGCTGGGTCAGGTACTGTAGCGTGTGTTTTGGGTGCGAGCGGCTCGGCGGCAGCGGGTGGGTGGGTGGGTGGATGGGATGGGATGGGGTGGGGTGGCTAGTGGAGGGGTTGGCGGTTGCGGTACTCGGCGGGATGGGGCTTTTGGCCGGTGATTGTGGTGGGGTTGATAGGAGGGGCGGGTTGGTGGTGGTGGTGGTTGTTGTTGTGGTTGTGATTGCGCTGTTGCATCCCCAGGAGGAGAGTTGGATTTGGGTGCTTGGTGGGGGAGATGGATGGCTGGATGGCTGGATGGCTGGGTGGTCGAGGTGATGGGTTGGCGCGCAACGTTGCACTGCGCTGGGCTGTTGATTGGACGGGAGGGGCAAGTAGCAGTTGCATATTAGCGCGAATGGGTCGACTTGGTTGGCTGCCGGTGCTTAAGTAGCGGTTGCATATCAGAGCGCATGGCCGGACTTGGTTGGCTGTCGGTCATGCCCACTCGTTGTTTTCCCCGCGAAAGAAGCAGAGGCGCGCTGGGATTGGAGATCCATGTACCCGTGCTGGCGGGACCAGAGACCGCCCGATCGCCCAGGTTGTGAAGGGGATGGTGGCCGACAAGGCGCAGTTTTAGCCGGGCATGTATATACTGCGGGAGTGGGTGGTGTGGATGTTTGTTGCCCAATGCTGCATCGTGACTCCGGACCGTAGCTCATGCCTCGGAGGATTAACTTAGACGAAATGCTCCTTGTAGATTCGTCGTCGATCCTGTTTCACTTACTTCTTCTGCTCTTTGTTCTTCCTCCTGACCTACGTAGAGATTCCGAGGCAAGTGCACAGGAATGGAAAGTTCATTTCCATCATTCTCGCCTAATGCACCTATTCTCGTACCCGCCGTTCTCGTCCGCTCGCCTGACAACGACGTTGCAACCCGGAATACTAGCAATGCTTATGCTTCATGCCGGGACGGGCGACACGGCGCAAGCCTCGTCCAGCCGGTCAGGTCGCTCAGCCAGCCAGCGAAGACCCATATCAGCGACAATTCAGCAGGTTGATAAGGCTCCGGCTAAGCAGTGGGCTTGGGATAACGTTAAGGCTTGCAGTGATTGGACCCGCTCCGATCCGGGGCGTTCTCAACGTCGAGGGTTCAACTCGAGAGGCCCCAAAACGGGGCGTCGCATGGCATTTTCAGGACGACGATCAGTTAGTTGGACGCTTGGCTCGCTGCTGCTGGAACGGTAGCGTACGTAGGTAGCGTGACATTGCCTTGTTCTGACGAGGCTTTTTCTGCTTGGAGGTGCGAGGGGAGAGATTCATGCTGATGGCGAGGAAGAAAACGCAACAGGTACGACTCGATGGCATCCTACGGCAACTGCGGCCGGCTTTGACTCTTCTTATGGATGCTGTACCGATCTCTCGCCAATCTCAGCTCCGGCATGCTGGTGAGGCGGCGTCCCCGGCTGGTGGATTGGGGAGAGCGGACATGCCGAGCGCATGCCTACATACATGAATGTTCCGCGGAGGAGGCTCAGGTTGTCGGGCCAGTGGCATGTCACGCGCAACGGCCTCGGGCCGAGGATGGATTAGTTACCGGTATGGCAATGGACAGCGTGACAAGCTACGGAGCAAAGTGAAGCTGAAGTGAAGCCTCGAGTACACACAAAGCGGCGGGACGAGGGTGTGCAGCGGGTGTGAGGTCTACAGTGCGTGAGGTGGGTAACTTGGATAACGGTAACTTGGATAACTAACGTTAAGCGTGGATCTAAATCAACTAACTAGCTTAGATTAGAGGAGAGTACGATACGTGATGGACTCGAAGCTTCAACGTACCTACTAGACTGAAGTAGTAGACTGAAGGCTCGTTGCTCGTTGCTCGGGCGCGCCTCGGTTTGTCTGGTGGTTTTGGCGACGTAGCATCCCTCCCACCCCCCAAGGACGGTATGTAGCATCAGCAAAAACGCTCCAACGCTCCAACGCTCCGCCGCTCCACTCGCCGCTCGTCGTTTGAACTGCCCACAGGCCTCGCAGCCACCCTTGCTTTGGCTGCCGTGTCCGTCGATGAGATGAACAAGCCGCGCCCTCCGTTCCCCATCGCCAATCGCCAATCGCCAATCGCCAATCGCCAATCCTGTCCAAATGCCAGCCAAAATTCCCCTCCATCGTGCCGATTGACGCCCCCCGCCAGCGGATGACACCTTCCAAAAGATCCCTACAGCCTACTACATCTACATACCGTAACGCCCACCACCACTCCCTGGGCCTTCTCCCCGCTCGTCCAACACAAATGCATCAACAACCACTGCTGCGACATCGGGAGAACGAAGACTTCTTCTCTGCATAAACTTCCCAGACCTGACCCTCCAAATCTTTGATCCCAATTGCCAGTGCCAAGTTACCCGCAAAGGCCCTGTCACCTGGGACTCGCTCTTTGTTCCTTTGTCACCTCGGTGCATGACCACCGCGAGTCTGCCGCTGCCGCTGTCGTTGCCGCTACTACTGCTGCATCCACCCTCTACCTACTACTACTGCTGCTGCTGCTGCTGCTGCTGCTTCTGCTGCTGCCAGCCTTGAGGTTGCCCGCCGCTACTGAACCGCCCCCGGATTTCGCCGCCCCCGCTGCCGTTCGTTCACCACTGTTGACCAAACACCCCCCCCCGCTGTCTTTGTCAATCAATGTTTGGAAGCTTCCTGAACGCACTCGAGAGGGTCGTCATGCTGCCGTCGTTGTACCACGCCGTCAAGGTGCTGGAGGGAGACTCGTTTGACCCGAAGCGCGTCCACAATGTAGTCTGCGCACCTTGCGATCGCACCATGGACGACTACCTGCGCGAGGTCAAGAGGCTATTTGAGGCCCCGCTCCAGCCAGACCGCCTCCTCTCCATGTCCGCCAGGCTGCAGGAGCAGTTTGCCCTGGAACTCCAGGCGAGCAACCTCTGCATGTTGCCGTCCTACAATCACACCCTGCCCACCGGTCACGAGCGTGGCACCTACCTCGCCCTCGACGTTGGCGGCTCGACTTTCCGGGTCGCCCTCGTGGAGCTCGGCGGCAAAGAGCTAGGCGAGAGGTGTATGCGCATCGCCAAGATGCGCAGCTACAGAATCGATAACAAGATCAGGGCTCTCGAGGGGGATGATTTCTTTGACTGGATGGCCGACAGGATAGAAGATACGCTAGACGATCCGGATTTGAGAGAGAGCATCCACGGCACCCTCCCGATGGGCCTGTCCTGGTCCTTTCCCGTCGAGTAAGTTTGCGTGCGCAGTTGCAATGAAGCAGACTAGAGGGCTGACCAATGGCAGACAAACGTCGATAAGAAGTGGCATTCTGCTCGAGATGGGCAAAGGCTTCTGTGCGACCAAAGGGGTTCACCGAAAAGATCTCGGAGAGCTGATCATGAAGGCCTGCATGAGAAAGGTACGCACGTGCTCACCTTTGAATCCAGGATATCGCTCATCATGAAGTAGAAATTGGATGTCCGCATGGATGCCATTGTAAACGACTCCTCGGCGACGCTGCTTTCGCGCGCGTACAAGGATCAGACCACAAGATTGGCTCTGATTCTGGGAACCGGATTCAACGCCTCAGTACATCTGCCAGTTTCAGCCATCTCACGTAACAAGTTCGGAGAGAGGCCACAGAGCTGGCACGACAAAGCAGAGCGCGTTCTTGTCAATACCGAGCTCAGCATGTTCGGAAAGAACATATTGCCCACTACTCGCTGGGACGAATATCTCAACAACCACCACACCCGTCCGGATTTCCAACCGTTTGAGCATCTGATTAGTGGCCGCTACCTTGGCGAGATTGTGCGGCTGATTCTCCTAGAGGCCATTCAGACTGCCGGTCTTTTTGGTGGAGAGATGCCAGAAAATATCACGGAACCCTATAGCTTCGACACTGGGACGATGGCAATTTTTGAGTCGTAAGCAATGCCTCTCAACTTTGCGTATGTCTGAACTAACAACTCGCAGTGACGACACGGCATCCTTGACGAAAGCATGCACTATGCTCCAGGCCCACCACGCCCTTCGAACGCCTCCAACGTACGCCGAACTATTCTTCATCCGCCAGATTTGCCAGCTTGTTTCCCACCGCGCAGCAGCCTACCTCGCCACCGGTATCCACGCTCTCTGGTCTCTCCGCAATAAAGCAGAAGGAATGGCGCCAGCCTCCGCGGGTCATGTAACCATATCCTGCAACGGCTCCGTCATCGAAAAGTACCCATCCTTCAAGCCGCTCTGCCAAGGCTACGTCGACGAGCTAACGACGCGATCCGGCGCACCAACCGGATCCGTTAATTTGGAGATGGCATGGGAATCCTCCATCTTCGGCGCGGCAGTCGCAGTCTGCTGTCTCGAGGCGGACGATTCGTAATCGCAAAGCGGGAAGCGACACAGGACCACAGCATTAGCCGACAATTGACCGGTTATCAGAGCCTTTTTCGGGCATCTGAAGGATGCAAATACCCGTTTGTCGAAACACGAAGTCGTCTCCGAGATCGCTCGGGCGGAGCACAGCGACTGCCAGGCCCGATATCCATGAGCTTAAAAGCATCTGTACGACGGTGAGGCGTTCTACAGCCTCTGTTCACCTCCAAAGGCTACTCGTACCTGTCAATTATACCATGCGTGGATCAGAACGCAATGGGAACGCGGTGTAACCTCTGCTCAGAGCTGCCAGAAGAGGCCAAAAGCGCTCAAATCGGCCAATAGACTGGCCTACTCTGGGTATTCTGCACGTATTCTGCGGGTTCTTTGCATCTCCAAGGGACCAATAGCCGTCGGAAGTGAGTAGAGGCTGTAGCCTCATCTCACAGAGATCCTCTCAGGGAAAAGAAGTACGACCAAAACTGTTCCTCAACTGCGATTACGGCTTCCAATTCTGGTATATCCGATCACACAATCGACGGCAAAAGCACACTATGGACTGGACTCTCGCAGGCAATTTCTGATCACATCATCTATCACCAGCATCGGAGGCGGCTGCGCGGAGCCGGTGTTGCACATGCAGGTCGCCTCAGGGTACTCGAGCCAGGGGCTTCCTGAAGCTTGCGTGCGTGCACTAATGCGAGGCATCACCACAGGTCTTCGCTCGAGGCATCCGATTGGCTCGAGCTTCACTCCTCAGGCGGATAGCAGCAGCAGACTGGTCCAGAGCGGAAGGAACGATGGGGTTTTGACGTCTTGGCTGCGTCGAGCTGTCAGGTCGTTTTGAGGTTGCATTGCGTGGGTGCATCGGCTGCATTCTTTGAATGCGTCTTGTCCAAGGGACGCGGGCTGGCATGAAGGAGGGGAGAAGCGAGGAGGAAAGGAATCGCATGCATGCGAGGTTGAGGACGAACGACCAATGCAGTTGCGAGATTGTACACACGGGTTTTTTTCTTTCCTTTATGCAATGTTCGTCGACTCTGCTTCCGATATTCTTTTTCTCCTTTGCGACTTGTGTATCTCTAATACCCATCTCCTACATGAAAGTACTTTGTTGCCTCGATTCTTTATTTTTGCCCGATTGGGACTGCTGCACGTCCGCCTCAAACGGCTGCATGCAGATGGAAGTACCACTATATCTGCCGCGAACCGGACTGCAAAACGAGAAAAGCAGCATACGGCTACGTACATGATCGAGGCTCGAGAGCGAGAAGCCTGCATCCGGGAAGCAATTCCTACACCGACCCTATCTTGACAGGATGGGGGAAGAGTCCTCTCCCCGCTCATATCACCCATCCATATTCAACGCACTCCTACTTCCCCCTATCCACATAAAAGCGAACACGTTCAAGTTCCCAGGCACAGGCTCGAGCTCACACAAGCAACCGTCCGACGAAGATCTGTGTCACCCACCCACCCTCCAACCAGCCAGCCAGCCAGCCAGCCAGCCAGCCCCTCTGTCACACAGCGCACAACACACAGCTGCCGTCCAACCACACCACCATCTCGTCTTTCCTCGAACAAACTCACCGTCGATCTCCTCTCCCGACCGCAGATTCCAGACCCGGGCGAGACATGCTGCCCCTGCAGGCCGTCCAGCCTCTCTCTGTGCGACCAGAGAAATCCGCGAGCCAGCCACCCATTTGGGATGAAGCGTGGCGTGCATGCATGCGTGTTCTTTGCGAGCGCAACGCCATCCTCGCCATCCTCGCCACCCTGCCTCGTTTCTCGTTTCTCGTTTCTCGTTTCCGAGGCCGTCGAAGCACGCACATGGATTCGGCACATGTAGATCGAGCCTCGCTTTCGGCTGCTTTTCTTGGATGCTGGGAGCGTGTGCGGTGTTAGGCGCGGTGGAGTCGGGAGCGGGATGCGGGATACGGGATACGGGATGTAGGGGATACGGGGACGGGGCGAGTGAGTGCCACCTCGAGATACGATGATGTGTGAGGTTGGATCACGTATGCAGTACCGAAGACGTACGAGCCAATGCATTGATGTTGACATGCCGATGTTCTGGAGCGGGTTTCGGTAGTAAGAGAACAGCAGCGAGAAGGAGATGCGTCCAGATGATGTTGGGAATTCAAGAAGTATCGGGGTGTTGACACCTGTACTGAAACTCAGTGCCGTATATGTACTCGCCTGGCAACCACATCGAGATCAAAGAGTTCTAGTAATGTGCCATGGCGCCTATCGTGCTTGGTGGAAGCGTAATCAATGCAAAATACTATTAGAACTCTGCTCCTGCAGCCCGTGCCTAAATCCAATCTTTCTGCTCCCCTCCCCAACGGTCTCTTCAATGGGCTAACGTTACCAAAGAAAAAAAGAGCGTAGAAGGAGCCAAGAAGTCCTCGGATCTCCCCAGAAGTACTTCAACCCGCGGCACCACACCGACCAATCAACAACGGCAGTGCCGCGAACAGGACGCTCAATCGGGAAATGGTCCAAGCGTCAACTTCGAACGCAGTGGAAACTTCACTGCGGAAACTCGACTCACCATTGACGCGTTCACAATGCGTTTGGAGGCACTTCCAACTACCATCAAGCGGGAGCATATCGACACCACAAGAAGCACCTCAGCCTCACGGGAAGCACTTCAAGCGCACCAGAAGCAACCCAACCCTCACCAGGAATCCATCCTTCAGTCTCGCGGACGTCGGCCCAGTGACACCAGACCCAACAATGTATCGAGTCTTCGTCTGGCCTCGTGCATGTCAATACCCAAATCCTTTCCCTTCGCTGCGCGCTCGAATCTCCGTTCAAGCACCAAGTTAAGCCATGGGGTTTTTCGGACTATTATCGACCAAACCGAAGAAGACATATCTCACTTCTACTTTCCCCGTCAAGCGCCGGGAATCTCGCACATGTTCGGGCAATAATTAGATGGATAAGAATGCTACGTAGAAAGGTTATAGGATTCGCTCAGTATAGATATATAGGTGATGGATTCGGAATCCAACATGGCTTTTCCATCCAGGGCACAGCCCCTTGCCACAGCCCATCGTAAGAGCCATTGTCAATCTTCTTTCCTCTTGTCTCTCTCGCCGACTTTCCCCCTGTAACAACCCCGTGCGCGATGATTTCTTGATGAACGTCGGACACTTCCCAGTTTTGCATCCAATGACATTCCCTCCCCAGTTGCCAGAAAATTCTCGGACGCGCAGAGGGCGGGCGGGGTGTATGCTCGTTGTCATGTTGTGTCGCATTGTCCGTCAGCGAAGGAGCAGCTCGCCCACGCCCCCTCTCCTCCCCTACACCGTGGCCATAAGTGGATATGTAAAACAAAGCCCGATACAGGTAAGGTATGGAGCATAGAGATTTTCGCCCATCCCACCGCCAACAATCCAGCCATCACACCTCCCGTATCCAGAATGCCCTGTCCAATCCATACCCATCATGCAAACGATCCCCCAAGCGCCTACCTAACCCCGGAAAGCAGGGGACTTGTTCCAGACAAGGGCCGCTCAGAAACGCCAAGGAGTGGTCATCAAGCATCCTCGTCAAGGCAAATTGAGGAAAAGAAGATGACAAAATTAAAACAGAAAGGGCCAATGGAGCTTATGCAGTTGTCATCTGCATCGGAACATTGGTTGGATATCGCTGTAGTAGAATTAAAATGGATAGATTGATGCATGCGGTTGGAAGTTGATCGGGCCCGGTTGTCGTGGATTCACGGACGACGGTGGTCCCTCTTCCGCTATCGAAGCGCACTGGTTGGCGGCACATCTGAGGGAAGGCCTGCGGATGTTCCATTATTCTGAGGCTTGGGCTCGGCTCGGGACGGGGTCTCGTGACCTCATGTCGATGTCCATCGGTGGATCCCGATTGCAGACCTTCGGAGAAGGCTGCTTGTTCCATCGTGAAAAAGGGCGACAATGAACCAGAGAAGTGGTCCCCCCGGCTCTACGGTGATTGCTCGGAAAAATACCTCTTCGATCGGTTCCTCACAGCCATGGCCTTTGGATCCTGCGGCAGATTCATATGATGCACTACGTGCGGCCGGTACACAGCATCCACGGGAGGCATCCAGTCATCCAGGCCTAACGGAAAATACTCGTATAGCAAATCCGCGCTCTCGTCTGGACTGCTGATGAGGTTGAGCGAGAACGAAGGCGCCCTCGGCGGCGGTTGCGTAAACCTCCGGACCTTTCTGCTAGCGTCGCTCGGCGACTCCGGTTTCTTCGGCTCGTCATCCGTCAGCGACAAGTTGATCGGTGCGGAGAGTGACGGTCGTGGCTGCTGCGTGTGACGTGAGACATCTGGACTCGACTGGGCATAAGCTGGAGCTGAAGGCATGCCGTAAGACGCCGGTGCTGGAGGAATCGCCGTCATTGCACCAGTTTGAGCCGCCGGTATCTTCCATTCGAAGAAGTCTGGCGATACTAGCGTGTCGTTTGGATCGAATTGAAACGGCATTTGGGGAATCTCGACGGTCTGGTGAGTCGAGGATTCTCGCTTGTGGTGTGTTTGGTTCGAGTCTCCAGTGGAGCCCCGGTTGGGCTGTGTTGGGTTGTGTGCCTTGCGAGCGGTACTGCCGCCACCGCTAATGGGAAAGTCTTTCCGTGATTGGAAGTTTCTGGGGCTCCGTCCTCGTACTATGATAGCTCCAGACTGAACCTCGCAGATAGATACCCTTTGGCCTGTGGAAAGAGTTGCCATGACTTTCAACTTGACGACAAAGTGCTGCTGCAGCTCCTTTCGCCGACCGTTGTTCGCAGTAGCGATTCTGAACTGCAATCTTTTCCATGCGATCGGGAAGCTGACAAACTCCGAGTCCATCTCCGTGCTGGTCGACAGATCTAACGGAATCGACGGGGGTTCCTTCTCGGTCTTGTCTTCCACGATGGTGGTGCTGCTCGCGGGCGTTTTCCACGGAACGGATATGATCTTGACGGGGTTTCCCTCTACGGATTCTGTTGCAGAGATGGTCAACTCTTGGCCCAGGACGGGCACCTGCTCGCCCTGCTCGGTCATTATGTATTGCAGAGTCCGCGGCAAGGTGATGTTTCCGGTAATCTGGAAGAGATTGCGCCTATAGCAGGTC
Source organism: Saccharata proteae CBS 121410 (assembly GCA_010015785.1). Classification (NCBI taxonomy): domain Eukaryota; kingdom Fungi; phylum Ascomycota; class Dothideomycetes; order Botryosphaeriales; family Saccharataceae; genus Saccharata; species Saccharata proteae. The sequence goes on from ML978723.1 coordinate 269,728, forward strand.
AATTCAGTCGGCGGCGCCGAGTTGTCGCCCGCCGACGCCCATGGCGATTCGGCCAGGAAGAACATGCCGCGCAGCTGAGCGGCCAATGAGATGGACGTCCGTCGGTATGCATAATCGAGTAGAGTATATGAAAAGGACGGTAGCGAGAAGCTGAGGAGCTTGTTGTCGCGCTCGATCGAGGGGCTGTCGGGCCCGTTCTGGTCGGCGACGCTTGGCTGGTCGTATGCGCTGAGCTGGTCGGAGAAGGGATCTTCGTAGGTGCTGGAGAAGCGCTTCATGGACGCTTGCTGCGCCGGCGCCTGCAAGCCGTGGGTGGTGTAGGTCGCATCCTCGCTGCTGCGACATGTTAGCATTGCGCAGGAAGCGGGCGCTGGTGCGCGGTCAGGGAACGGTACCCAGCGAAGGTTTCAGCGTCGAAGTTGGAGTGGCCGTCGAGGTTGTCGAGCGGTAGCAGCGGGACGTTGAGGGAATCGGGCGCGGTTACGTTGGAAAGTGACATTGGGGCTGCCAAGTAGGACATGGTGAGGGTGTCGAAGCCCTCCATTGCTTCTCCCGCCGAGGCCGGCTAGGGTGCGATGAGGGGAGGAGCGGGCTGCATGCGATACGGGCTTCGGGGTGGTGAGCGGCGATGGTACTTTGGCGAATATGGGGTAAGGCAGTGGTGAGGTAGTGGTGAGGTTGCGGTGGATGGCGTGTGAAGGGCCTGGCTTAAGGCTGGCTGGGCGGAAGTTGGTGGTTTGATGGTGGTGGAGGTGGCTGCTAGGGTGCGTGCGGTGGGTTAAGGTTGGGGTGCTTGGGTGCTTGGGTGCTGGGTGCTTGGGACTTGTCTCTGCTCTTGCAGCGGCGAGCTAAGTTTGGCATCGCTCCATCCACGGCTCATCACAGTCGCTCCAAAAGCTGCGCTCCTGTGCGACGGGAGTCCAGCTGTCTGAGCCAGTCACATGCAGCGCGGGTATTGAAGCGCGAGGGCGGCGCGGGTGTGTGTGTGTGTGTGTGTGGTGGGTGTATATATTGGCACTTGGCTGCTCTGTGTCAGCGAACACCAGCATGCGCACACCGAGAGCGACGGAGCTGGAGAGAGCGCGAGCGAGGCGCATCCGTCAACCACCAGGCACCTGGGCAGTGAGTGCTCCAGCTGCCAGCTGCCAGCTGCCAGTCAAAGTGACCTCCGTCCGCTCTCCTGCTCGGGCTCCGTCGTAGGGCTGCTGACAGCATCGACCGGCCACACCGAGACAGACGACCGGACCTTACAGGGAGAGAGCGACAATCCTTACCCTCTCCCAGCCCTGCCATACATGCACATACGTACGCCTTCGCATTCGCTCCCGCAACCGCCGCTCCAAAACGTCTAGGTACATCACCTACATCGCCTACATCACCGACATCACCGACATCACCTCTCCAGAGCCAGCAACCAAGTGCAAATCCCCCTATCCACCGGGTATTCCCAAAACTCCTGCCCTCGCCTCCCTCCCATGACTCGCCCTGGACGCGCAGATGACCGGTCCAGGTGAGCTGATTACGATGGTGGTACCATTGTCCACGTCGCCGCGTCGCAGCTGACTTCTTCGAAATTATGCAAAACGTCGAAGCCCATCGCAGATAGGCCGTCGAAGTTGCCATCACCATCCATCTGTAGTACTTGTCAGAGCGCGCTGTCCGCGGAGCAATCGCAAGCTTGGGGGGAAAACTCACATAGTCGAGGACGCACGCATTGCACGCCTGCTGTTTGATCTGTCGCATGCCCAGCAGAATCAGGCCCTGGAGCAGCGTCGAGTACTCGCCAACCGCGGGCGAGATGACGGGTGACGAAATGCCGCCTGTCAGTTCGTTGACGTCCTTCATTGCGGGTACGTACTCCGCCAAGCGGGAATGCATGTTGTAGAGCACGACCGTGCCCACCAGCGCGCCATCTTCGGGTCTCTTTGCCCGAATGATGCCGCACGCGGCTGGGTCCGCCAGTGCGAGCTTGTACACCTCGGCCAAGCCCTGGCGGTTGCTCGTTTTGATGTGATCTAGCACCGCTCCTGAATATTCCCAGCCGTACACCAGATCGAACTCGGCTCCCGCGCTTTGCAGACTCTTGGCCATGCCGTCTGGCGGTTGCCAGGTTGATAGGTTCCGAGCAACCATGCTGCAGACAGGTCGTGAGAGCGCAGTGTTCCAGCCCATGTTCGCGAACCATGACCGGAGCCGCTTGCGTTCCGCTCCATGGCCTGTCGGTATGCCGAGGAAGACGCTCGGTAACCTCGAGCCGAGTTGGAACCTTTTGATGCCTTCTCGCTGCAGCAAAGTTCGAATGGCTCGATTGTGAAGAGAATGTCCAATCGACAGCTTGCGTCTTGCTGGGTCAACGAATAGTGCGCCGATTGCTCCTGTACCAGTCGTTTTGAAGAAGTAGGTCGAGCAAAATCCATAGAGTGCCTGCGTACTGCTGTTGCGCACGACGAAGTGCGATTCAACAACCTCGGGATGGTGAAGGAGGAATGAATTGGACGTTGCACTGGACAGCTCTGATCGTTGGTTTGGCGGTGTTCCCTCCATCACCGCCTTGATGAGTGTGTCTAAAGCGTTCGCGTCTCTTTCCTCGTTGAATGTCTCAACCAGCCAGTGTTGTCTCGACTGATGCAACTTCTGGCTCTGACTGATGGTTCCGGGTAGGGCGCCGGCAGGATTATGTTCGCCGTAGAGTACCTTGACCAGTGAGTTCAGGGCCGTTTCTGTGAAGTCGTACGTGCATAGGTAGGTTCCAATCGAAGGGTCCATGGCAAAGTCATAGGGCGAGCTTACAGAGACCACGATAAGTGGCTTCTCTCGCTTCTCGCCCCCAGCCGAGTATTGCATGTTGCAGATCATGGAAACATGCTTTGTGAATCCATGCTGGTAGAGGTTGCGATTGGCATCCGCAGTCAGAACGATGATTGCGCTTGCCCGATTGATGAGATTTTCGTGCACCGGACGAACGCCGTTGGCGGTGTATGAGGTGTGTAGCACGCGTCCATTCCTCTGCCTTGCAAGGGACCGTCCAAGTTCCCTGAAGACCCGCTCTCCACTCATGACTGAGGCACTACGTTCCCAAACTGCCGGTTCAGGAGACCCTGCAGAGACAGTTTCCGAAAGTGCGTAGGAAGCCGCAGAAGCCGGCAAAGGTTTGACTAGTGGCGTCAGCAAGAGCAACTCCTCGTCTGGCTCAAGGATGTTAGACAATGGCAGAAGTCGGTTCTTGTCTCTCACAACTGTGATTGAGTGGTTATACGCCTTGGTCGATAGGGCAGTATGTGAAGGCTGCAATGTAGAAAGAAATTTGAGACCGGGTGGGTTGAGTGCCTTCTCCCAGGAAGTGCATTTCGACTTCATAGTCAAGACTCTGCGGAGAGATTCCCTGATCCTGTCTCTTGTAATCATTGAGTTCTCGATGCCGAGTTTGAGTCCACTGATGGCTTCCTGCTGGACGGAAAAGGACCTACAGAGGAGAACGATATCACAGCCAGCGTTGACGGCCATGACAGTTCCACCTCCGACGCCGATGTTATGGCTCAGCGCCTCCATTTCCAGGCATTCGGAGACGACGACGCCATCGAACTTGAGATCGTTTCGTAGCAAACCATCGACAACCTGGTCAGACAGACAAGCATGCATGACATTCAGTCCGGCTGACGACATGGCGCAGCCGCCCACCATCATTGAATCAAGGCCCTGAGCGATAGCATTGCGAAACGGGACCAAAGCGGTTAGGCTCAACTGCTCGAGCGATTCGGTGATGATGGGAACGTCCAAAGCTGATCCTAGGAATTCGAGGTTGCCATAGGACGGAAAGTGTTTCCCCATGGTGACGACGCCCGCTTCTTTGTAGCCTCTCATGAATGCTACGCCGTAAGCTGACACCTCTTGCGGGTCGTCTCCAGTCGTCCGCACTCCAAGGGGCTGGTTCCGAGCGTTTGTCAGAACATCGAGGCAGGGGCCCATGATCCAGTTGATACCGCAGGCTGCAATCTCTTGGGCGGTAGCCTTCGCAACTTCGAATGCCAGATCCGTCGATCCGGTGGCTGCGATGCCCATCGCACTGGGGTACTGTCGGATGTAGATCTCATCGAAGAGACTGTTCACTCCGCCATTTTCCTGGTCGACGCCGATGGCCAAAGGCACCGGATGGCCAGCATCGTGAGCTGTCTTCTGGAGCTCGTAGCATAGCTTCGTAGTCTCCTCTGCGGCTTCAAGGGCTCAGCGGGGTCTTCAGTCACACGCTACTGAAGTTGCTCTCACATTTAAGGTTTTTGGCGGTCAGGAGAATAGCACCAATGTGATGCTGCTGGATGAGAGTCCTTATCTGGGGCGTCACAGTAGTGCCATCAAAGCCCATCATAAACAGCTGCCCCTATAAAGCCAGTCAGTAGGGGCTGACAGCCTGCGGCTTTGATGGAGGGGGCCCACCAGGGTCCTGCTCGAGCTGTTAGCAAAGCGTCACATGGCCGTTTCGCGACTCGCTGGTGGATAGAGCTTCCTACCAGCCAAGATCATCCCAAAAGGGATCAAGCTGGGCTTGCTTGCCCACCATGGTACTCTCGGGCCGCTCCTGCAGCGGGATCTGGCGTCGGATCGAGAGTGACGAATGCTACGGGGTCCTTGGTCGGTTCAGACGCGACCCATGCGAAGACTGCGACGTGAAGTGGTATCGAGCATTACTGCAACGTGAGATGGGAGGCTTCAGTGGGATCCGGGCCAGGCTTGCTTGGCGCCGGTGCTGCAGCTTGATGTTACACCAGATGGCAACTCATCCCTTGCACGGCTGACTGTGAGCAAAAGTGTGCGAGGTCGCGGGTGGATGCAGTCAAGCAGTACAGTACAGTATTGGGGAGGTTGGGTTACATTCTCCGCCGCCCGCGCTCCTCCAACCGTCACTTCCACCCCCCGGAGATACTCGGCATCCCGCTCGCTTGCCGGCTGTCACTCCGGCCAACGGCGCTGATCGAGCGGACGACCACGGGAACAACCATTCCCAACCACTGGGCAGACTCATGTACTCTCCACCGTGGGCCATCCATCCAGGCACGTTATCGCGTGCAACAGTGCCTGTGGAAGGCGGCCGAAGTCGCTGCAATGCGATAAGCTTACCATCGTGCAATGCTGATAGTACTATGACGCTGCGGGCAGAGTGCAACAGCGTGCTTGCCTCCCGCCATCCATGGCCTTGCCGTTGGTTTTTCCGTATATCATCTTCCTCTTCCTAATACAGGCATACTGTTTTCTTCTGCTTCCTCATCGCTGCTGCAAATAACCAGCTTCATTCTATACTTCTCTCTTCCTCTCCAGGTTCTTCGTGTGCGCTCATCCCCGCATCGTTAGCATGCCGTCAGCCGTTCCGAGCTCTCCGGAGCGCCGCAGCGGTATCACAAAGCTCACCAACTGCCGCCTTGCCAAAGGCGATCAGCTCATCGAGCAGGATCTGTGGTTCAGCGCCGTGACAGGCAAAGTGCTTCGAAGCCAACAAGTCTTCTATGAACACCAACTCACCCCCGACCACATCATCGACCTCGGCGGCCGCATAGTGTCGCCAGGCTTCATCGACGTGCAGCTCAACGGCGGCTTCGGGTTCGACTTCTCGGTCGTCCCCGACGATGTTTCGCAGTACGCAAAGGGCGTGCTGCGTGTAAACAAGAGCTTGGTCGAAACGGGCGTGACTTCGTACTTGCCCACGCTGACCAGTCAGCTGAGCGACGTCTACCACAACGCCTTACCGTACCTGGGACCATCCGGCTCGAGAAGAGATGCGGCAGAGGGCGCCGAATCCCTAGGAGCGCACTGCGAGGGCCCCTTCATCAACCAGACCAAAAACGGCATTCACAAATCCGACGTCCTGCGCTCCGCTCCCAATGGCATCTCCGATTTCGAAGACTGCTACGGCGGTTCAAATATGCAACCGCCGACCTCTCCCATCCGGCTCATGACACTCGCCCCCGAGCTCCCCGGCGCCCTCGAAAGCATCCCCGAGCTCAGAGCCCGGGGCATATCCATCTCAATCGGCCATTCAGAAGCCACATTCGAAGAAGCGACGCTGGCCACCGACGCCGGCGCAACCATGATAACGCACCTCTTCAACGCCATGCGTCCGCTCCACCATCGCAACCCGGGCATCTTCGGCCTCCTCGGCACCGCCGCACCCAGCGCACAAAAGCCCTTCTTCGGCCTCATCGCCGACGGCATTCACCTGCACCCGACGACGGTTAAAATCGCCTTCAACGCGCATCCGGAAGGCATGATCCTCGTTACCGACGCCATGGCCCTTGCTGGTCTGGAGGACGGCACCTACGACTGGACCAACGGGTCGCGCATCAAGAAGGAAGGCGCGCTGCTCACGCTCGAGGAGAACGGGAGGATTGCTGGTAGCGCCATCTCGCTGGTCGAGTGCGTGGCTAACTTTCTGAACTGGAGCGGCGCGAGCGTGGCGCAGGCGGTCAAGGCGGTCACCGAGACGCCGGCGAGGATGCTGGGTTTGCAGGGTGTCAAGGGCTCGTTGGATCCTGATGCTGATGCTGATCTGCTGGTGCTGGATGAGAGGGTTGATGAGAATGGGGTGCGATCGTTGAGTGTTGAGAAGGTGTGGAAGTTTGGTGAGCTGGTTTATGAGAAAGAGGCTGGCCCTAATGATATTCTCGCTGCCACTGACCTTTAGAAAGTTATGCTCTTCACAACCTTCGCATAGATATCCATGCAGTTTATATATTGATCCTTTTGAGAGGACGGTTGGTCGTTCGCAACAAGCATCAGCGGTCAGTGCTTCTCTTGCGTTTGTGTTTGTCTCTTCCGACAAAAGTATGTAGCTTATATATGCTGTCGAAAAGTAAAACGCGCATCATTACATCGTTGAATACGTACAATCCTCACCGCCCTGAAATTTCCCCATCTCTCTAGATGACTGGAAATCTGGGCACTTGGGAACCTTCCACTCTCGCATGTACAGACTTCTACAACTTCGACTTGGGCGCCTGAGGACCCTTCAATGTATCGTACACCTGCAGGGACAAAGTATCTGACGGCACGGGCGCGCTATGCATGGACAAGCCGCGGGTGTCTAGGAGCGATGGGTTCAATTGCGAGACGTCGGAGCAGCCGATCAGACGCATGTTCATTTCGAGCTCGTCTCTCAATAAGCTGCGTATAGTGTTAGCGGAAAGATCACCTGAACCTCCAAAAAGGGAGAAACGTACCTCATGGCCCGGTCAACACCCGGCAAACCATATGCACTCATCGCGTACAAAAACGGCCTACCAATACCGACGCCCTTTGCGCCCAAACACAGCGCCTTCAGGATATCAGTAGCGCGCCTCACACCACCATCAATGAAGACCTCGATCTTGTTTTCCCAGCCGCGCTCCCGAAGCGCTGGCATGACCTCCGCCAGGACTTCGACGCCGGAGCGCGCAAAGTCTAACTGGCGGCCACCGTGGTTGGACAGGACGACGCCGTGCACGCCCGCCTCGACGGCTTTGAGCACATCCTCGACGCACTGGACGCCCTTGAGGATGATCGGCATTTTGGTGATGGACAGGAACCACGGGATGTCCTTCCAGCTGAGGCTCGGATCAATGAAAGACGAGATAGCGCGCGCGGCGCCCTGGCTACGATCTACGTTATCGCCGGATGTGTTTTGCACGTTTGATCCTACGTCGCTGAATTTGGAGCGCATGTCCTTTTCGCGGCGGCCCAGCTGTGGCGCATCGACGGTGATGAAGAGACCTTTGCAACCGCGCGCTTCGGCATGCTCGACAATCTTCTTGGTGATTTCGCGGTTCTTGTTGACGTAGAGTTGCAGCCATTGGACTTGGCCGTCTTCTGCGGCGTCGACGATCTCGTCGAAGGAACAGGACGCGAGGGTTGGGATCATTTGAACGACGTTGTGCTTGCGGGCGCCACGGGTGAGGACGACTTCGCCCTCGGGGTTGCCGAGCTTGCCGAGAGCGGTTGCGGTCACGTAGAAGGGCATGGAGACTTTGGTGCCGAGCATGGAGGTGCTGAAGTCGACTTTCTCGACGTCGACGAGGATTCGCGGCCGGAACCAGATTTTGTGGAAAGCGGAGTGGTTTTCGCGCATCGTCTGGAAGATTTTGTGAGCGATTGAGTGTAGGTACTGGATATAACGGGGATTGGCATACTATTTCATCGTCCGCGCCACTTGAGTAGTACGCCCACGCAGTCTTCTTCATGACCCGTCTGGCGACCTGCTCAAAGTCCATGAGGTTGTAGCATTGCTCCAAGATGGGCATTTGCTTGATCCTCTCCTGCCTCTCAATCTCCTCGGGGTCCTCCGCCTTCTCCTCCTTCTCCACCGTGTTCATGTCCACCTCGCCCAGGTGCTTGGACTTGTCGAGGAACTTGTCGAGGGTGTCGGGCGGGTGGATCGGCGCGTACTCTTCGGTGGCATCTTTGCCCGCGTACTTGAGGATGATCTTGGGGCCGCCTGGGTGCTCTGGTAGGAACTCGGTCACATCGTAGGCGCGGCCGTGAACGATGACCCAGCAGGATTCGCGCGAATTGTGTTTGGCGACGTCGGCACCGGAGAGCTTGACGGCCTGGGTGTCGTTGCTATCGTGGTTCATGGCGACGGTCTGAGCGAGGGTGGATGGCAACGGGAGGCGGAAGGGACTGAGGCGCAGGATGGATGGCTGGCGGACGGGAATAAATGTATGTATTCACTGACGAGTCGCCATATCGCCCCCCTCCCTCTCGCGCGACACCATGGGGTACGGCCGCTCGGCCTAGAGGACGCCGATCTGGCTTAGTCATTACCCCACAGCGAAGAAGCGCGCAGGGAAGAGCGGAGCCAATCAGTGCCCGTAAATTTGTCAAACACGCGGGCTACCGAGTGAAACGTGCAAAGCCGCGACTCGGGAGGGTTTGGAGGGGGTTGGAGGCAAAAAGTCATGGTCTGGCATGGCATGGCGGGTGCATTACCCACTTCCACCTTTCGAGAAGCATGTTTGGGCTTGCTTCGACGACCCACGAGCTGTTGTCCAGACTTGCTTCCACTGCTCGATGACTGCTGCCGGCCTTGTTGCTTCGACCCAAAATGCGCACTCAAGATCAGCAACAGCAACGATCCAACGCTCGTCGTCGCGACTCGGGCTGGACTGCACAGGCCTTGCTTCCTCCCAATGATGCCAATGATGGCCCAAGATCTCCGCCGTCACCGATCCTCCCATATATCATGACCGCAGCCAAGCCCGCTAGCCATTCCGCCGCTGTCAACACTGCCAGTACGTGCTAAGTTAGTACCACCAACACCAAAACAGTCCCCGTCACTGCGCCGCACCTCTACATCTCTGCACTTATCCCACACCAGCATGCTCGCTATCCCCTTCAGACGACTCCCGCGCTGCCTGCACAAGCAGACCCTCTCGTAGTAGCAGCGCTGTTTCAGCTCGGAAGCCCAACCCCAGCAATCCTGCCCTCGCCAAGCCCGAGTTGGGCGCCCGATCAATCTAGTCAGCAATATCCCACTCAGGCCTGCCCATCTGTCCGCCTGCCCACCGCGCTCACGCTCGCGATAAGTACTGCACCGCTGCGCTGCCGCTGCCAGTCTCGTCTGTAGCGCGCATCATGGCAGGCCAAGATCTCGAGGCCAAGATCGTCGTACTCGGCAGTCAGGGCGTTGGTAAAACAAGCCTGGTACACCGGTAGGAACCCTTGTCCTATACCTCGCGCGCCGTCGCAACTATTCGCAGCACTACTGACACTGTCTGGCTGTGTTCAGATACGTAAAAAATGCCTTCGCGAGCACTACGTCTACCATCGGCGCCTCCTTTCTGACTAAGAAGGTTGTTGACATCGACACCTCGACCATCGTGCGCCTGCAGATATGGGACACAGCCGGCCAAGAGCGATACCGCAGTATCAGCAAACTGTACTACCGGGGTACGTCCTTTTCTCACCTTGTCAAACACAAGATACTCTCACCGACGCGCACTTATAGGAGCCAACGCCGGTGTCCTCTGCTACGACATCACGGACCCCGCCTCCTTTGAGGAGATGGGCCGCTGGTTCCTCGAGCTCAAGGCCAACCTGGGCGACGACATAATTCTGCACGTCGTAGGTACCAAATCCGACATGGTCGCCGAGGACCCCTCCCTTCGCAAGGTCCCGTTCGAACGCTGCATCGCCTATGTTTCCGAGCACTTGTACCCGACCCCAGCCTCACTCCCACACCAAACCTCGCCCCCAAGCACGGGCATCAGCAGCATGTTCGGCGGCTCCCGGGATGGCGGCGCACAAAGTGGCATGGCAAGTCCCCAGAGCAACCGAAGCAGCGGCTTCTGGGGCCAAGATATCGGCTGGGACTGCTGCCATGAGATCAGCGCCAAGGACGGCGAGGGTGTCGAAGAGGTGTTCCGCGTCATCACGCGCAAGCTCGTCGAGCAGCGGAACAAGAGGATGGAGCTGGAGATGATGGCGCAGGGCGGCATGACGCCGGCCGGCGATCCAGGCGCGAACGGCTACTTCGACTACAACCACGGCAACAACAACGGTAGCTTCAGGGTTGGCGCTGGCGATAAGAGACGTAGCTGGCTCGGCTTTCCAAGCACGCCGGGTGGCGCTGGTGCAAATGGCCGTCCGAGCGAGGAATGGGAGGACGACATTGCGCAGGTCAGGCAGAAGAAGGGAGGAAAGTGCTGCTAGGGTGAATGAGGTGCCGTCTTATGGGGTCGTCAAGAATGATCTGCTTGCGAGCGGGGCTGATGGCGGTCCGGATGAAAACTTTCCTGATCGACGGACGGGTCACGAGCAACGATCCAAGCTCGCGAGGCGCTCACGCGCTCAGAAAGGTGACGATTCAACATGAGTTCTAACGGCAACTTTGACGGCAACGGCTGCATAGCGGATTGCATCCTACGGGACACCGTCAATGACTCTGTGCATTATTTGCATCTGCGGACGGGAACTTCGTTTCAGCGAGTTGGATTTCCCTTTTCTTTCCCCCTCATCCCGGTTTGTACTGTTTCCTTCTCCTTCCGTGCGACTTTTTGCTGCGGTTCCCTTATCAGTACTTCTACATCTCATTGGCCCGAGTCTCCATTAACATTGCATCAGCGGTTCTCACAGGGCATGGGCAGCGAGACAGACGGGGCATTCTCATTCTCCCTTTTTGGGATCGGCTCGGGCAATTCCAAGTGCATCATGTGGGCGTCTTGCTTTGCTCCGGTCTCTCCTATACCTCTTTCTGCAGCAGTCGACTTTCCTTGGTTCGTGCATTCCCCTATTTTGCGATCTGCTTTACGGTTCGGCTCTCTGGGGATGGGTTCTGTAGAGCACCAGCGCTTGACGCGTGGACGCCTTGGTTGAGATTGTAGCAATAAGATACCCGTCTCCTTTGCAGCAGCAGAAACCGTGATTTGCGTGGAGTCCGAATCTGCACGTCCATAAGATTTGAACACTTTTGCAACAATAATCTGGCGGGGCATGATATGATTCCAATCCGACTGAAGTACGGCTCTATGATGTTCTTCATGATCTGGGTATACACTCTACATCATAAAATTCCGTCTCTTTGACCATCTCATGAAGTTCCTCGGTACAGCGATCGGAATAAACCAATGATGTCGTCCAATGATGTCGTATACAACAGGCTTCTCAGACTTATTCCTTGCCGCCGCCGCCGACGAGAACCTGGAGCAGCAGGAACAGCCCAATGGCCCACCAGTACCTAAACAGTCTCAGTTAGCACAACACGAACCTAATCCTTTCACCATCACCCAGCAAAGAGAAGAACTCACTTCTGCAAAAACGTCTTCTCCGGCTCCTTCGCATCCGCCAACTTGCCATTCTCATCCAGCACAACCGGCCGATTGAGCACCGGCTTCGGCCCCGCCTTGACCTTCTCCACCACGACCTCGACCTCGTTCTCGCCCTCCCTTCTCACCGTCGCGCCCAAGCCAACATTGAACACATTGCCCGCCCGGTCCGCGTGCAGGACCAAAGTCTTTTTGTACTGCGAGGACAGGGTTGCGGCGGATGTTGCGATGCCGGCCCAGTCGGTGTTTGGAGTCGGGTTTTTGAGGCCGATGCGCACGAGGGAGGAGGCCGGGCCAGGGCGGGAAGGGGAGTAGTAGAAGAGGAGAGAGGCGGTGGAGTTGAGGGGGTTGTAGGTGACGCGGGCGAGGGGTTCGCGGGCGGAGGCGGGAGCGGAAGCGGGCCATTGGTGGATGGTGATGGTTTGGGTGTCGGGGGCGGCGAGGGCGAGGGCGAGGAGGGATAGGAGGGCCAAAAGGCCGGTGAGGAGGTTCATGGCGGGCGGCAGGCGGTGATGGATCCGTTGGCTGGCTGGCTGCAATGAGCACCGGGGCGTGGTGTTGAGCTTCAGACAGGACGCTGTAGGGCTGACGGAGGTCGAGTCGGGCCGGGGAGATAAGATAAGAGAGAGCTCCCGCCGGGGTTGTGTCCACCGAGCGGGCAAGCATCAATCGTCATAGCAAGCGGTCTGCCCACCCTCCCTCCCCACGCCAACACTTTCAACTCTCCCCCGACTGTGTTCCGACTCGCACAACGTCAGCCCCCCCCGCTACCTGGCAAATCCTTCCCGACTCCGGAGACGGACTGCAATTGCGCCAGGATCGATCAGAAGCCATTGACCAATTGCGTGCATTCGTATCGGAGACGGTGCACCGGTGCAGGCACGGGTTGGCTCAGGGACCAAGCAGCCAGAACCATCCTACGCTCAATCACTCTGACCGCCCCACTTCGCTCACCTCAAGCGACCCTCAAGCCTCTCGAAGCAGTGAATGCCAAAGCTCCTGCCAATGATGTAAGCCTCCAGTGCCGCCTGCCTTTTCTCCCCGCCTCCCGACGCCGAACCTACATCTCAACAACAATTTCTCCCACTCACCTCAATCCTCCCCGTACCCTCTCCTCTGTAACTTTGTACTACGAATTCACGACCACCACCCCATACCCCCTCACAACTCGCCCGTCTGCTGTGCAACACTCCCCCAAGCCACTGCAGTATCACACCGACTCTACACGCATTCTAGGTCGGACAACAAGAGCTCATACGACCCCTTTGCGTCTACCACCCAAACCTCTCCCATCATGGCTGCTCGTCAGAACTCCCGCCAAAACTCCCTCCCTTACCGCGCTTCTCAGCGCAAGCAGTCGCGCCAGATGTCGACGGACCCCCGCAATGAGATCCACCCTCACCAGGATCACTACATCGGCATTGATGTCGGCACCGGCAGCGCCCGTGCTTGCATCATGAACGAGCAGGGCGACATTGTCGGTCTCGCCTCTGAGAACATTGGCCTCTGGCAGCCCCAGACCGGCTACTACGTGCGTCTCTTCAAGTCGTGGTCTTTCACGTCGAGCTTTTGCTAACGTCTTCCAGGAACAATCCACGACTGACATCTGGCGTTGCATCTGCTCCTCGGTCCGCCGAGCGCTTGATCAGCACAACATCGATGCCGACACTGTCCGCGGTATTGGTTTCGATGCCACCTGCTCCCTCACTGTCTTCTCCAAAGACAAGGACGAGCCCGTCTCGGTGACTGGCCCTAAGTTCGATAACCAGGATGGCAACGACCGTAACGTCATTCTCTGGCTCGACCACCGTCCCGTCAAGGAGACGGAGAAGATCAACGCGACCGGTCACAACTTGCTCCGCTACGTTGGCGGCCGCATGTCCATCGAGATGGAGATCCCCAAGGTCCTGTGGCTCAAGAACAACATGCCGAAGGAGATGTTCGACAACTGCCGATTCTACGACCTGACTGATGCCCTCACCCACATGGCCACTGGCAACGACGCCCGCAGCTACTGCTCCGTCGTCTGCAAGCAGGGCTTCGTGCCGGTCGGTGTCGACGGCAGTGTGAAAGGTTGGCAGGAGGACTTCCTCAAGGAGATTGGCCTTGAGGACCTCTGCGAAGACGAGTTCAAGCGCATGGGCGGTGTCAATGGCGTGGTCTGTCTCTGCCCTTCATTTTGTGGACATTGAAGCTGACGTATTTCCAGAACGGCGAATACCTGACCGCAGGTGAGATGGTCGGCACTCTCAGCGAGAGGGCTGCGCAGGACATGGGTCTCAGCCCCGGCATTGCTGTCGGTAGCGGTGTCATTGACGCCTACGCTGGCTGGATCGGTACCGTCGGTGCCAAGGTCAAGCTTGGTGACGAGCAGCTGGACAGCGAACACCCCAAGAACGACGTCTCCCAGGCCTTCACTCGTCTGGCTGCGGTGGCTGGTACCTCCACCTGCCATCTTGCCATGTCCGACAAGCCCGTCTTCGTGGACGGCGTCTGGGGCCCCTACCGGGATGTCCTGATTCCAGACTACTGGATGGCGGAGGGTGGCCAGTCTGCTACGGGCGAGCTGCTGAAGCACGTCATCGAGACGCACCCTGCGTTCCAGGAAGCGTGCTCTGTCGCTGAGACGTTCAACACAAACATCTACGACTACTTGAACGAGCACCTCCGCGAGATGGCCGAGAAGGAGAACGCCCCCAGCATCAGCTGGCTCGGTCGACACTTCTTCTTCTACGGCGATCTCTTCGGCAACCGTTCTCCCATCGCGGACGCCAACATGCGCGGCTCCGTCATCGGTCTGTCGTCCGACAAGTCCCTCGATGGCCTCGCGCTCTACTACCTCGGCACCATGGAGTTTATTGCCCTCCAGACCTACCAGATCATCGACTCGATGAACAAGTCCGGCCATATCATCTCCTCCATCTTCATGTCCGGCTCGCAGTGCCAGAACGACATCCTCATGCACCTGATCGCCGCCGCCTGCGACATGCCCGTCCTGATCCCCCGCTACGTCCACGCTGCCGTCGTTCACGGTGCTGCCATGCTCGGCGCCAAGGCTGCTTCGCAGAACAAGGACGGCAAGAGCACCCCGCTCTGGGAGATTATGGACCGCTACTCCAAGCCCGGCAAGATGGTCAAGCCCGGTAACAACGCGGGCGAGAAGAAGCTGCTGGCGGCCAAGTACAAGGTCTTCCTTGAGCAGTGCGCCGTCCAGCAGAAGTACAGGAAGGACATTGATGAGGCTATCGCGGGCTGGAAGGAGTAAGACTGCTTACGCAGGCGCCTTTCAGACTCTTGCTATCTCCAATGACTTTCTCCTTTCTTCTTTGACCGGGTTGATCCACCTGGTAAGGGTTATAGCGAATGATGATATGATGGGATTCGGTTCCCTTGCTCTTTCTGGTTCCAGCTCTCGCCCCGAGGGGAAGAGATGAAAATATGGGTTCAAGGGATGTGGACGTGAGGATAGTACATAGCTGTCTAATACAGATCTGCTCCCGTACCCTCGTGTTCCCTATATGCTTGTGAGATCGAGCAATGTGTGTGTACCTTATGTGACGTGTCTTGCCGGCCATTGCCGACGATGTTTGAAGCTGTGTACACCACTTGAAATTGGTTCGACATCTTCCACCAGCCTCGGGGGCGAAATCGTACCTTTATCCCCATGGAGTCTCAGCACGTGACGACCTCGCGTCGAGGCCACTGACTCGGACCAACCTCATCTCACATGGCGGGGTCTCTTTCCTCCCTTCGTCCTCATCATACTCCACACCTTGTTCCCATTCCTCCTGGCACAGAGTCCCCACAAATTAGCCCCAGGCATTCCTACTCCCACACCGGTCCGTCCATTGGATTGAAGAATATACCCATGCCACGAAATCCGAAAACCAGTTACTGCAACTCGGATATTCGAAGCTAACGTAGAAACTCGTGGACCATCAGCTGTTTGCGCTTTCCTGGTCGACGATGGAGAGACGCAGTCGGAGCATTTCGATGGTGGCCTAGGCCCGGTGGCTTAGGCCTGGTGGCTTGTCCTATCCCGTTCAGTCGCGAACGTGCTCGCAGCAAAGTCCCCCAATGCTTCTTTCCACTGGATTTCTACGGACAATCGATAACAGCCTCGAACGCGCCCACGGCCCTCGATCTACTCCAATATTGCTAACAGAAGAGGCGGTCACCTCTATCGAGGAGAAAAGACCCTTGGAATCTGCGTTCAATGGCGGATGGACGGGCCAACGGAGACCCTGATTACCTTGGTAATAATCCATCCGAAGACGTCAAGCGGCACCTTCTTCACCACGTCCCGAGCCGGACCCGCTGTTCTATTCCCATGGCCACCTTTGAGAAGACTGGAGGCGCTCTGAGCCAATGAGTTTGGGCCAGTCGTTCACTCCATTCCGCAAGAGCTGGGGACTACTAATTTGGCTGGAGTTTTGCACTCGTGCCATCGGGGCACCGGGGAAAGCTGGAGCATCCGAGCTTGCCCCGGGAGAGGGAAATGTCTCAGAGCTTTGGTGTTGAAGCCTCAGGAGACAGCACTGCCGCAGCCCCTTTTCGGAACACTGATCAGCCTTACTGTGGTGTAACGTGATGGTCTACCTCACAGGTGCTCTGCGCATCACCGAGGCGTGGTGATGGAGAGACCGAGGACGGCGAGCCTGAAGTTAGGTGCCTGATCAGAGAAGTTGTGTGACTGGGCTCGCAACAGTCTGGGGCCGAGTATGCGGAAGGAGATCTCTTGGATCCGGCTGCTTAGCCAGCCTTACTGATGTCATAGGACGCGTTGCAGTGCTGCTAATTTGGTGGCCTTGCGTTGGCACGTTGGCTGGCAGCTCTGACCAGCATCTGTGTTCCTTCTTCGGAGCAACATCAGTTCTTCCGACTGGGCGTATAACGTGTTGGGTTCTCTCCGCGGAGGGAAGAACGTCAGGAGAATGAGCACGTTAAGTCGGGGGCCGGGCAGATGGTTGATGATGACCAAGACCCACCACGGTTGACGATCATCCGCACAGCCAGGGGACAACGATGATCGCTTGGGTCTCGCATGCGATGGCAGGATGGAGATGCTTTTAAAACGACGCAGGTTCAGTTGCTTTCCAGATTTTTCTACAATACCCTCTCTCTACTACTCCCGGCGTTCCTGCGTTTCGATCACTCTTGATCA
Organism: Saccharata proteae CBS 121410; assembly: GCA_010015785.1. Taxonomy (NCBI): domain Eukaryota; kingdom Fungi; phylum Ascomycota; class Dothideomycetes; order Botryosphaeriales; family Saccharataceae; genus Saccharata; species Saccharata proteae. Next base: position 286,675 of record ML978723.1, read on the forward strand.
TCCTCTCTCTTGCTGTACTATTAGTCCCTCTTTACACAACCACAACTACCACAACAAGGATAATGTTTTACCACCAATCATTAGCGGCAGTATTGCTGCCAGCATTCGCACTCTCTACTCTCGCCGCACCCACAAACATGACCACACCCGGCAGCATGAAAAGCCACCTCGCCATCTCAGAGAACTTTGCCGACCCCTCGACCATCAAAGTCGGAGACACATGGTACGCATACGCAACAACCAACGGCAAGCAAAACGTCCAAGTAGCCACATCCACCGACTTCAAGACCTGGGAGCTCAAAAGCGGCTACGACGCCCTTCCGCGCGCCGGCTCCTGGGCCGCAAACTCGGACGCCAAAGCCCCCAGCGTCGGCAAGCTAGGAACCGGCCTCACCTCAATGCTACTGGACCAGCGGTGGCCATGGGCGAACAAGCCGCCGGCGGTGTGGGCACCCGACGTGATCGAGAACGACGAGGGCGAGTACGTCCTCTTCTACTCAGCGCTCGACAAGGACAAGAAGCGGCACTGCGTGGGCGCCGCCACGTCCCTCTTCCCAGACGGACCGTTCGAGCCCTTCGACGACTACTTCGCCTGCCACCCCGACCAGGGCGGCTCCATCGACCCGTCCAGCTTCAAAGACGCAGACGGAAAGCGCTACGTCGTGTACAAAGTCGACGGCAACAACATGGGTACGCAACCGTCCCCCCTCTCCCCTCCCCACCACCACCACCACCACCACCACCACCACTAACCCCACCCCCAACAGGCCACGGCGGTCTCTGCGGCAACACCGCCACCCCCATAATGCCCACGCCCCTAATGCTGCAACGCGTCTCCACCAACGGCCACACGAAACTGGGCCCCGCCGTCCAAATCCTCGACCGCTCCGCCGCCGACGGTCCCCTAATCGAAGCGCCCTCCCTAACCCGCACCGCCTCCGGCGCCTACGTCCTCTTCTTCTCGTCGTCGTGCTACAGCTCCCGCTGGTACGACATCGGGTACGCGGTCGCCGACAACATCACCGGGCCGTACAGCAAGGCCGGGCCGTGGGCGGTGACGGGGGAGGGCTTGTTTGCGCCGGGCGGCGCGCGTGTGGCGGCGGATGGGCGGCATGTGGTTTTTCATGCTGGGAATGGGAGGGGTGGGCGCGCCATGTACGCGACCGAGGTGGAGTTTTTGGGGGAGGGGCCGGTTAGGGTTGCGGAGATGGGGGCGTGAGGGGGGTGGGATGCTTGGGTTGGGTTCATGATGTGGTTGGAGTGGCGGCGCTGTGGGGGTTGTGTGTTGGGTGGGTTGGCGTTGCGGTGTTTTGATGGTGGGTTGGGATGGTGAATCGGTTCTTGGTTGTCATTCAAGCGGCATTGGCATGACGTCGTGGCACGGTAGTCATTAGTACTATTTCTTCTCTCTAGCACGCTGGCCTATCAACTTGGATGCGGTCTCGTTGCGACAAACAGTTTCCAGATGCCGCCGAATCGCACGTAAAGACCCATGAACAGCAGTCTTCTCGCAACCCGCTCGAACGCCCGGACGCTAAGCGCCGTCCATGTACAGGAAAGAATGCCGCCATCCACTCACAAGCATGGTAACCCAGAACGAAACCCAGACCCAGACACCCCTGTATAAACGCCGCGCTAGGATGGATGCCAGACTCATGAACGCTCCAATGCTGGACATACTCGGGACCGTTGAGCAAAGAAGGCTGATCCAGTATGCGTACAATCATGAGGGCGTAAACCTGCATCTGACCAAACGAGAGCCAAAAAAAACCCCCCAAAAACCCAAAGCCCAGCCAAAACTCCGTCCTCCGTCCGTTTCTTTCATCTTTTTCATTTTTCATTTTCGTTTTCGTTTTCGTGGTGAATGATGCACAATCATGAGGGCGTTTCCGCTGCGCACGGCAGTATCTTAAACGCGGTCATCGTCTTCGACCGTGATGTGCACGACCTCCTCCTTCATGGCGTTTTCTTGCGGTATGAACCGGCACGGCGCGACGGCGCGGACTTGCGTCTTCTTCTTGAACTGGCGCTTGATGAACGGGAGCTGGAACGCGCCGACCAGGGCAACCAGGGCGCTGCTCCACCAGGGAAGAGCGGTGAAGTTGACGCGGCTTCCGGCCGAAAACAGCAGTCCGGCAACGGGCGAGGCGATAGTCCGGCAGGCGGCTCCGGTGCTGGCGGCAAGACCGTTGATCTTTCCGAGGTGGGAAGGGGTGGGGGAAGCCTCCTTGATCAGGATGAGCAGAAGGGGGTAGGCAAGGATGGAGAAGAAATTGCGGACTGTGAGGCACGCGTAGATGGCAGGGTACAGGGACTCCTGCGGGAGGACGACAAGGTAGGGTACGATGAAATAGGCAATGGGATGACCGATGGTGACCAGAATGAAGAGCTTCCAGACGCCGAGCCACGCAGCCATCAACGGGAAGACGATGGCTTGGATGACAAGAGCGATGACACCGTTGACGCTGAGGATCAGGCCGACCTGTTGAATGGTCATTCCGAGTCCACCAGCGAAGGTCGGCGTGTGGCCCGCGAGGATGGACGAAAAGTCACCGGCACGCTCGTCCTGAAGGAAGATTGGGAGCAAAACGTCGTAACTCATGCTGTGGTAAGTGAACAGACCGAGAGCCATGACTAGCATTACGACGTTCCGGGTGCACCACTTGTCCTTGGTGTGGTCCGTTGGCGGCGTGATGGGACGGCCGTCTGGACGAAGGTTCCAGTTCTCGGTTCGCTGAACATCGACCGCATCGAAAGTACCGTAGGATTCAGTAGTCAAGTTGGCAGCGGCATGCGCTGTGGAACCTTGAGTGGGCATCAGAGGTGTCTCGGCGGTGGTGTTGTCGAGATCAGCCTGGGTACTCCACGGTTGCATATCCGGGTGAGTTTCCTCGAGGAACAGCCAGCCGGCGATGATGGAACCGAAAAGCATGAGCGCGCAAATCAGGTTCGGCAGAAGATAAGGGAACCTGTCAAAAAGCGAGCCAGGGGGAAACAGAGAAGGGAAGTTGACCGAAGGATTAGCGAAGTACCCACCGATGGAGGGGCCGATAATAGTGCCAACGCTCCAAATGAAGGGCATGATCGCATAGGCACGCGCTGCGTAGGTTGTCAGCATTTTGAACTTGTGCTACTGGTGAGATGGGACTTACGCTCATGTTCTGGCTTATGCACAAGTTCGCCTACCATGGTCTGGATGACGCCAATGTTGCCGTTGAGAATGCCACCAAGGGCTCTACCAAGCAAGGCGATCCAGAAGTTGGTGGCGAAGCCCACGACAAGGAGGGAGAGGAGAGTACCGGCACAGCCGAGAAGCAGTACGGGCTTGCGGCCGATGCGGTCGGAGAGGCCACCCCAGTACATGCCAGTCAAGGCCTCGGCCAGGGCGAAGGCCGAGATGAGGATGCCGGCGTAGAAGGCGGCATTGTTCTCGTCGGTGACTTTGAAGTGGCGGACAAGTTGCCAGGCGTACGGGAAGATGGAAGTGAGGGCGATGGGCTCGGCAACGCGCACGAGGGCTGGTGAAGATGTCAGCGGGGGGGCCAGGAGGATGTGCAAGGAAGCGACGTACCGAGTACAGCGAGCTGGGCGGTGGGGAACTTGTTGGGGTCGCGGGGGTGTGTTCTCTGGCGGGTAAGATACATGTCTCTCTCGACTGATATGATTCTTACGGATATCACAGCGCAGACAGCAGGCGGGCTCTTGGCTTGATATACAGTTACTCAGATGGTATGGAAGTGTGATGAGCTGCTGCGCTTGACTCTCTCTGTTTAGCAGTGGAAGGAAATGCGGCTTATCTCTTCGCAGCTGAGGCAAAGGCGAGAGGAGGTGGTGAGGGATTTTTGGAGGTTGGGCGGAGCAAGAGCAGATGATGGCGGGCGTAGGTGACTTTTCAACGGCGCCGACGCTGATCGGCTCTTGCACATGCGACTCTCGCACGCGCCTGGCCGCGACCCGACCGCGGATGGTGCCCAGCTCGACCCGACTTTTCGAGTTGCTTCGACCTGCACACACCGCGCACCACCCACCACCCACCACCCACTACCCACCACACACCACAGACCACAGACCACACACCCACCGCCCACCGCCCACACACACCACACACGTTTTCATGACCACGGGTCGCCGGATGAGGCGTGTCGCCCTGCAGCCGGCCGACGGCAGACGGCAGAGCGGAGAGAGAGTCGTAGAGTTCAGATCAGAGCCGAGTTACGAGCATCGCATTCGCACTTCCGCACATCCGCACAGTCGCAGAGCCCCCATGGCCACCCGTACCGCGGGCAGCGAGCGTGCCTGAGTGCGGACGTAATGATGACCGTCTTCATCCACCTCGCCGTCGTCTCCAACAGCAACAATCAACAACATCAACAACATCAACAACACATGGCTTCTGCCCCCCCATGATCTGCCGTCTCGCTTCTTAGCCCCGGCTGGACCATGCACAGAGCCGCCAATCGCGGCCTCATCTCACCTCCCAATAGGCCAGATGGTCGGCAAGACAGGCCCTAGTTGACACCACTGCCCACTGCACCGTCTGTGCTGCAGTAGGCCATGTATCTTTTGACGACGGACCAGCACGCTTTCTGTAGCCTCCGGATGAGTTACAAGTTGTCGGCATGGTGGCTGTGGGCTGCGAACCAGCGGTCAACAGCGAGAGAGAGAGAGTCTTTCGCCCACTTCCAGCTTCCAGCTCTTACGCGCACTTGGTCCCGCCTTCCCTCGCTGGCCGCCAGTTGGGCGCCTCGATGAATGCCCGTGCACAGGCAGCCGGAAATCGCCCTCGTCTGCAATCTCTCACTGCTGCCGTACCTGCTGCCGTACCTGCTGCCGTACTTACTGCCGTCTGCTACTCACATACTCGGCGTGTTGCATAGATAAGGATTCGCTGGCGCAGCCGCCTAGCCAGACCGGCCCCCGGATCATCTGGCTGATGAGACACGCACTCCCACAGCCATCTCAGACAAGCGCTACCGACCGAACATGTCCCATTCCCACCGCACAAATCTGCCCCTAACTTATCATCGCGCCGCCCACGACGCAAAGCGCGCATGTCGTGCATGTCCGACCCCGACGGCGCTCCCAGCGATCCCCTCCTACACGTACTTACGTCGACGCCACGGCTACTTAGAGGCGAAGGTCGGGACGCCAGAACGTCAGAACGTCAGACGACGCCCAATTGCGTGTCGCAGCGCGTGCGCACAAGCGGACGAGAAGGCAGACCCTGCGCATAAGTGATGCGGCCGGCCGCTAGGAAGATAAGTATTCGTCTCTGGCACGGCCATCCTGGACCCCCGCACGTTAGTCGATGCGCCGGCTGATGCGCCATGATGCGCCATGATGCGCCAGATCCCCTTTCCACGCCTTTCTTTCTGCTGTTGGTAAACACCGCCATGACTCGCTTCCGAAGCTATCGTCGTGGCTGAAGCTCAGCCTAGCCACCAGGCCGCCAATGTTGATCTGAGTCCTTTATATCAAGAGATCGTCCTCTCCGCTCTCGCCATCACGGCTGTCTTGTCTGCCTCTCTCGCAAACGCGCCCACTCGAGCTTTCCTACAGTCGCGACAACCGTCCTGCGCGCGTCGAGACGACCAACCAAAGACACGGAGCCCGTGCTTGTGACCTGGGTTTCCACGCGCGCTGGTCTCTAATCTCTTTTTCCCCTGTCGCTTCGACGGGTCTGGGATCTGTTGACGCGGTTGCATACGTATATAATCTTGTCCAGGTGTCGAATGCATCTAGCAACGCGGTTAGGCTTCTTGTACTTCGTTAGATACTAAGCGCCCGTCTGTTCGGGCTGCGGGTGTCCTGGTAGGACGGTAAGTTATAAGTTAGAAAGCCTACCGAAACATCTGTTACTGTCGTTCGTCTACCCTATAACTACACGACTAGCACCGATCTTGATGTTATATACCGACTCTCGAAGAACCAGGTATACCTCTTGGGTACAGGAGGCGCGTCCGAGGGACCCTGTCTCGCATTCCGAAGTTACCTGGAAAGGTATGCGAGGCTCACCACGTCCGATCCAAAGCCCAAGGACCGGTCACTTGTAAGCGTTGTCAAAGGCTGCTGAATGCCATCTCAGTTACCGAAACCCGTCTCCATGATGCCTGGATCCAGTGTCCTGATCCTAATCTGAGTCTACCCGTCGAGAGGAAGGATGAATAGCTTGTGATGACAAGCCTCCATTAACGCACGCTCAGACCATGCGCGTCCGTCGAGGAACTGGGTTGCTGATTTACTGGTCTGCTGGCGAGGGACAAGGTGTTGTTGACCGACCTGTTAAATGAGGGAATCGTTTGGACTCGTTTGTTGTTGGTGATAGTCATGTGTCCGATGATTAACTGCGTGTTCTTAACGTACTCGAGATGCGATGGTAGGCGGTGTTGGGTCCTACAGTGCTATATAAACTCGGCCTATGTCGTGTTGGTCTCAGCTACTGATAAAGTCAATCGGGACCTGTAGAGAAATAAGGGCGATGTCGGCCTCTGGCGATCTGCTGCGGATAGATCCGGCGTACTTTTCACCAACTTCTTCGTCGGTAGCGAAGTAGCACCCGCTAGTAATCCGGTTAAAGTCGCCGAGGATTGCGCTGATAATTTTGCTAAGGTTCCTGATAGTATCGTTATGGTGGAGTAAGCCGTTGGTGTTCTCTATTAGGACACCCTTCCATAGCGGGACATGTCCAACGAGCTTAGGTGGTAGTTGTTGAAGTTGAGAATCCAGGTAAACTGTTGATCGAGGAGAAGAGAGAGGAGGCCTCAGATCTCAGTAGTAGTATTTAGAGCGAGCTTAATTCGGCAGTCGCCAGTACCAGCCGCTTTACTTTCCTCATGAGGTGATATCTTCCTTCCAACAGTAGTGTTAACGAGCTCGCGTGAGTGGAAACCGATGAGCCAGAAGCTTCTTCTTGAGTGCCACCGCCAGCTCTACTCGGCGAACCTGCTGGACGACTGGACGAGTGCGCCCGTAGGCTTTGGCATAACGCAGGAAGTAGTTAGGGCCGCCTTCAATGTCGCGGGTTCCCGCAGGCGACGATATCCAGTTACGCCAGCATTCATTAGCGACCTCGGGGCGAAGGCCAACGTAGACGAACGTTTGTGGAGAAGTGAAATGGATGGGAATCTTAACAGCGAGAGATTGTTCATCCCGTCCGTCGATGGGTGAGCTCGGGGTTAAGGCCGAAATAGACGAACATTGGCGTGGAGATGAACCGGGTGGGAATCTCAATAGCGGAAGCTTGTTCGTCCTACTCGCAGATGGTCCAGCTCGGGATCGTGAGGTCACTTGTTGTACTGTACGACTCAGAGGATGATCCGCGTAGCGCCCTCCGATCGACCCGAACCGAGTTTGATTCTGCGGCAGCCGGGGCATTGGCAATACCCCGTCGGAGAAGCCCATGAAGGTCTTCGGCCTCAAGGACGGGTGCGTAGCGGAGACCGGACATGGTAGTTGCTGCGCTTGATATCGCAGGGGTTGGAAAGGTTGGGGACCATGATGATGACGATCACACAGTACTGGAAGATGTGGTGAAGTGTGTCGAAAGTTAGGGGGAAGATGTGAAGTATATCGATAGTTGCGGGGAATTCGAGCTTTTAAGTACTCGACAGGAGAGTGCGCCCCGGTTACGGCAAGACGATATCCCTGGTTGGTCAAAAGGGATCGCGCGGTCCACGGGCTACTGAAGACAACAACGCTGGGTAGACCCGAGACCGGGAAGCGTCGGTCTCGCACACGAGGAATTTAGAAGTCTGGATGGAAATCGGAACACTGGGTACGAAAGCTCCTGCATTGGGATTCAAGGAGTGGCTGAGTTGATTCATGGTCAATCTTAACCGGCCTTTGGCTGATCCATGTGGTGAGGTGTGCGATGCCTGAACTGCTTTGGAAAGTTCGATGCCGACTCGAGTCTCCTTGGCCACGACTAGATGTACCAAGCCCCGGATCTGGGAAGTTCACATACGCGTTGTGGTGTAATAAGACTTATTAGAACGGCAAGAGATGAGTCCATCGGCAGTTTACTTACTCTGTGCAGCAACAGTACTAGATACAGAAACACTGCGGTGCGTTACAATCTCTAGATGAGGCCAGTCTACGGAGGTGGCAGTCACGGTATCGCCGTCGTGAGCCCACTCGCCGTGGAGGCACGGTGTAGGTTACCGAATCAGGTAAGCTCCAGTCTAAGCCACAATGTGGCTTAGTATGATGTGACATCACAGGCGGTGAGCCGCTGCCCCTCTTCCCAGAAGCTTCCTTGCCTCTCGTGTCATTCTCATCAACCACGCCTCCCAGTACTTAAGCTACATCACCGTCTTACACTTGTTGCACCCAACTATTCGTACTCTCACACAAACCCCAACTTCAAACCACCACACATCGACCAACTCTTCACCACCATCACCATGACTTCTGTCCACGTTGAGAACATCTCCACCCAAACGAGTGAGAAGGAAGTGAGGGACTTCTTCAGCTTCTGGTACGCCGCAAAAGCCCAGTCTATCACTATGCAGTGCTAACATACTTTGCAGCGGCAAGATCAGCACACTCTCGGTTACCCCGACCGCCGAAGGCACGCAGTCCGCGACCGTCACCTTCGAGAAGGAGACTGCTGCCAAGACGGCTCTCCTGCTTGACAACACCCAGCTTGGCCCTGCCCAGGTCCACGTCACCGCTGCGAAGAGCATCGACGACCTCGCCGACGAGAAGAAGACGACGGAGGAGTCCGGCAGCAGCGACGATGTTGCTCAGGAGGACAAGCCCCGTGCTCGCATCGTCGCGGAGTACCTCGCCCATGGCTACGTCATCAGCGACAATGCCATTGAGCGCGCCCTCGCACTGGACAAGCAGCACGGTATCTCCAGCCGCTTCACCAACACGCTGAAGACCTTCGACTCCAAGTACAAGGCGACCGAGAAGGCACAGGCTGCGGATTCCAAGTACGGCGTCACGGACAAGGCCTACGCTGGATGGCGCGGTCTGAACTCGTACTTCGAGAAGGCCATCAGCACGCCTACCGGCCAGAAGCTGCGCCAGTTCTACGAGCAGGGTAACAAGCAGGTCCTGGACGTCCACAACGAAGCTCGCCACCTTGCGGACCTGAAGAAGCAGAGCAGCATGCCTTCTGCCGAGGAGGCCGAGATGGAGAAGGTGCCTGGCAGCGACAGGACCAAGTGCAACTGCGGTGGCTCCACCGGCAAGTGCCCTTGTGCGCCTGGCAAGTGCGCCTGCAACAGCTGCGCAAAGAACGCGGAGGAGGTCACGCCAGCAGCCAGCTCGGCGGCGCACTCCGCTGCCACCGAGACGCCCTCCGCTGCTTCTTAAGCAACATTACAGGATTCGATTTTTCGACGTCAAGTCGGGGCAGGGGTTAATGAAGTGTAGTGGCATCGGGATTCTGAGTGGGCGCTTTGCTTTCGGATGCACGGAGTGAACGAGTGGTTGACGGTGTTGATGCGGCATTCGAAAATGATGCTTTTCCTGGGCTTTGCACCGAGCGATGATTGATACCTTGCAGTAGCAGCAGCAGATTGGGATTACGATTAGTAGCAGCCATGATTCGAATGCGAGACGGCCTTTCCATGACTTTTGCTGAATTCTATTGTGCCGCCAATACGCAATGACATGGCGAGAGTGATGATGATGAGACAAAGGCTTCCGAGTTTTCCCAACCGCACAAAAGACGCATCGACACTCAGGCACGAGCATCACCCATCTTCCGCACAAACCCCGCAGCCGCACTAATAAGTGAGAGTTCTCGGAGCGCGCGGACGCCGGCCGCACTTTTCCCTCACCCTTGACTCGCGATCGGGACGGCACGCCTCTCCTCTCCTCTTCATATACACACACCTCATCCCGTCGAACATAGCCTGATAAGGCCATCGCACGTCCTGATTGGTGCAGTAGATTTGCCTGACGCCAATACGAAAACGCAAAATAACGCGAGAGGCTCATCGGGTCAGCGGCGACGGGAGACGGACGACTAATAAGCAGAGGCTCGTCGCAGGTTTATGCGAGCCCTTGTTCGAGGTGCCGGGCCGGCAATGGGGACGGCGGTGGTGGATCGGTCGGGATCCACTGCAGAGGGAGGGCACGGGGAATGAGGGTTCTTTGTTCGTGGGTCGGTTGTTCGTGTTGATGCGGGCGGGGCGGTAGTGGAGTGCCAATGGCTGCGACGAGCTGTTGATGGCCGGATAAGCGTTTATTGGGAGTCATCAGTGATCAAAGATCCGACGAGCCGTGAATGGTAGGGTTTGTTGTTCAAGTCAGTTGCCGGTCGGTGAGAACGGCCGCATCCATGTCCAGCCAGGGCTGGTCTGCTGATGGGGCACGGGGAGGGAGGAGGCCCCGCTTAGGGTTGCATGTGAGAAGACTCGAAGCTCGTTGGTCGTTTATAAGAAGAAGGCTGTTGCTGCTTCCTCCTCTTCTCTTTTGTTCCTACTGCCAGGCAACATATACGTACATTGTGCTACGCAACCATCGAGCACTTTGAGTCTTTCTCAGCAACAACATCCACCGTTTCCACCTACACCAACACATACACTTCAATCGTCATGTCTGACCACTCCTGCTCCTGCGGCTCGAGGTACGTTCCTACTCGCCAGCAACCCTTCCATTCACTCTGCCCCGCGCTTCCCACTTCGGTGGTGGGACGCCTAATTTTCACATGCGCGCTCTGTCCACGGAGAACGCATGGGCCAAGCAAGCATGGAGCCGTCCTCGAACCTCGAGCCTCAACCACATCAGACAGCTGACTCAACCAACAGCTGCACCTGCGGCACCTCGTGCAACTGCGGAAAATAAACACCCAGCATCAAACGACCACACACAAGGATACGGATACCCCGCAATTACAACCACGAATTATACCCTCCTTCTGCTTTGACACATACACCTTTGCGCCTCTGAACCGGCGAACCGCTGCTTCCATGCGCTTTCTCGCGGGCCGTCCGACAATGGAAATGAGCTGCCAGCCGATTGGCGGAAAACCGGGAGGAAGTTGAGGCTGGAAAACATTCACTTTGCGATCATGCTTATGGCGGGGTTATAAGTTACCGTAGCCGGGAATATTTCTGGAAATGGAAAATGAATCTAAGGCACGTTGATGCGAAGCGAAGGCTTGGATGGCTGGTTGGTGATTCGGGTTGGAGTTGACGTGAAATGCATGATATGCGGCAATGACATGATCGATCGCTTTTGCGTCGGTGTTTGTGTGGCTGTTTTTGGTGGGTTTGAATGCGTGTGAATGTCGTGGCTGGGTCAGGGCGTGGTGAATGATGCTTGCGTTCTGGTTCTGTGATGGTGAGAGGGGTTCCGCACGGGGACTTCTTGCGGCTGTGGGATGGATAGTATTCCAGTTGGGTGTGTGATAAGACGGGGATGAAGATGTGTTTGGGGGAATGTAAGTTAGGTTGCGTATGGAGGCCTAGTCTGTCTGTCTGTGGTCGAAGTGCGCAGTTGAAGCAAGCCAAGGTTACACCTCCACCTGCCTCGAAGAAAAACCTGAAACGACTTCCAGGTAATTGAAGTCCGTCTCGACAGTCGATTAGGATGTAGAAGTAATTATGCCCCACATTTTCTTGATGTCGAAGTGAGTCCAGACTACTGGTGGTGAAGAAGTCGGACTACCTAAGGCGACGACATGATTGACTGGGTCTCGGTAAAGAGAAGTAAGATGGTGTTCACAATCACAACATCCTTCACCTCTCTGCCTCGTAGATCAGTGTCAGTGACGATCTCGAGCATTGTTGAGGGACACATAGAGTTGCTACAATCGTGTTCGCATATTGAAGCCGCAGCTATCCGGACAGACGATGTTAGCTTCATCTCAAGAACTCAGCGTAGGAGCAAATCGTTGACAGGCTCCGAGACAAAGCAAAGGAAAATGAGTGTTTGAATTCAGTAGTTTCTGTGATTCTATCTCCGTGTCATGGTCGCATCAAGCCCCCCTCCATGCTATAAATCCAAAGCAGAACAGGGGTTGTGGCGTATGTTTTGTTTAGTGTTTATGTGTTTGTGTTGTTGATGCAAGGTGAAGAAGAAGGAGGAAACATGGGGTAGATGGCAGGCCAGTCGGTTGAGGTGTCAACCCGACATTTAGTGCTGGATGATAATGTCAGTGGGATGGACGGGATGTGGTGGTGATGGGGAACGGGAAGCCTTACGCCGCAGGAGCTGCAGGAGCAGCCGTTGCACTGGCCGCCGGAGCAGGAGCAGGAGTTGCAGTTGCTTCGAAGGGTTAGCGAGATAGGTCTTGGTGTGCTATACAGGACATCAAGGTGCTGTGTCTTAAGTCGCTTACCAGGGAGACATGTTGATCTAGGTGATTTGGTCTTTTGACGACGGAGGATAAGTGTGGTGGTGGTACTGGTTGGACTTGATGTGGGATGATGATAGATGAACTTGGTCCGATGCTGGCGGGAGAGGGTCCCAGTACTTATACCTGACGTCTGGCAGGCAGGCAGGCAGGCCAACAAGCTCGCGCACAGCCAGCGTTCAAGCAGCACGAGCACCGAGAACAGAGAGCCAGCATCAGCGACGACGGGACCGCGAAGCTGCTGGCTGCTGCTTGCTGCTGCTCGGGCTGCTCACAGACCAGACCCACACGGCCACGGTGTACCCGATGCCTACCCATACGCCGCCGCACCCACCACCCACCACCCACCATCCACCACCCCTCCTCCCTTCCTCCATCCGCTGATCTGCCTGTCACCAGTGCGGGGCTGCCAGCAAGTGAGAGCACGAGGATAAGCCCTGGCCTGGCCAAGCCTTGCGCCATGTCTGCTTTCCTGCGGCGTCCGGGCCCGGCACGCGCACAGGATCTGATAGGCGCCTGGCGTCTGCAACGGAGCTCGTATATGGACGTCTGTCTAACTATGTCCACGGGTACAGCACCGAGTACGTATCCTCTGGCTCACCGCCGCCGTTGTCATGGATGGCCGCCGCGGCAACCAGCCCAGGTGGCTGCGCTAGGATACAGCATCCCACGGAACTGAAGCTTGACCATCACGCTCTGGCGGTGGAGGGGTGGATGGGTGCTGGGTGATGGGTGATGGAGGGGCTTGTCAGGATTGCAGTGAACGAGACGGAGGGGTGTGGGGGGCGCGCCGCGGCTATCCTGGTCGCATCATGTGCATCTCTGTGGTCAAGCCCCGAGGTGAGGTGGGGAGATCTCGAGGGTTGCGTGGAGATTGCATGTGTCGGCGGACCATTCCATCGCATCATCTACCGTCATGCGTTGCAACCCTCTTCATCTCCCTCTGGCCCCAGTCCAAGCAGCAGCAGCAACAGCAGCAGCAACAGCAACGTCGTGGCGAGACCGAACGAACGAACGGTCAAGATGATGCCGATGAGATGTTTAGTCTGCCCCCCACGCGTGAGCTCCCCGATCATGGGAGTGCTTCAACCTCTTCCCAAGACAGCCGGCGGCAACCCAGACCTGGATCTGACAGCGGGTAGACACGGTCATCCGCCGCTCCCTCCACCAACAAGCCGGAGGCCAAGCAGCACCAGAACGCCGTGAGTGGTTTTTCCATCCCGCAGCGGCGGCCGACGGGCGCGGGGGCCCAGCCAGCTAGCCTGCCTTGCTGGCCGTCTTCTTGAAGAAGAACTACAGCTCCGCGCAGATGCAAGATGCAAGATGCAAGCCAGGAGCTGAGACATGGACATGGAAAGCAGTGGTCGCCGCGCGGGAGCGGCGGCACATGCGATTTCTTTTCGCTTCGCCACGTACCTAACAGATCCCGCAGGATGGATGCGTGGGCAGCAAGAAGCGGTCCCGTCTTGGGGGGGTTGGCATCGGTCAGCGAACCAGTGAGAGGCGGTGGGCCGTTTTCGTGCTGCAATACGGCGACGGGAGCGGTAGGCCTGCCTCGTGACGCAGATTCTCGACTGCTAATGTTAGTCCCAAAGCCGAACATACGCCTGCATAAGGTAGTCGGGTCTGAGCCTAAGCCGGCAAGCTACTCTTCTGGGCATAGGATGGAATCGGGGAAATCATTTCGATAATACGACTGAACATCTGCCAGTCGTCTTCACGGAAGAGATAAGGCTGTTGCTGACAAGGTAGCTGATGCACCGCCAGATCCAGAAGTTGTTCGCCATGACTAGCAATGTAAGATCAAAGATCACGCGCATTTCAAAAGGCCGCCCATATGTTACGTCCCATCAGCGTCCATTCGATCTCCAATCAAGAGACCAGAACGCCTCGAAGAAGCTCGACAGCCTCACCGCGTAACTTCAAATAGGAAAATCAGATCAGAGAGGATCATCCCAGTCCCATCCGAGCTTCTTCGCCCAGGCCCCATTCGCTCTCTCGCTCGTGGTACCTCAAGGGGGTGTGCAGATCTTCCTCATCGCTCCTGAGCTCGACCTCGAGAGCTTCCGAGCCACTTTCCGCATTGCTGCGTTCAGACACGCTCTTCTCGCTCGCCGCTCGACTCGGCCTCCGACCGAACCAGCGCCGCCGACGGATTCTGTCCTCGTTGCTGATCGAGTCAGCCCTTGTGGACACAGAGTGCTCCGAAGGTGTTGGAGTACCTTCGGGGCGGACTGTGTCCGCCTCAGAGAAGGTCGTCGACTCGTCCATTGGCGGCTTGGGTGTCGGTGATGGAGTGATCTCGGTTGATGGGGTTATTTCGACGAGCTCTGCGTCCCGATACCACTTCCTGCGGCGGGTGTAGCGACCCCAGCCATCTTGTCCCCGTCGACCGTCACGCCACTGAAACCATGTCAGGAATGTTGGGAAACAGGCAAGAGAGTGACTTACCTTGTTGTCATAGTAGATCCATCCACGGTCATTCTTTGCATCAGCTTCGTTACCTTCCGCCCCCTCGGCTCCTTCTACCCGCCATTCACTTCCAGCCGCCCACCGCCATCGTGCCTGTCCGCCTTCGACTTCCGGAAGCTCAAAGTGGTCTTTGTCGGGCGCCGGGTTAAGATGCTCGTCAGTCCAGGCTGTCCGCTCATAGGCGAGCAGAGAGGACGTCCAGCCGAGACCCAACCAACGGCGTTGGTTTTCATACACGATAAAAGTGAAGCGAACACCCGGGGTTTCTGGGCCACGGCCTCTCTTGGCAGCAAGAGCTGCGGCGATCGTATTCGCATCCTTTTTTGGTCGTGGTGGCAGAGGCGGCGGCTTCTTCTTATCGCTACCAGTGAACGACGGCTCTCCAAAGTCGAGGCCCGTAATTGTGGCTAAGATTCTGCGAACAAGCTTAGACCGCCAAAGGATGGCTCGGGAAACTCTGGCTGGGCGTGAATGGTAGCTCAGGACGATCGTCCCGAATAACAGTATTGCCCGTTTGGTCGTAAGTATGTGCAAAGGCGGCAATGTGAGGATTATCCACAGTGGCGTCACCAGGAGAATGCGGATGAAAAGTGTAGTCAAGGCTGGCCTGGTGGTAGCCGATGTGGCCGTCCTCTGGGTGGAGAGAAAGTCCGTCATCCTGATCAGCGGGTCCAAGAGGATGTTGCATCTCGACGTGAACAGCTTGAGCGTATCCACAATGTCATCCAAGCTCTTGTGATGCCTCGTGCTGACCTCAGAATCGCCTCGCTTGTGTCCCTTGCCCTTTTCTCCCGTCCACCCGGTGGAGGACAACGGCGAATACCTGCGTGTGTACATGCCCAGGATCAGGGCGACTACCACTACTATAGGACCTGCCCAGCGTATGATTACATCGCCGTACAGTGTCGACGCCCAGAAGGCTGCCACGAGAAGGAAGCTCTCCCAAGGATCTCCGGTTGTCCATGAAAGCAGTCCGACGAATTTATTCAGCGGAAGTAGGAAAGGATGCGAGTAGGCCAGGGCGCGAGTGACTTGCGGAGGGGTTGCTACGAGCAGAGGGGATTTCTGGTGGACGAGTATGGTGGAGCGCTGTTTCGCGACTGACGGGTAGTGGCCTAGTGTTGCTGGGGAGAAGGCGGCATAAGTCGGAGGGTTGCTTGGATCTCCAGTCCCGGTTGGAGATCCATTTTTGGCGCCGGATGACCGAGAAGAAGGGCTCATCTGCTCTGTCCAAGGAGTATCTGCGCGCTCTGTTAGGAAGCTGGTTCCATCGTCGAGATGTGGTGGGGGAGGGCCTTGCCAAGTGCTGCCATGCATATAAACGGGTTACGGCGTCATCGCCGAGGTGGAACGTCGGCCGCAAACTGAGGCTGTGTCGCAAACGGGTCTTAGACAAGCGGGACAGGTGCGTGTTTGGGAAGATTACAGTGCTGCGATTTCTCACGGCTTCAGTCAGAGGTGGATAAGCACAAGACCCAGAGTGCCAGATGTCCTGGCTTGGCGGATCGAAGCTTCGGCTTAAGTGATGATGTCGGCATGTGATGGAGCCACACGCCCGTTAGACTGGGAATGAAGGCGGGATGAAATGCGCGATGCGCTATGCACATCCAACATGACGGAGATAAATGCAACTGCGTGAGATGTTTGGACCTAGGGACGCGTTTGCTAAAGGAAACAGAGGAGCTTTCTCCGTCCAGGCAATGATTGTTCGGTCTGGCAGCCTGAGGCAGAAGTCGTGGCGATGGCCGTTTGTCACGTGCTGTCGGGATCGCCATCGCTTTTCGCCGATTCAGTTTTGAAGACCGCCGACATCCACGCCTCCAGCTGCCAATGTACTCATAGCCCGGCACCACAGCTCATCCAATTCTACAAGCGCCTGAGAAAATTTTGGCCACACTCAGGTCACAATGGTATGACCATGCTGCACGAGTAGCAGCCGATCTCTTTCCTTCGGCTCCGGCTAACGGAGCGCAGGCGCATCGCATAATAACCCAAGTGGTCGTTACCGGCTCTCGCGTTTTCGGACGAGCCTTCGCGGAAGCCTGGAAACAAGCCTCCGCGTCCCAGAAATATGCGCAAGCAAACTCGAACAACCCAGGCGCCTCAAAGACCTTCGCCGCTTCCGGCCTGACCCTCGATGAAGCCTGCAAGATTCTCAACGTCCCGCCACCAAAGGGCGGCAAGACCGACATGGAGAATGTTTACGAAAGATTCAAGAAACTTTTCGACGTCAACGAGCCTAAGAAGGGCGGTAGTTTCTACTTGCAAAGCAAGATATTGCGAGCCAGGGAACGGATAGAATTGGAAGTACGGACTGCCGAAAGGGAGGCTGAACAGGAGAAGGAGCTGAAAGAAGGTTGGAAGCCAAAGGTCTACAAGGACAGGTAGCCGGTGGTTATCGAGGGGTCTCGCCATGGCATCGATATTTGCCACACCAAACGGCGTCCGTCTTAGCCGATCCGTGAGCGGTCGGGGTTTGGTGTCTTTCGGAAGCGTCCGTTGGCGCATTGTATCACATCATAATTGCTTGCAGGCATCAGCATGGCGTTTGGGAGGTTCTTGGTCGTCGAAGAATCTGGAATTGGACTTTTCCCAACTAGAGAGGCGTGGGGAGGCGTGGTGCTTGTCACTGCAGCAGATTCCGCCAACAGCAGAGCAGAGTCAAACAACATCTCCACTCTCCCGTTGTATATATCTTCCATTGCTGTTCATCGGTCCTTCTACGGATATGTAAGATCATAGCGGTCGGATTAAGAAAGACTCGGAGCATCTTGATATCTTGCCTCCTGTCGGTCGACGCGGAACCAATGCTCAAGGGTGTTATTAGTTCTGTTGTGTGCGCAATTCAAAGCTCCTAAAGGATAACCAGAGCCTACTATCGTTCAAGTAGGCAGGTTAAACCTGATATTTCTCTTGATCAGTTGAATGACATTGGTGCTGACAATGCTGTGTAAAAACATGCCCACTCGGTACATGGCGGATTGCAGTTGTTCGTGACTATATCTACCCATTCAGGTGCTTGCTCAAGAGTTGCTGCGGCTTACCGTGGGATGCACAATGAAAAAGCTCCGATTCAACGCGGACGTGAGAACCGAAAACGACGGCACGTGCACAGGTGACGTAAGCGGGCGACTGCGGCGACTCGGACACCTGCAGGTCGCCAATCCTCCCGTCGCGCGCGACTTTTTCACCACCGCGCCCCTCCAACGACACCAACACCAAATCCACCCACAAGCTTCCTCGGGCTCCCACTCTCCACGGCTCGCGCGCCACACGAGCAGTTGCTGAGAGACGCGTAGTGGGCTTTGATTGCCTATATCACTTACTCACACAGAAGATCTCCGAAAATGAGCTCGTACCGCCCAAGTTACGGCGACCCCGGTGGCTATGGTCGCGGCGATGCGCATTCCCGGCGCAGGTCACCTCGTCGCGCTTCGCCCCCAACGAATTACCAATTCGGAGGAGGAGACAGCTACCGCCCTGGAAACAACGCGCGCGAGTTCGGTCGGTACAACGATCGCGACGACCCTCAGTCCCGCTCTGACCGACGCGATGACTTCACCTTCCGCGCGCCAGACGGGCCGCGCTTCTCCCAGGCGGAGGCAAATCAGCTTCCTCCACAACGCCGTCCCCAAAGATACCCGAACCGTGGCAGGCAGAACAATAGGCAGAATGGTCGCCCAGCGTGGAGGCCGCCGCCAGCGCCACATTCGCGCCCTATTCTGGCGACGAACCGGGAAAAGACACCGGAACAGTTTCTTGGGATGACCGAGAGTCAATCTCGTTTCCTCCCCCTTGAAGATGTCTCGGACTCCGAGGCTGAGATGGATCTCGAGTCAAATGATGGAGACGAGAAGGAGCTGCCCCCAGCCAAGCGAGCCCGCGTAGACAACGGTGACGGCGATGCCGTGCCCAAGTGGTCGAATCCTGACCCTTACACGTCCCTCCCACCGCCAGACGAGAGTCAAACGAAGAAGAAGGATGTGGTCAAGCTCATCCGCAAAGCCAAGGTAGCTCCGCAGCAAGAGGCCGAATCCAACAGTATTTCGCAAGGGGCGGACTTCATCTCTCTTAACTTCGACGATGATGAGAAATCGTCCTCCGAATCGCCATCAGAAGACGAGCTTGATGCGAACGCTGCACCTCCTCGTTTCAGCCACCTCAAGAATCTCCACACAGACATAAGTTCCCTTCCCGCTAAACCCCCTGTTCCCTTGCCAGACCCGCAGGCTTTCACTGGGCCATCTTCGCTTCCTTCCAGCAGTCTTGATGTGTGGCCTCCACAACATCCAAGTGAGCCTCAACCCTCCATGCCCAGCCAGGGGCCAGGAAATGGTAAGAAGCGGAACTTCGATCAAACTGCCGATGACCTGCCACCTTTGAGCAAGAAACGCAAGCGTCCCGGTCCGGCGATTGCCGACGGCAATATCATACCAGACTGGGAGATGGATGACTACCACACTTCTACGCCATGGTGTACGGTCGATCACTCCGCGACCGAAAACATAGGTTTCTGGTTCGTCACTATTGCATCTTCTATCCCATACATCAGCTGACTCTTAAATAGGCTTCACAAAGAAATCTGTGATTTCTACGATTTCGTCAAGCCTCAACCCGCTGAAGAGGTTATACGGCGCCAGCTGGTTGACCGTCTGCAAAACGTCATCAACGAGAAATACAAAGGCAAAGTTTTCTGCTTCGGATCTTTTGCAGCAGGACTCTACTTGCCAACTGCTGATATGGACCTCGTGTTCATGACCCCCGCTTACCAGAACGGAGGACCGCCGAACTTTACCCACTACCAGCTAATGCAATTGGGCCAACATCTGAGAAAGCACCGCAGCGTGCGCCAAGGCTCTGTCGAGGTCATCTCGAAGGCAAAGGTGCCCATCATCAAACTAGTCGACGATCTCACAGGACTTAAAGTGGACATATCGTTCGACAACGACACCGGAGTCAGAGCCATCGATACCTTCAAGCAGTGGAAGCGAGACTATCCTGCCTTGCCTGTGATTGCCACTCTTGTAAAGCACTTCTTGGCAATGCGTGGTCTGAACGAGGTCTTCAGCGGTGGGCTGGGTGGGTTCTCAGTCATCTGCATGGTCGTCAGCATGATTCATCATCTCCCTGCCCGTCTTTCGAACAACGTGGCTCCAGAGCACCATCTAGGCGAGCTCTTGATGAACTTCCTGGATCTGTACGGTAACAAGTTCAACATAGCACATACGAGGATCTCCCTTAATCCTCAGAGATACGTAAGCAAGGTAAGTGCTCCAACCTTCTTGTCTTGTTGTATTTTCGATTGCTGCGAATTCGTGCAATAGCACGGACATGACATAGCTTAAGCTATCAAGTGGCGTAGCTACTTGCTACGATGGCGTATCAACGGACCGAGATTTACTTGCATCTAATAATGTCTTCGATATTCCCCACTGACGTTTATAGGGTGCCTGGGGCCTGAATGGCAAACGAGAACAGCCAGATCGCTTGTCAATCATCGATCCGAACAACAACATTAACGACCTCTCGCAAGGATCGCGCAGAATTGTCCTAATCCAGCAATGCTTCAGCCAGGCCTACGATAAGCTGCAAAAGGAAATGGGTCGACTTCATAGGGCCGACTTGTCAGAGCGGAGGAACAAGAGCATCTTGTCCACGATCTTTGCCGGCGATTACTCATCCTTCTCCGTGCAAAGGGAGCGTCTCAAGAACATCTACGACTATCAACAGGGTTTATAGTGTACTGGCGCTGGCAAGCCCTCGCTTCAGTCTTTCTGCATGCAACTAGCATAGCTTGTCTATGTCCAACCGGCGCGGCCGCTGTCCTTAGATCAGCACTGCTTGATTGCAAGCAAGGTCTAATCATGTCTGCATCAAATCCAGCGGAAGGTCGGCGAATCCTCGCCCTCAGGTTGCTGTCTTATACTCCCTCAACCACATCTCCACACTTGCTTTCAGACACTGCACACAAAAGATGCCGCTCGACTCGCTCACAAAACCTGATCGCGGTTATATCTCGGCGCATCTGGTCACGATACAGAATTCGTCACGGGGTATCCATGGATATTAGTTACGGACGACGGTTGCTCCAGGCGGCACAGACATCTACACGGCGGCGAAACAGGCGGCTCCTCCTTTTCTTCCTCTTCCAATTCCCCCCAATCAGTATCACGATACTCATGTACTTAGGCTTCAGGAATAATTGCTAACCCGCAGCTGCTCGCCGAGACGACGAGCGACTTTGACGAATGGCGTAAGTATCCGAACCGGCAAATACGGGCTCTACGGTCGCGATCACGACCTCGTCCGGCCGGGCTCCAGCGGCGGCTGTCTTTTCCCTCAATTCAAAACTCTTCTGAGACCTCTCATACTTCTTTGGATTTGGCATCTTCTTCTGCATGATGAGGCTTACTGCTTATCATCACCGGCCCTCTGGCGAACAACTAACGTGACGGGCGAGCAGCGAATGTGCATGCCAGTATGGCGATTTGATTGCTGACCGCTGGCTCTAGATCCACCGCTTCTTGGTGGCCCTTGAAGAAAGGCAAGGTCGAACTTGCAGACGGGCTGTGCTGTCATGGCTCTAGCGTGTCCCGTGTGATGATGCGCAGCATCATTACTACGGAATTCAAACCTTTCTCATCATGCATCCGCTATACGCGGGTGTATGGAGAGGATGGCGGTGTCGAGTTCAACTAAGTTGTCTGCTGGTTACCAAGCTTGCTCGTTGCTATAAATTATAGAAATTCAGCAATCATCAACACCATCTCCCTCTAGGGAAAACCCAATCAATCACCAAACATGAAAAGTAACATTCAAGCCTCATCAACTTCAACTCTCCCTGCCACGTCCCGTCCTTCCTTCACGTTCAACCTATCTTTCTTACCCCTCTTACTCTTAAAACCGAGCACGGCGCCAAGATCCGTAACCATGCCGCTCGTAACGACGAACAAGGCGTTTCGGGACTCGACGACGGGGTAGATGACGCAGATGCACATACTGGCCCAGACCCAGATGAAGCTGACTGTGATCCAGCCAGTGAAGAAGGCTTTATTGTCTGTATGGAAAAGAGGTAGAGACGTGGTCAGCAGGTTGACAGAGAACAATAACAACAGCGGAGGTTTAACAGAAGCAAGGACTGTCCGAGGAGCTGCGCAGGGAACCTGAGTGGTAGGGCAACACTTACAGATATATCTCGTCCCGAACAGAGTGAACGGGACCAATATCATGGCCACAAGCACGAAGACGATGTTAGCGGTGCCGGCTAAGCGCTCCCCTTTGCGCACTAGTACCGGATCCATGGGCTCCATTTGCTGCATCTCGAGATAATCGACCAGCTCGTTACCTGTCGGCACAAAGCTTTCGGGATTTGCTGCCGCAGCAGCATGGGGCGCCTTCTCGTTGTCCTGTCTTACACCCTCCGCGTCGGTACTGTCCTTTGGTACTGTAGATTCATCTGCAAGTGGCGAAGGATCGGACGAAGGAGTGGTGATTGCAGTAGCCGGCTGCTTTGGAGGCACGCCGTGGATCTTGTTGAAGCGGTCTTGATGGGCAGGGTCTGTGGATACGTGCTTGCCGGGAAATATCAGGGAGAGTACGATGGCGACGATGGCGCCACCGCCGCAGCTGGCGAGGTTACCGGCCATAGCGTTGGTGGTATCGCCGGTCGTTGCGATGTTGATGGCTCCGGAGCGCTGGCTGGCAGTCACGAACCAGGTTATCAGGCCGAAGGCGAGACCAACAAAAGGCGTTACGACGGTTGCGACGGTGGACATGCGATCCCAGAGTAGGACGAGGCCAACGGGGACGGCGCCGCCTCCGACTATAACGCCTAGGGCAGTTAGGATCCATGTCAGGTCGATGCCGGCGACGTTGAGGATGCAGCAGAAGGCGCCGAGGAAGACGGCGTAGATGACGATGCCGTAGTGCGATATTTGGACTAGCTTGGTGGAAGAGGAATTTGGGTACAGGTATGTCTTGTAGATGTCGAATGTGAGGAGGGAAGAGACGGCGATGAGCTCGGCCGAAGTGCTGCTGGTTACGGCCATGAAGAGGAGAATAAGCATCAAGACCGCACCGCCTTTGCCAAGGAGGGCGATGGCGGCAGCGGGAGAAGAGAGGCCGGCACTGTTTTGGGCGGACGTCAAGGTATTCGGGTACAGGGGGAATGAGGGCGTATTGGTGAGCGCTGCGCAGCCTGAAATTTGCGAGTGATGTTAATCTCCGTACGATGACTCTTTGGATGAAAGAAAAGACAGGCAACTTACCAAGCCCCATCGCAGTAGCAAAGCCAAATGGAATTCCATACCAGGCCACACCTCCCAAGATGTACGCCTTGATGCTGGTCTCTGGTCTGGACGCAATGGCCCTTTGCCAATACGCCTGATCCAGCCACACAGTGCAGAATCCGCTGACCAATAGATCTACCGCAAAGATCAGTCCATCCGGGCTATAGAAACTTAGATAACTGCCTTCGTGGTTCCCGGAAATCGGCATCTTCTCCGACGCCTCGACCAGCAAGTCGTAGAACTTCGAAGGGCTACCAATCTCGTCGCTGGTGGCATAGACGAGGAAGCCGAAGACGAAGATAGCAATAAAGAGGATGACAGTGTGCACATAGTCAGCGATGAAAGTGCTGCGTAGGCCACCCGCAATTACGTAGGCTGCCACAACGAAGGGGATAAGGAAGCAGGCTGCGTAAACATTCATTTTGGTAAGTGCAGCTACGACCTATACAACGTTGATCAAGTCAGAACCTCATCTTGTGGGAATATACAATCTTGGGGGTTCAATTACCTGCGATCCTCCGAGAACAAGACAAGCACCGACGAGCATGTTCGTGGCTAGGCCCTGGAAAAGATAGACAACATGCGCGACTTTGCCATGTCTGGCAAGGATGATCTCTGGGAATGTATGTGCACCAGGCGCGTTCGCTTTGATCTTGATGGCTATCATGGCGAACAATAAGATCTGTAAAGTCCCGGCTGCACCGTACCACATGGGTCCACAGACTCCATAGCTGTACGCAAAGGTCGAACTTGTCAATAACTACGACAGCGGTTAGGCAACACTCTTCGGTTCTTAATTGCTACAATCGGTGGTCGAGGGAGCTTACGGTGGCAGACCATGTCCAGGAGCTCACAATACCAGCGGCAATGAGACCAGGCTTCACGCTTCTGGATGCAGTATTGAACTCCTCAGCTTGATGGGTGGAGAATGTTGTGTAGCGATTCTGCATCCATGTGATACAGAGCATGAGAATGGCAAATACGCCACCGATTCCAATAATGATACCATAGCCCGCGCCGGGGGGCAAGACGGCCAGAGTGTTGTCGGCCATGTCGCGGAAGGAAAAGAGGAAGACGCTGAAGAGAGGAATAGACGTCTAAGAAAGAAAGAAACCGACGGAGAGGCCAAGAAAGAGAGAAATATAGAGAGACTGATAGGGCTACCTCCAGCTATGCCGTCGATATCGACACTAGGTTCACCCCTGCCCTGATGCCGAGTCTCCAGTATGCAAGAGATCTACGTGCTTATCGATGTCCCACTTTTGGATAAGTAGTACGGAGTCCCCATCCTGACTCTTATCCATATTTGGACCAACAAGACATCTCTGGCAGACGAAAATCATCATGAGAGTGACGCTAGTCGTTTTCGCTGCATCATAATTGGATTGAAGTATCAGGGCGCGCAGCAACCCAAGGCACTTGCATATCAGAGGCTTCCTCGCTTGATGTGTCTCGACGTCAAGTCGTCTTACGATATGTTGCGTGATAAGCAGAATCTGTTTGGGCGATTTATCGCTCCAGCATCATTCTTTGGGTTTCAAAGTCTATCGCTCGTAAGCAATAAGCAGGTTATGGGGTTTGAAAGTTAGAGGAGCAGATATGGATAAGAAACTTATAATCCATTCGTCTGAGGACTCTCCTGGAAGACCCCAATGTGCTGGTAGATTTTACTTGTCTCTCACCAATCAGAATGATACGATGTTGATTCGTAAATGATTTGGTCTAAGGAAGCGAGTTATTGATGTCAAGAGCAGTCGTATCGTGATGGTTGTTGACAAGCCGGAAAAGCTACATCCTCGGCGTTATCGCTGATAAGATAAGCAGCTTATCTGGCAAGTCCGCGTCGTGCCAAGTCATCGAGGTCATCATCCTGACCCGCCTTTCTCCGCATCCTCCATCGTGAAACTCTTTCCTCTTCCTCGACGGCCATCTTGCTTTGTGCGGTAGCTAAACTGCCAAAGCCATGGCAGATGACCAGAACAGCTGGTTACGCGCTGCTATACGCGAGGCTCGCACCATCTCACAATCCGAGTCGTCATCTCTCCACCACAGCGATGCGCCCATATCCATAACTGAAGAGTTCAACCCAGGAAGAGATCCGAGACTGGCGGAAATAGTACGGATAATCCGCTTCTCGAGGAAGTTCATCTTGACGTACAACGCGATATTGCTCTTCATTCTGCTTGCGTTTGCGGTTGTAGAGTGGAGTGGTTACATTCGCCGCGCGCGCAATCGACGGACCGCAGCAAATCGAGTTGGGGAGACCGGTGAATCCGGTGTGGACATACAAAATGGGGCGAAGGATCAGAGTGGGAGAGTCGATGTCAGGAGTGGTGCATCATCATCATCAAGCAGTACGCTTGAGGGCACCGCTACGCCTCCGGACGCGTTGAAAACTGGCAAAGCTGTAAATGGGGAAGGGGAACGCCAGCCGCTGATCCCAAAGGACCACCCAGCGAAGCAGTCCGGTCCTCTCTCAAGGACTATAGCGAGGACCAAGGCGTTCTTGGCCTACCAGCCCAGGCCTATACCTGTAATCAACAAAGTCCTCCCGTCGAACGGGCAATCACTGGTGATCCTGGCATTCTTAGGCCTCAATATCTTCTACCTATGTTTTGGCTTACCGTTCACCATCATGACTCTGTTCTGCTTTGCGGACCGAGCTGGAATGCTATTCGCAGCGAACCTGCCCATCCTCTACCTTTTCGCCGCCAAAAACCAGCCCATCACGTGGCTGACTGGACACTCGTACGAGTCCCTCAACATCTTCCATCGAAGACTAGGTGAAATCGTTTGCGCACTGGCTCTTGTACATTTCATCGGCATGATCGGAGTCTGGTACACGCTTCTTGTTCCCTTTGGCTTCACATTCGTCCGTTTCATGACTTCGCATGTCACCCTACTCGGGCTTGGGGCGTTCGTATGCTACGAGCTTCTTTACGTTACCTCTCTTGGCACACTCCGACAGCGCGGCTACGAGTTGTTTTTGTTCCTCCATGTCTTTCTCCAGGCCGGTGCTCTCGTCTTCCTCTACCTTCATCATCCTCACGCGCGTCTCTACGTCGGAATTGCGCTGGCAATTTTCCTGGTCGACAGGGTTGTCTATCGACTCAACATCAAGATGACAACCACACGCGTGGACCTCAAAGTCCTGGACGACAAGGAGACAGTCATGCTTTCGGGAGATTGGTCCGTACCAGAGTCTGCTGGCTTTCTGAAGCGGCTGCTCAGACGGACGGTAGGCCAAGGCTGGAGTCCGACCGATCACGTATTCTTGACTGTCCCTGCCATCAGTCATAAGCACGTCGTACAGGCTCATCCTTTCACCATCGCGTCGGCAGCGCCGAACAAGCCAGATGGAGAATCATCCTCGCATGCCTGGTTCAACCTTCTCATACGTGCTCAATCCGGATTCTCCCGTGACCTCGTCGAGTACGCACACACGCACTCCACGGCATCCGTTCGTTTGGATGGACCTTATGGCTCCGCACACCCCTTTCACCTGCTCCAGACATCCGATCTGGCCATCATAGTAGCTGGCGGTTCAGGCATCGCGGTGGCATTTCCCCTAGTATGGGCGTTGCTAAATCAAGCCTCCCACCGCGATCCCGAGAGTCAGCGCAACGGCAAGCCCAAGAAAGTTTGTCTTCTCTGGGTCATTCGCTCGCGCTCGAACCTGTCCTGGCTTCCGAAAGAGCGTCTCGAGGAGTTGGAGCAATGGGGCGGCGAAGTTCATGTACCGGAGCCGACGGAAGAGGTGGGAAGACCGGATGTGCAGAGTATAGTGCGTAATTGGGTTGATTTGAACGGAAAGAGTCCGGGAGACAAGACAGGTGTGGTTTGTAGTGGGCCCGATGCCATGAATAGGAAGGTGCGGAATGAATGCAGTCGGATGATCGGAGAGGGTCTGAAGGTTGGCATTTCCGTGGAGAAGTTTGGTTGGTAGACGGGCGTTTGAGCATCTGTTGGAACGGGGCGTTGGTGGCTATTCCGGAGCGATTTTGTTCTATGTTCTTGGAAATCTATCAACGGATCTCATTTTGGGCGGCCAGGCGGCTTCAAACGAATATAGAACCAATTTTGTTGAATTGAGTTAGTGATCTGTTCACCAGACCTCAGCCATCTCTCATTATCATACCTATAAGGGAACCGATCGATCACATACAGAATTCTATTCAAGCATGGTTGAGTAGATAGGTGCTGACCAAAGCTGATCAAGTGCAAGCTTGCCATGAATACTAGAAGCTCGGACATACAACTTGGACAGATCCTTGCGTCGACCGGGCTTGAGTTTAGTATCTGGCATCCAAATCCTCCAGATCCTGTTCCTCTTCATCTTCCGCTTCTGCATAGTCACCGCTGGGCCCGGGTCCATGTAACTCTTCAGCCTGAGCAGCGGTCAACTCAACCACCATCGGCGCATACTCGCCGCTCTCATCATCTTCCTCGTACCCAGAGACATCCATCTCAACCCTTTCGCCATCTTCAAGCTCCAACATACCCCGCCTGACAAAAGAGTCATCGAGCTGCCAGCCATACTCATCCTTGAGGTACTCTTCCAGTTCGTCCAGCTCATCCACGATATCCGCTTTAGCTTTGCCAGACACATCATCCAACGCCTTCCTGAACCTCCTCAACAGCCCTTTGAGTAGAGCGCCGCCCTCATCAGTAAGGTCAAAGAGGCCGCCTTCCGCTTCTTGACAATGCTGCAGTTGCAGTTTCAGCAACGCGAGCATTTCAACGAAGAGCTCCGCGCGTTCCGTTAGGCAAGCTTTGCAGGTGAATAGCAGCGTCAAGATGCGTTTCCACTGCTCCAAGCAGGAGTTGTTATTCAGCGTCAGCACCATAAGGAAACAGAACTGCAGCTCCCCCAAAACTTCCATCTGCTGACCGCCACAGTGCTGTTCGATCATTTCGCCCAGTGCCCATGACCGATCTTGAGCAGCTTCGCTGCGTTCGCGACCCGTAGCACCTGATCGCCAGGTCTGCTTCAGATCTATGGGGAGGAACTGCAACTCCTTCTCCGGCTGGAATTTGCTTTCCTCTTTCGAGAGACCTGGAATGTCGTCCAGATCGCGGTCTGCAGAGCTCGCTGACGTCAAGCTCCAATGACCTGGAGTGGTGGAGCCAGTAATGCGTGACAGCAGACTCTCCGTAATGTGTGTCGTAAGCTCTGCCCAGCCGTTCTTGACCTCCTCGGTTTCATCTTGCTTCGCTGATTGCCGATATGGCGTGAGACCTTCGCGCCAGATGGAGCCGAGATTCGCGCGCCAGCGTAGCACCTCTATGGGCGAGGTCTCGGCGACAAAATCTTCTGTGCCGGCATCCCATTTCTTGATTAGCAGCTCTGGCGGACCGGATTTGTCGCCCGTGATGCGGAACCATGCGCCATGGCGCACGGAGAGAGAGTTTGTGGAGCTGACGAAGACGAAATGCCAGCCCGGAGGCAAATGCTTGATGCCTTGGAATCTGGGGGTGGTTGTGAAGGAAAGGAGATCGATGCCACCAAGAGCGGAAGGCGGAAGATTGAGCATCAGGACGGATGCTTTGTTCGCATCGTCCATAGTGGTGGTTTACGAAGTTAGTTGGATTGAGGAGAGCGGAGGATGGATTCAAGCAAAATTTTGGAGTTGGCACCCAGTACGGTCAAGGTGTCTATTTCATGTAGTCATCTCCATCCCACTGAAATAGCTCATATTCTGCCAGAAGGAATGTTCAGACCTTGATGATTGCGTCCGTAGCCCATTGGCGTGCTGCTGTGACTTTTTGATGATGTCGGCGGTTCGGCTCGGGAGGCGGAAGGTCATCACGACAAACACGTCACATTTGAGATCGCGTTCTGGAGCGTAACGCTTGTCTGAACTACGGTCCGCGTCACAGCATTCTAAGAAGATCAAGGTGTATCCAGCAATACAGTAGCCTGAACATGTCCGAATCACTGTTGCATAATCTTGGGACCTCAAACTTTTATGTAAGATCAAGTTCACGTTCCTGCATTCATCACTATGGCCGACGGCCTGGAGCACGTTTCCACTCGCTCGATCATGGATCAAAATGTGACAAGCCTTAAATTGAGGACCAGGCATAAAGCCGTTCCTCGCGTAGTTGTCATCAGTCCCGTTGACCTCGAACATGCACCCTGCACCATAGATAGAGCCAATGCATCGCCGCACATATCTACAGACGACGACCACGGCGACCACCCTTTCTGCGGGTAGAGTCGGAGGGAGTGGGGGTAACGTCCTCGATGCGACCGATCTTCATGCCGGCACGGGCGAGGGCACGGAGAGCGGACTGGGCACCGGGGCCGGGGGTCTTGGTGCCGTTACCTGAGGTTCTTGTTAGTTTTGCGCGCGACCAAGTCTAATATTTGCGCAAACATACCACCAGTGGCCCTGATCTTGACGTGGAGGGCGGTGATGCCGAGCTCCTTGCAGCGGGCAGCGACGTCCTGGGCAGCCAACATAGCGGCGTACGGGGAGGACTCGTCACGGTCGGCCTTGACCTTCATACCACCAGTGACACGGCTGATGGTTTCACGGCCCCTGGAATCACCCAGTGTTAGCCTCGATACCATCTCAGGTCTTCAATTTTCTCGATTCTTCCTCCTGCGCGGTCGAAATCATGATTCGGGCGTAACGTACGAAAGATCGGTGACGTGGACGAAGGTGTCGTTGCTATAATGCAATCAGTATGTTTTCTCCGCAACATCCAAAGGCCTGCAAAACGTACAAAGAAGCGAAGATGCGGGCAACGCCGAAGACGAGCTCGCCCTCGCGGACATTGGGGCCAAGTGAGATGTTCTCGGCAGGGCCGCGGGCAACGGTCTTCTTGGGAGGCATGGTGAGGGTGTTGTGCAAGGCTTGTCGTCGCTGCTGCTTCGGTAATGTCGCGATGGTGAGTGTTGGTTTTTGCTGTGGGTGCCAAGAGTTCCCTCCGACCAGATTTGCCGAACGCCGACGCTCGCTAAGCCAGGGTCTTGATCAAAATCAGCTCGACCTCAACTCTTCTCTTCTTCCTCCAACAGTCACCGTCTTCACCACTGGCATCTCAGCACAGCACTGGTACAATCGAGAAACCTGATCCGATACCTTCGCTGTCTGTGTATTGCGGACAATGTCTCAAGACATGGCTGAAGTTGCGGTTGGCATCATCGGTATGGGCGACATGGGAAAGATGTACGCCCGGAGGATAAGTGAGGCTGGTTGGAGGTAAGAGTACCACATTGTGTCTGCAAACACACCTGGCGCTCGATATGTCATGGTAAGCTACATTTCCCATTCCTCCTCCTACCCTAAATGATGACTTGAGTGCATTTGGCTCGAGTACGGCCTTTTGCTTCTCACTGCTACGCCGTTATGGTCGCACCGAGAAGTGGGAGGTCGTCGATGATGTAATATCTCAGCTACCTTATTTTTTCTTTGTCTGAAACTTCCGGATATCAATTCAATTTGAAACCGCAAACACGTCAAAAGGGCTCAGCTAACTTGACAAAAGATTCCTACTTAGATACCCATAACCCCGCGCGCATATCATCTTTTCTTTGGTTCTAATACCTTCTTTCCCTTTCTCAGAGTCAATGCCTGCGACGCTCCCGCAAAATATGAACAGTTGAAGGAAGAGTTTGCCGGAAACGTAGGATACAGCCCAGTATATACTTTTTGTGACCAATGAGCAGCAGCTGAGGCTCGGTCAGAATGACATTCACATCTACCCTGATGGCCATCTCGTCTCCCGGTGTAGTGACTACATCATCTACAGCGTCCCTGCCGAATACATTGACCAAGTCGTTGCCACCTACGGGCCATGTATGAAGGACCACCCACCCACCATCGCTCATCCCAATCCACCCAAAACTAACACACGCAACCAGCCACCAAACTAGGTGCCATTGTCGGCGGCCAAACATCCTGCAAAGCCCCCGAAATCGCCGCCTTCGAGAAACACCTCCCCACAGACGTCGACATCGTATCCTGCCACTCCCTGCACGGCCCAACCGTAAACCCCAAAGGCCAACCTCTCGTCCTAATCAAGCACCGCGCCTCTGCCACCTCCTTCGCCCTCGTCGAGCGCCTCCTCTCCTGCTTCCAATCAAACTACGTGTACCTAACCGCCGCCGAGCACGACCGCATCACCGCCGACACCCAAGCCGTCACGCACGCCGCCTTCCTCTCAATGGGCGCAGCATGGGCTGCAAACCGCCAATTTCCTTGGGAAATCCCACGCTACCTGGGCGGCATCGAGAACGTCAAGATCAACGTCACACTCCGTATTTACTCGAACAAATGGCACGTCTACGCCGGCCTGGCGATCCTGAACCCTTACGCCAAGACGCAGATCAGGCAGTACGCGGAGAGCGTGACGGAGCTGTTCAAATTAATGCTGGGAGGTCACAAGGAGGAGTTGCGGGAACGGATCAGGACGGCGGGGAAGGCGGTGTTTAGGGATGATGGGGATGGTGGAGTGGGGAAGAGGGATTTGTTGCTTGAGGATGAGGTGTTGGATCGGTTTAGTTTGGGCGAGTTGCCGCCGGAGAGGGTCAGGAATAATCACTTGAGTCTTCTGGCGATGGTGGATAGTTGGTGGAAGTTGGGGATTGTGCCGTATGATCATATGATTTGCTCGACGCCGGTGAGTACATGCTTCTGTTTGGCTGTTTGGGGTTGGGGGTGATGTTGGGTATTTCCTTCACTCGTTCGCTTTTGGACTGACAAAAACTGGTGACAATATAGCTCTTCCGGATGTGGCTCGGTATCACAGAGTACCTGTTCCGCAAGCCCGATCTCTTGGAGGAGTGCATCGACACTGCGATCAACGACAACACTTTCCGTGCCGATGACCTCGAGTTCACGTTCGCTGCCAGGGTACAGTCTCACGTTCCACACATCTTTCATTCATCATTGAAGCACGCTAACATGTTTTGCCAGGACTGGAGCGACCGCGTTAGCGTGGGCTACATGGATGGCTACCGGGTCAAGTTCGAAGAGATCCAATCCTACTTCGAGCCTCGCTTTCCAGAAGCGAAGCGCGTCGGTAACGAGATGCTAAGCACTATCTTAGCCAAGACCGGAAAGTCCTAAAGTACCGAGCAAGCGCAGGACCATGGCATATGTTGTGGGCTGCTTGCTCCCGGCGACATAACAAGCTGTTGTTTTCGCAGCTACTGGAAAGTCACACAAGCTTTTCTCTTGATGGTAATGAATTAGTCTACCTTAATGAATCCTGCATTGATGATCTTGTCCGATCTGCCAGTTTTGGTATTCGCTAACGCCATTTCGCCGCTGACGCCGAGCTCATTGCGTCCGTCCTATGCATACCCGTTCCGTGCCGCCGTTTTTCAAGAGATGTGCTCGAAGAGCTCGAGGGCTTCGTGAAGAATTTACCGCCGGTAGCCTCTGGCATCGTTGCGCATCATGTTGTCAGAGTACAAGCCTGGGCCTCCGCGATCGCGTCTCTCGTTCCAGCCGTACGAGTCCCTGCCAGTAGGGTCGCGGAAGCCGTATCTGCCATCTTGGTATTCGGGTTCCGCGCGCCTGATAGGTCGCGGCTCCGGCTGTCGGTAGTCTGAGCTACTACGGTCGTCAACGTCCATCTCGTCCCGCTCTGCTGCGATCACGCGCGCCGGTCCCGTTGGCGTAGATGCGGGAAGCGCTCCGGTACCAGACTTCATGTAGACGTAGAGGAGTCTGCCATCGGCCTGCAGATTGTTAGACATATGCCCTCATGGTTGGAGCTCATATTAGATTTCTTTACCTTGCGGTTGTTGAACATGGAGATAACGTTCTGAGCGCCCTCGTAGTTCACGAACTGCATCTCAGCAATGACAGTTGGTGAAGCAGTCGTGAGTCTGCAGTAGTTCATCTCGCCGCCGATTGGCGCCATGACAGCCTCGATATCACCAGCAGTAGTTCCCGGTGCGAAGTTGCTTGCGATGACCGTGTAGCCGCTGCCCATGCCCTTGATGTTGATTCCGCTGGCGCCCTTCGTAGCGTTCCTTTGAGCTGTCGGTCCATTCGAGAGATATCCTGTCTGTACTTGCTGGGGCAACTGGCTGCCCCGCTCGACGCGCGACGCTGACTGGGTGCGAGGGAGTTGGGCTGGACCGCGGGGAATGCGAGGACCGGCGTTCAGAGGCGATCCAAAGGCGGCTCCATTCCTGCCGTTGATCTTGGGAGTTGCGGAGTTTGAGCGCTGGTTGGAGCTTCAGTTCATTACTTCTAAACTACGTGAAGTGTGGCATGCGGACCTTCGTGATACCCATGCGACTGGCCAATGATGGAGCGGCGGTGGCAGCCTTGCGAGTGTTGGTGATGCCGGCGCCCGGCGCGCTCTTTCTGCGTCCGCTACCGAGAATCTGGTTGGCGAGGGCTTCGTTCTTCTTCTGCTGGCGGCCTGTAGATATGTGGTCAGCCGTGTCGGCGCGCGGAGAGCAGGGTGTTTACCTCGCTGGATGATGGCGTCGAACGACACGTTCTCCTTCTTGGGAGCCATTGCGTGAAGCTGTTGGTGAGTAGTCAGAGTTTTCAGAGGTAAGCAATCAGCTGTAGGTACTGCTTTTTGCTGAGAGGCAAGGCAGAGTAGGGTTGGTGGGTGGTAGGTGGTGGTTTGGTTTTCTGGGCGACTGAGAGCTCTGGCTCCAATGGCGCGCTTGGACCTCGTCTCGGGTTCAAGCTCGAGCTCCGACATTCAACCTCCACCATCACCACAGAATCGTTGAGGGGCACTTCAATATCACTCAAGCGAAAGTCTGTACTAACAATGAAGCTAAGTCATCTTCACCCCGAACGTGGAACATCTGGAACCATGTCCTGGCATACCAGTGCAGGAGCGGTGGCTTTGAGAGCCGTGCACTCTCCTCTCCGGCATTCTATCAATTACACAGGAAGCACGTCGAATCACTCTTCAGGCTCTAGATCTAAAGCAGTATTGCTCGGTGCTATGAGATCCCACAGAGAAACGTGAGTTGAAGCTCACGAGGCTGACGAACGGAACGTGGAAGTGTGCCTTCCAAATCATTCCACAAGTCCGCTTCAGCCAGCCTTTGCAGGACTATGGTCTGCCATCTTGAAGTGATGAATAGCTTCTGGATGGAGCGTGATAGCACGACTGACGTGATCTAAGCGATCTCTGCAACAACGGTGATGGTTTCCTGCCTCAGCCTCGGACAATGTCGTAAGTACCAGCACCACGTCACATTTACGTTGCAAAGGAACATTCGAATGTATCTCCTTGACATGGGTGTGCATCTCACGTTTCCCGTACCCGAGCTGCATGGCGGCCCGTCTAAACACTATTTGTGGTGATGCAACCGCCTCTTGATACTTTCCTGAGGGCGCCTGCTTCACTGGATCAGATGGGCCCATACGGCGCTGCTTATTGGGTGCCCTTTCCTATTGTCCCTTCCTGCCCTGTTGATCTAGCCGTTGCCCTGCCACAAGGCTGCCTGGTACCTGACCACCCAAAGTCCCCCCCCCCAAATCTTCGAATCCGTGAGCTTCAACTCAACCCCCACAGAGAGCTTCGCGACTCTGCATCTGCGATGCCACTCAACGGTCACGATTTCCCCCTCACATCGTACACCATGACTTCAGCCGAAGAATCCCTCCAGAGCCAGCTACAGAACAACAGGGCAGTCGGTGCCAGCGATGAAGCATACACGTCCATAACCCGTAAAGCTGGCGAAGGTTTTGCAAGAGCCTTTGGATCAGTGAAGAGAAAAGCCAGCAGAGCTACCTCCAACGTCACTGGCATCTTCGGCATCAACCCTGGAGAGGAGAAATCGTACGTCTTCTTCCCGTCGATGATGATTTCATTCTGACACTGCCTGTAGTAATGGCTCGCCTTTCAAAAGCCACACTGCCAATACACCAAAGACTGGTGCTCCTCTCAGCCCTTTCAACAGCGCTTCGAGAGCATTGCGGCATGCTCGTTCATCTCTTGAGATCCAAACGAAGGGGCAAATCTCGCCTGGCCGATTTGGATCCTTACGGAGAGTAGCTCACTCGACCATAGGCCGGACACGACAGAGCCTATCAGTCGGCCGCAAGGAAGATCTACCATTCCCAACTGACCCCGACGTCCATCGCTCTTCGCCAATTGCTGTTCCTCCAGCTCTGAACGTTAACAGCGTCGACATACCAAACCCTTCCATTGGCGACCTCAACGATCCCAACGGACTTGCGGCCTGGCAACAAGAGCTACGCGATGCAACAATTGTAGTGGGCAGCATTCCAAAGCCCGCGTTGCCAGATGTAGCGATGCATCTGGCAAAGGCTTCTCGGTCTGCCCCCAAGCGCTCGCCTCGTCCACCTCCACTCAACATCTCGCTGGAGGGTTCACCAAAGCGCGTGATACCGGACGCGCAGCCAACGCCATTGCCGGGAACCACCTTCGGGATGGGCGACTTGGATGGCCCCTCAGATTCACCTCGTGCACCTCGGTCTCGCCTTCCCACCGAAATCGAGGATTACCCGATTCTGTCTGCTTACGCGGAAGATGACCCTAAGCCCTCTGGAGGATCGCCACCAGAGAGACCCCATATGACGGAAATGAAGATCACGGCTCTGCCCTTCAGCCGTCTGACACATGGGAAGGTGAGGAAGTCAGTCGATACTCACCAGTCGCCCGAGAGGCCGAGAACACCGCCACCGAGTTACGAGGCTGTATCGCCAAAATCTCGCCGGTAAGCCATTTCACTGCGTTACGTCCCATCTACGTGGAGGTTTTTTGGTTGTTCGAGACTTGTTACTGATGTTTCGCGGTTCAGACCTTCACCTCACCCACGATTGCACCAGCAGCCAGAATTCGCATCCCCGACAGCCAAGTCGAGTATTCCACATATAAGTACGACACCAACCAGCTACTTCCACCCACAGTTGCACGAGAACTCAGAAGTCGAATCCCCGACAGCCGAATCCAGTATTCCAGATATAAGTATGACGCCAACCAGCTACTTCCACCCACAGTTGCACAAGCAGTCGGGACTGGAGTCCCCGACAGCCGAGTCCAGTATTGCACATATCAGTACGACGCCGCCGACCAGCTACTTCCACAAGATTCAAAGCCTCAAAGATCCAAACGCAGGTCACGTCAACCACATAACCGGTGCCTGGCAATCTGACGATTCCACAACACCAGCTGTTGTCCCCGAGATTACCAACGTCAAGCCGCTGCTCAGACCTCACATCAGCTTCGACGAACCTCTCGTCAGCCGCCGACCCCCACCAACACCTCGACCCTCACCCGCACTTCCTGTGCGAACAGATTCTCTGCCCTCAGGCTTAGAATCTCACTCCGAACCCGAAGCTATGGCGCACAACTTTCAGAGTCCGAAATTCGTGGATCCTGGTTCACCAATTGGTCGCGAATTCTGGTCTCCTGGTGAGTTTCTTTTACGCTCCGCCGCTACGACCACTGGACCTGCTGCCCCTAGAGTAGTGACCAGAACCATCCCAACGGACTCCACGCAATCCCCGCTCCCGTTGAACAAAATTGGGAAACCCAACCCCAAAACTATCGAGGACGAGCAGACCAAGCTGGCCGCCAATGTCATGAACACTGCTTCCACTCCCCCTGAACCAATCACACCTTTCCAGACGGATTCCACGCAACCGCCCCTCCCCTTGAGCAAGACGGGGAAAATTGACCACAAAGTCATCGAGGACGAGCAGAAAAACTTGGCCGCAAAGCAGAAGCGTTTGGAGGCCTACTCGGCGTCGCTGCATATCCGGGCCGTGCAGAAAAAGGTCGATCCCACTACTCCGGACGGAGAGATTGTGGCTGAGCATCTATGTGTCGGGGCCAAGTTGGTTCACGCGTGGAGTATCAAGATTGATGGGTTATGGAAGACGACGATGGAGAAGCCGGTGAATGTGTCGGCGAACGTGCCGGTGACGCCGGCGATGATGTTGGGGTTGTCGCAGAAGGATATGGTGGCGCAGATGACGGAGAAGTTGAGGGAGGATGTAGAGAAGTCGGAGAGGGAGGAGAAGGAGATGGGGGAGATGATGGAGATGATGAAGTTGGCGGATGAGGAGGAGGAGGGGTGGGTGGTGTATGATCCGGGTCGGCAGGCTTGATTTCGGACGCGGTGGTATGCTTATTTGCGCGGGCTGGGAAGGGGTAAAAGCGTTTCATGGTAGCATGTTCAACTAGGTGGTATCACACATGGACAACTCTTGGAAGCAGAGATAAAGGAGGAAGCCCGGTAAGTAGGCTTAGGTATGACATCAAATCAAATCAATCAACATTATCTCCCAAAACCATGAATACCTATATACAACTCCCACAAATCAAGCATTCTCAATCCTCTCCACAAACTCCTGCTTCGTCTTCTCCGCACTCAACCCCGCCCCCTCCTCCTCCTCCTTCAACTCCCTCATAATAACCGCATTCGCCCTGCCAACGGGCTTAGCCTCGAACAACCTATCCATGGCCTCGAGGGGCACGCTCTTGGTCTCGGGCACCAAAAAGTAGACAAAGGCGATGGAGAGGATCATGAGCGCGGCGAAGAAAAAGTAGACGCCGTAGTCCATGGCGAGGAACATTTGCGGCGTGAAGCGGGAGATGATGAAGTTCCAGAACCAGTTGTTGGCGGCGGCGGAGGCTTGGCCGAGGGAGCGGGTGTTTTGGTCGAAGATTTCGGCGTTGATTACCCAGGGGGTGCCGTTCCAGGAGGGGGTCTGTGAGGTGAGGGGCCGGGTTAGTACAAAGTAGGTTAAGTCGACAAGGTGGGAGTGAAGGGGAAGGGGGAGTCACTCACGTAAAAAGCAGTCCAAAGATAGAAAAAGAAAATCGCGGCAATCCCACCCCCATCCAACTTCCCGCCCTCGCCGTCCTTGACGTTCTTGATCTTGATGTACGCGCCAATGATCCACATGCAGATGCTTCCGCCGGCGGCGCCGACGAGCAGCATGAGGCGGCGACCCACCTTGTCGATGAGGAAGAAGAGCCAGATGAAGGTGAAGACGGTCTTGACGACGCCGAAGAGGCCGGTGGTCAGGAAGCCGGTGTTGCTGCCAGAGATGCCGATGGATTTGAAGACGGTGGGCGAATAGTAGTTTATCGCGTTGATGCCGGATCCGTTTTGCCAGAGGAAGAGCATGCCGCCGAGGAAGAAGCGGTATTGGATTTTGCGGGAGCGGCCGACGGCCTGAGGTGGTGTTAGGTTGGGAAGAGGGTAAATAGGGGTAGTTGGAGAGTGAGTGGTTTGCTTACCCGGAACGGTCCCCAGAATCCAGGGCCCACAACAGCCTTCTGTTCCTCGAGCGCGGAATCGATAAAGGCGACTTCTTCCACAATATACAAGTCATTGGCATCGAGTTTGCGGATCCAGCACAAGTTCCGCATTGCCTCTACCCTGCGGCCTTTGGTGAAGAGCCAGCGGGGCGACTCGCGGATCCAGAGAGCGCCGAAGAAGAGGAGGCCGGCGGGGATGAGTTGGATGGCGAAGGGGATGAGCCATTGCTTGTGGCTGGGTGCCATGGTCTCGGTGAGGCCGTAGTTGATCCAGAAGCCGACGAGGCCGCCGATTTGCCAGCCTGCTTCGTAGATGCCGACGAGGCGACCTCGGACGGCGGGAGGGGCTAGTTCGCTGATATAAATGGGACTGGTTGGGTGTCAGTGGATGGGTTGTTTTGACGTTTGATGATAGGGAGAGGGGACGGACGTCATGTTCGAGGCACCACCAACACCGAATCCAGCAATCACCCGGCCGCCAATGATGAGACCCAAACCGGTACTGTGGTCAGCACCCAGCATCATCCCGGCGCCGACGAGAAAGAGCAGCGAGAAGATCTGCAAGCTAATCTTGCGGCCGAACATGTAGCTGGTGACATAGGCGAACAGGGAGCCGAAGAAGGCGCCGGCCTGGTAGACGGAGACGATGTTGGCCTTGACGAGAGCGAGGTGGTCCGCCGTCATGTCGCCGAAGCCGAATTCGTCGGAGAAGGAGGTCAGTGATAGGGTGGTGCCGATGAAGGCGGAGTCGTAGCCGATCATGCATGATGCGAAGGAGGCGATGGCGGCGCAGGTATAGACGCGCCAGTTGTACACGGCTTTGGGCGTCGGCCTGTCTTCGACGAGGTCGAGAAGACCCATTTTGGGTGATGGAGGTGGAACTGTGTCCCCTGGCGATGTTTTGGAGATGAGATGGGTTCAGGATCGAGAACAAAGCACACGCTCGACTTGCGACAACGACTCCGTACAACGAGCAGGAACGTTAGAAAGACACAGACAGACAAACGAGCAGACTGTACAAGAGGCAGAAGAGGGAAGTAGGTAACTTAGTAGGTCACATATTTATCCACCCGGCCTAACCATGGCAGGTGGCAGTCTCAGCGGCGTGGCCTTTCCCCGGACTCTGACAAGCCTCGAGTCTGAGGCAGAGGAGTCGGGATGGTGGAGTCAAGCCATCAAGTGTCATGGAAGAGAACACTTCCTACCGTCGCCTTGCGCCTCTCAGACACAAGATGATTGCATGCACGCGGCCAGTCATCGGCGCCACATTGTCTTTGCCCAGCTTTGCCCAGCTTCGCCCAACTTCGCCCCTAAAGTTAGCCATCTCCGCGTGGAGGGAGTGATGAGTGCGGAGAGGTCGTCTGGAGTGCGGCTTGGGGTGCGGGTGCGAGGAGATGCCGGTTGGGGAAAACTCATGCCGAGGAGCCTCCGCACGGCGACTTACTTTCCGCCCGCCGGGAGAGTCTTTACGCACACTGTGACAACAACAACACAATCGAGCATTGTAGGGCAGAGTATTGCTCCGAACGAGGCAACATTCTCCGTCACAGCCTTGTCCGCGTGCTGACCCCTCTAGTGGGATTATTGAGGAGTCTGCGAATCCGGGTCCTCTGGTTCAATTTTCCGCAATTTTCTCCTTCTCCGTCTTAACGTCTTGACCATCTCTGTTCGCTTTCTGTCATCCAGTCTTGAGACTCTTGTCGCGAGTGGTTCAACGTCTGTACATACGTAGCGCCGTACAGTCTATGGTCTATACTTCTCTTCTTATTCCCTTGTGTATTCTCCGTTCTCATAGAATCTAGCCCATCATGAGCGTTCCCGCTGGTCCAAGAGAAGGTGGTGAGCGCGTGGGTTACCTGTTCGGCCATCCAATCGCACACTCCTTGTCTCCGTTGTTGCACAGGACAGTGTTCAAAGGCTTGGGTCTGAATTGGGAATACCATCCCCTCGACTCAACCGACATGAGCCTGTTCCTCGAGCTGATCAAGCATCCCAATTTCTATGGTTCGTACGTCTCTTCTCATGCTGCTGTAGTACTAGTACTGTACCCAGACTTGTATCACCTTGGATCTGAACACACGAGTCAATCCACCTTTTCCCACAAACTATCACCTCGAAGCCATTCACCACCTCCACATGTACAGCCGCTCAATACCCCTAAAACAATCCCACTAACCCTCCCCAGGCTCCGCCGTAACCATGCCCCACAAAGTCGCCATCCTCCCCCACCTCGACGATCTCACTCCCGAAGGCCGCGACGTTGGCGCCGTCAACACCCTCTTCCACCGCACCACCCCAACCGGCACCCGCCAATACATCGGCACCAACACGGACGTAATCGGCATCCGCGACGCATTCCTCTTCAACGTCGCCTCCCCCCAAACCATCTACCACAACCGGCCCGCCCTCATCATCGGCGGCGGCGGCGCCGCCCGCTCCGCCGTCTACGCCCTCAGAAAGTGGATGCAGGCTACAGACATCTACATTGTGAACCGCGACGCCGCCGAAGTCGACGCCGTGATTGCGGAATGCAAAGCTCGTGGCTTCGGGGGCTCGCTGCTGCACGTGTCGAGCGTTGAGCAAGCGAGTGCGCTCGAAGGCCCGGGGGCGGTGGTGGCCTGCGTGCCGAATTTCCCGCCCAAGACGGACGCCGAGGTCACGGCGAGGAGGGTTCTAGAGAAGTTTTTGGAGAAGCCGCATAAGGGCGCTGTGTTGGAGATGTGCTATCATCCGAGTCCGTGGACGGAGATTGCGAAGATCGCGGGGAACGAGGGGTGGCAGGTGATACTTGGGACCGAGGCCATGATCTATCAGGGGTTGGAGCAGCATAAGTATTGGACGGGGAAGGGGACGAGTGAGTTGCCGGTTGAGGAGGTCAAGAGGGCGGTGGCGAGGGAGTTGGGAAGGGAGTTTGTGGAGAAGGGATCGACGTAGGGAGGGTTGTTGGTGGATAGATGGAGAGTATCTGGGTTGGATAAAGAGCTTTCAGGAGGTGGTTAGAGAGAGCATGAAGTTCGTTTGGTCTGAGGCCCTGTCGAGTTGATCATGGCCGAATTGCGCAGTCAAAGCATGCCAGATATACACCTCTACCGATTTCAAGGCAAGCCTTGACTTGAGTCTCTACAATGTTAAAGTAAGTCTAGACAGCTGTTGTTAGAAGATAGAAGTCAACATGCCTCTATGTTCAGGAAGTCAAAGCAAGCCCAAACTACGCTTTTACCTATCTTGAAGCACACCCTGGATTAGACTTCTAAGATGTTGAAGTAAGTCCAGACAGGTACTTTTAGACGATAAAATAGAGTTTGCCTTTTATGTTTAGGACGTCGAAGTAAACGTCCACAGCAGATGTGTAGAAGGTCGAAGTGCGCCCAGTCATGACCAAATTGCCCCGACCTTGCTCCGAACAACATTAGCAAACCAAGGACCATTTACATTCAGTCTCGCCATGAACAGAAAACAAGTCACATCAGCAGCAGCCGCGGAATAATACTCAATATCAGTTCGAGTTTGCTAAAGCAACAGCTCCTCTAGAACATGATAACACTACGAACCATGCCTCTGCAACGACTCACCGTCATCACGCTCCCGGCCTCTGATAATCAAGATGCCGAACCCGCCTCCAAACTTCCCGCACCGTTCTCTCCTGCCCCTGTCTCGCGTTTTCCTTCTCCGACGGCCCAGCCGGTCTGCA
The DNA here is from genome assembly GCA_010015785.1 of Saccharata proteae CBS 121410. Classification (NCBI taxonomy): domain Eukaryota; kingdom Fungi; phylum Ascomycota; class Dothideomycetes; order Botryosphaeriales; family Saccharataceae; genus Saccharata; species Saccharata proteae. Next base: position 328,676 of record ML978723.1, read on the forward strand.
CTCACCACATTAGCCCAACTGAAACAAGCTCACAAGAATAACACAGCAAACGTAGCAAGAACGCAAACCCCACATACCTAATCGCAAGATACAACCTGCTCCCAAGTCTCACATCCTCGATATCAGCGGTCATGGGGTCGGCGGGTGGGTTTGCGGTCGTGACGAGACCGCCTGCCTCTTGGAGGATGCAGATTCCGGCCGCGACGTCCCATTCCCAGCAGCCGCCTTCCCACCAGATGTCGAAGGAGCCCATGGCTGTGTAGGCGAGGTCTAGGGTCGCGCTGGGTGAGGGGGGTTGTTAGTTTTCTGGATACGAGTTTGGAGAGGAACCTGGCAGTGAACGAGGGATGGGAGGCAACGGAAAAGGTAAGGAATGATGGGGATAGAAAAAAAGGAAGATAGCATGGGCACCACCGCAGACGACAGGGTTCACTGCATACGAGAAGAAAAAAGAAAAACAAACTCACCTCCCCAAACTCCTCACCCCATGCACCATGCCCCCCTTTCCCTCCCGTTCCCCCACCTCCGCTGCCATGTTCACAAAACTCTCCACCTTCCTGTGCATATTGCTATCGGGTCTATCCCGGCGGTCCTTACCCCACTCACACGAAAACACGCAGCCACCCGGTGCATTCGCCGGCATTGGTGGCACTGGATTCCGGATCAATGGTAGGGGCTGGGTTTCGTTTAGGAAGGCGCCGCGGCCGGTACAGGCGGAGAAGAGTTGGTTGAGGAAGGGGGCGTGGACGACGCCAATGGTCGGGTGGTGGTTGTGGATGAAGGCGATGGAGACGCAGAACATGGGGAAGAGGTGGATGTAGTTTACGGTGCCTGAGGGGTCGTGAGTGGGGAAGATGCAGAAGAGGACTGGTTGTTGGAAGGGTAGAGACTTACCGTCGAGAGGGTCGACGCACCAGGTGGGGGAGGAGTCGATGAGGTAGTCTTTGGAGGACCCTTTCGAGTATGTCTCTTCGCCGATGAATCTGGAAGTGTGTTAGGGGATGGGTGAGAGGAAAGGGGGGACATGACTACTGACTTGTGTGTGGGATATTTCTGGAGTATGGAATCCTTGATAAAGACTTCCACGTCTATACGGAATAAAGGAGCTTTAGTATAAGTACAATACAGACAGGGGAAGCCAACGGTCTGGGGACCTATGGCTTGGGAATCATGGGTTCTTTCCCAATCATGTAATCAGTGGCCAAGGTACATGGACTTCCATCCAAGGCCAAAGAAACTTAACGCCTTAACGTACGTATAGTAGCATCAGGACACTGTAACTCCAGGAGCACGATGCAAAGCATATCTCACGAGGCCCTCTCTCCATTTCTCCCCACAGGTCACAACATCCGCGACCAGTCGACCACAACATCGGCAAACAAACCAGATACCAATACCACAACGCCCTCTCACCAAAACCGAAACCAGAATTCTTACCTTCATCAGTCTGAGTCACAAGATCCACCGCACTGTCCTTCTCAACACTCGCCTGCTGCTCCTGCGGTCGTGCGTCCCCGAACCTCAGCTTCGCGGCGTCGAGCAGCAGCTTGCCTGCCTCCTTGCCGAGATTGACGGCGAAGGCATACATGTCGTCGAGCTCGGCTTGCGTGAGTTCCCCCATTCTGGATGTCGAATGATGATGAGGTTTAGTGGGGGAGGGAGAGGAGATGGATGTCGTCGTCTCACCACTACAGGCGATGTCGATGTACCCACGGGGTTTTGCCCGCTTCTGTCAACACCGAACACCGATGGCCGCGATTGTAACACCGATGCGGAGATGCTGTTTACTTGTGATGTTTACTTCTTGAAGCCTCGAAGTTGGGAAGCAATCTAGAGAATGCAAACCCCATTATACGCTCTATCTCCAGTCTTCGCTCGGAGTCAAACCATCAGTGAATGTGCATTTCATAGTTATTCGTGGCTTGATACCACTGTCGGTCATGCGTGAAATGATTCCGAAAGCTGGGGGAGAATGTTTTGCCGGTGATGCGATATCTCACATCTACAGCGGGGTTGAGATCATCCTCCGCACGCTCCTCCCGTCAGCGACATCAGAAACGCCTACCACATGATTCGTCTCAAGCAGCAAATGTCGAATCGCCCAAGTAGAGCCACCACAAACGCATGATCATGGCCAAACTAGCTCCAATTCCACTCTCTACTCGATATCCACCAGTTGATTGATCATCTGTTTCTTCGCTCGTCCAGACTTACACGCAGCCTCCCCACCACCACCAATCCCCCATCATGCCCGCCCGCACCATCCTCCTCATCAACGGCCCCAACCTCAACCTCCTCGGCACCCGCGAACCGCACCTCTACGGCTCAATCACCCTCATCGACGTCGTCTCCTCGGCCAAAGCCCAAGCCGCCTCCCTCTCCATCTCTCTCGAATCTTTCCAATCCAACTGGGAAGGCGCGATCCTCGACCGCATCCACGAAGCACGCGGCAACGTCGACGCCGTCATCATCAACCCCGGCGCATTAACACATACGAGTGTCGCGCTGAGAGACGCGTTGCTGGGCGTGGAGATACCGTTTGTGGAGGTGCATGTTACGAATGTGCATAGGAGGGAGGCGTTTAGGCATCATAGCTATCTGAGCGACAAGGCCGAGGCTGTGATTTGCGGGTTGGGGACTTTTGGGTACACGGCGGCGGTGGAGTTTGCGGCGAGGCATTTGAAGGTTAAGGGGGATGAGGCGTAGGCATGCTGCGGGTTGGGGACTATAATTGGTGGAGGGGACTTGGATGGTGCTGTTGAAGACAGTGACGACGGTCAATGCGATGATGAGGGAAGGACTCTGTGGTGCTGTTGAAGACAGTGATGATAGTCAATGCGATGATGAGGGA